>CM062527.1:54427882-55020499 GCA_031439595.1 Pterocarpus santalinus
TGACCACACGAGTCGTATATGCCTATCTCTAGTTTTCGCTCAACTTACAATGTTTATGATGAAAAGCTTTGTTTATAAATCCTATCTTTAGTTATTGTAAACTAGTAAGTCAATTGAATGATGGCCAATCATTCAAAGGCATTAAGAACAATCATAAGCACTTAATAATTAAGACAAAAACATATATAAAATCAATCAATAAGTAATATCATCACATAGTTGGTTCTATCAATGCTCTGGAACAGGGTTTAGTTCATGATGAAATTATAAACAATAGATATAGTACAAGAAAGAACATAAGAAAGACTAGCCATGAAGAAAAACAAGGATTCTAATGTATTGAAGGTGAAGGATATCTCAACTCTTCCCAAAACTCTCTACAAAGCTCCTTGATTCTCCAAGACTCTTTTCTAAGGTTGTCTCCAATGCCTTCAATGTCAAAAGGTGTCAAAAAGACCATGCAAATCTTTTAAATAGTACCCCAAATTCTTCTTTTCTGTGATTGCTTCAAAAACAGACTTTCCTGATTTATCATCATTGCAATTGAGTGCATGGGTCATGCTTGAACACGAGTTATGCTCCAAAACAGGTGCGTTTCTATCCCTGGGCTAGGCTTGAGTGTAGAATTCATGCTCTAATGTGGTGCCAAAATAGCAATTTTGCATATTTGCCTCTTTTGCATTCTTTCCATGCCCCGTTTGAGCGCCGAATCCTTCAATTTGGCCCTAGGTGTCTCATGAAAGTTGTAAATCTTCAAGTTAACTTTTTAATGCCTTGAGAACAATCTTATTTGGACTTCTGTGGCATGAGATATTGGTAAAATAGCGATGAAAGGTTAGACTTAACAATATACAGACAAGATGAAGCTTCAATCTTATTTTGCTTTTTTCTTATAAAAGATTTGAGAACTAGAAAAAGTGTCCAATAGCAAAGTTGGAGATCTCCTTCTCTTTTCTCCAAAGAATCTTGAATCATTATACTCCAACTCCTAGAAAGCAAGATATCAAATTTCCAATGCTGAAAGTTCCTAAAATCATGCAAGATAGGCTTTCTCATAGCTCCAAATTCCAACTTGAGCACTTATACTTAATGATAATTAGACAAATAGTATGTAAAAATATGATAAAATGACAATCAAATTAGAAAAGAACTTGAGTCAAAAAAACTAACTAAAATTCTAAAAAAAATTCAAGTAACTAAAGCCTAAATTTAAATAAAATAAAATAAAAATAACTTACTACGGGAAATTATCATATCCCCCAACTTATGAACTTGCTTGTCCTCAAGCAAGAAAGAAAATAAAATAGTAGAATAAAGAGAAAAGAAATATCTTTTTGTGCGGTTGACACTATAAACATCTCTCTACAAAGACTGCGAAACTCGGGAAAGCACTTAAGCCAACAAAACACTAACTACAAGAAAGAACAGAGATGAAGAAATTCAAAAGCAAATGCATTCAATGCATCCAAGTGCTGTTGGCCCATGTTCTCTTCATCATTGTTCACAATTAACCCAAAAGTTATTAACAATTCAAATCTAAACATCAACACTATTCAATTTTGCAAATGCATCATAAAGGAAATAGATCAACAGTGTGTATGGGCAAGGCAAGCAACAAAGAATTGGTTCACTTCATACTAATGCAATGTTTAAGAAGAGACAACATCAAAGTTCTCAATCCTCCTTCTGTATATCACATAAGTTTCATCTAGCCAAAGATCAATAGGTCTTTTTCAAACTTGTAATGTCAGGCTAAGGGTAAAGGTTTGATGAAAGGCCTTTTAGCTCCACATTACCCATAACTTGAAGAGCCCTTGCTCCTAAACTCACTACCTTGGGCTACCCCCAACTTAGCTGGGTTGCAATTCTCATGTCTTCCTTTCATGAACCTTTGGGCTTTAGTGGCTAAGAGATTCGAAAGAAAGTTTGCACCCTTCTATGCCATTGAAACCATATTTTTTTCCTTTTACTGCCATTTTTCTTCCTTTTCTTGTCTTCTATTTTTTTCTTCACTTTCTCTTTTCTTTCTTTTCTACTTGAACTTGTCCACCTCCTTCGATAATGCAAAACAAACCTAGATTAAGTGTTTTGCTTAAGTAGACCACTTAAGGGTTGTACAGTATTTATCCTAGTCGTTTACTAACTAGGATTTCACACATGGTAGTGCCCGTGATGTTGGACTTGGGCTTTGTTTATCTCAACTAAAGGGTGATCAATCCCTTGGGATAATAAAACAAATAATAATGAATGTAAACAATAGGTGAAATGAATTGGAGGAACTTCATTATAAATATAAATTGGAATACAAATAAGATGGCGTTTGACATCAAAAAATGAAAAATCGAATGTAGATGTGTGAATACCATTCGGCTCACGAAAGCCTTGCCTCATGAAAACCTCCTTGGAAAAACTCAGTAAGACAAAACCCGAGGTAGAACAAAGAGTACGGCAACTTAGTGTAGTCTACATCATCAAATAAAAAAACTTCGAAGGTTAAAAGAATTCCACGACCTCGAAACTTCGGATCCTACGAGTATGGAGAGCTTGTAAGCTCCCTTTCCCAAGACTTCAACAACTTGGTAAGGGCCTTCCCAATTAGCCATTAACTTTCCTTGCTCGGGAGGAGGTGATCCAATGTTGGCACGTCAGAGTACCAGGTTTCCTTCTTGGAACTTTCAGGGAATAACATCGACGTTGTATTTACTGGCTATTCGATGTTTCAATGCCTTTACCCGGATGTGTGCCATCTCGCTAGCCTCATTAGCAAGATTAGCTTCCTCTCAAAGGGCTTGTGAACTCATGGATCGGAAAATAACCCACGAACTGGGCTCTTCAACATCTAAGAGGCTTTAGACTTGATCTTGAATGAGCCACTGATCGGGCCTTAGGAAACACCCAAAGTCGGTGAGACATGAATTCTCAGTCGATCTTGGGCATATTAGCTACTGTCTAAGCAAACAAGTCTGTGTTAGACTTAAGTAGGGTTATGAGATCTTGCTTCAACAAAGTCGAGAGAGCTTTATTAATTCGAGTTATTTGGCACAACTCTTTCTCGATTTGAATTTCCTCCAATTCGCCATTTGGTTCCGGCCTTTTCTCCCCTTGCCTTGTGTCAAGGTCTACCATCATGACCTTCGATGAACTCGAAGGTCGGGTACTATCTCAAGGTTCTTCCTTCTTTACCTTTTGAATTTCTAGGCTGGCATTGTAGCAACGACAGCCTGTAGCCTAATTCGCCTTTATAGTGGCAATTTCTCCATTGTCAGAGAAGAACTTCATTGTTAAGCATGCTATGGATATGATAGCACCAATCTTGTTTAAAGTCGGCTTGCCAAGGATGATATTAAAGGCCGAGGGGCAATCAATGACTAAGAAATCAACTTTGACTATTCGAGTCCGAGTCGGGTTCCCAGGGTCATATGAAGGGTGACAAACCTATCTGGGTGGACCTTTTCCCTAGAGAAACTGATTAGGTCTTCTTTGTAAGATTGCAAGTTTGAATTCTTCAATCTGAACTTAATGAAGGTGTCTCGAAATATGATGCCTATTGAACTCCCATGGTCCACGAAGACCCTTTTTACCTCGGCATTAACCATCATGCCTGAGATGATCATGGGGTTGTCATGTCCTGGGATGACACCTTCTAGGTCTGAGCTTAAAAAGACGATCTTAGGTATGGGTGATGGCTTCTGCGTCTTCTTCATCATTTCAAAGGATAAACTCATGACCTCTTAGAGGTGTTTTTTTGAGGCCGACTTCGTCATGCTACCTCCTGCAAAGCCTCCAGTGATGACATTGATCGTCCTAGTTATCAGTTCATCCTCTTCATATCCTTCTCGAGTTTTTTCTGGTTCCGAGGTTCTCTGCTTTTCTCTAGTTTTGTTTTTCCTTATCCCTTGAGGGGAATGCTATTCTTTTTCTAAGGCTTCTTTGCGAGGCACTGTACTTCGCCAATTTGCCTTCCCTTATCAACTGCTCTACAACATCTCAGAGGTCGTAGCAGCTCTCCGTCCTATGCCCGAAATAATTATGATACTCATAAAATAAGGACCTATTAGTGCTACCCCTTGTCTTGAGAGCTTTCAGTTTGGGAAATCTTTTCACTTGTCGGACTTCTCTGTATAGGTCGATGAGGGACACGTTGAAGGGAATATGTATCTTCCGACCTTTGCATGCATATCTTTCCTCAGACACTCGTCTGGGTTATCACTAGACTTTTTCTCAGTCTGGTTCCTTCTCAAGTTAGCAGTGGCTTTCTCTGTTTCTTCAAGGAAGATATACTTCTTGGCCATCATCTAAATTTCCTCAGAGGTCCTAGCCACACGCTTGGTCAACGAGCTCTTGAAAAGCCTAGGTCGTAACCTGTTAAGCAGAGTGAGGATTGCTACCTGGGTTTGCAATTCTTCTACCGGCAATGTCTCTACGTTGTATTGCTTGAGAAAATCCCGGAGCGACTCGCTTTGCCATTGGGATATTTCCAACAGGATGCAAACTAGTTTTGGCTTAACACTACTAGAATTAACCGGAATTATGACCGATTTAGAGACTGAAATTTTTTGGTTGCTAACATAAGGAATTAGTGACCGAAATGAGATACCAAAGGAAAATTGCTCATAGGAAAAAAATTGATCACTAAATTTTTTGGTGACCGATTTAGAGACCAATTAGTGAGTAAAATTTATGGTAGGAAAATTGGTCACTAAATAAAACTTAGTGACCGATTTAGTGACCTATTTGGTGAAGGCAATCAAATATATACATAAACCAAAATCGGTTACTAAATCGGTCTCTAATTTTTTTAATTAGAGACCAATTTAGTGATCGATTTTTCATAAATCAAAACTCCATCTACACATATAAATCAGTCACTAAATTGGTCTCTAATTTTTTGAATGAAAGAATTTTTTACCCCCAGAAACAAATCGGTCTCTAATTTTTCAATTAGAGACCGATTTAATGACTAATTTAGAATGAAAGGGTTTTCTACTCCCAGAAATAAATCAGTCTCTAATTGAAAAATTAGAGACCGATATAGTGACCAATTTCATAAATCAAGAATTCCTTCTACACATAAATCGGTCACTAAATCGATCTCTAATTTTTTGATTAGAGACCGATTTAGTAACCGATTTTGAATGAAAGGATATTCCACTCCCAGAAACAAATCGGTCACTAAATCAGTCGATTTAGTGACCAATTTATATATGTAGAAGAAAGTCTTGACTTATGAAATCAATCTCTAACTTTTCAATTAGAGACCGATTTAGTGACCGATTTTGAATCAAAGGATTTTCCCTCCTCACAAATAAATCGGTTACTAAATCAGTCTCTAATTGAAAAATTAGAGACCAATTTAGTAACTGATTTTTCAGTCCCTGAGTTTTAAAATTTCTCAAAATTTAGATCTTTGTCTAGCACCTCCCTTCCCCCAAAATCACTTCTTTTCTTCTCTTCCTTTTGCACCTTTCTCCTCCAAGCTTTCCCCTTTCCTCCTGCCACCACAGCCTCCTCTTCACTGCACATCATCCTCTGCTGCACGATATTCTGGTTGTAACATCCCCAATTTACCTTGTGCTAAACTATTCCATTTTTACCTCCACCTCGATTTCCGAGTTCCGATTTCACTAGTTTTCATGATTTCCGACTCCATCTTCAAATTTCACATGAAATGGGATAATTACCGAGTTCCGAGTTCGTCTTACTTCATGTCATGCCCGATTTCCGATTTCCTCTTCAATTTTGATTATTCCTGATTTCCGACTTCATGTTCTAGTTTCGAGTTAAATGGAGTGGCTTCTGACTTCCAATATCCGACTCCAAATTAAAGTATATTGGGTATAATTTCCGACCTCCGATTTCAACTGGCAAAATTTCCTCATTTCCCGACTTCTGACTTAAACTTCAAGTCCGAACAACATGAACGTGATTCCCTCGATATCCGACTTCATGTCTGAAAGACAATATATCATGTTTCCGATCTCATCATACCAACTTCCGGGTTTAAGTATTTGGGTTTGATATTGTGATTCCGGATTCCCAAGTTCCGACCTTAAGCATACCCAGCATCCTCATTCCGACTTCTGACTTGACCTAAGTTGATACTTTAACACAATGGTGCAAGTGCCGACCTCCGATTTTAATATAACGAGTTCTGGCCTTAGAATTGAACTCAATGGACATAAGTTCGAATCTTTGAGTTAACTTCCAGTCATACACGATGTCCGATGTCCGAGTTCATTCCCAAGAACTTTCCATTTATGTTGGTGTTCCCGAGTTTGAATGGGGAGTTCCGAGATTAGGTGATTGTAAGCTGTATGACTTCCGACATCCGACCTTGATTCCAAGTTCCGAATAAACCAGACAAGATTTCTTCAAAGTCACAAATAAGATGGGACGAGTTCCGATATCCGACTTCAGCTCCAAGCTCAAGTAAAATAGCACGAGTTCTAACTTTAAGCAGAATCAAGACGAGTTCCGAGTTTATACAGAATGGAAGCGAGTCCCACTTTTAGGATGACGTGGAGAGCAATTTGGCCACAAAAGTGGGAGACGTGGCCGGACTTCAATCACAAAATTTCAACCAATCAATACTCACAATCCTAATTACCGCCATGTATTTAAGTCAGACTTCTCTTCTCATTTGAGGCTGATTTACGCCTCCTTCTCTCCCTCTTGTTCCAGCCTCTTTCTTCCCTTCTCTCAATCAACTCCATCACTCCTTCAAGCTTAACAAGGTTCTATCAATTCAAGCTTCAACACTTAGCTCAAATTACACTCCAAGGAGGTAGGATTCACTTTCTATTCTTGATTTTTCTGAACTGTGACTTATGTGAGATTCCACTTTTCTTCCATTATTTGATGATATATTGGATATATATGTTGGATTATGAGTGGATTAACATGAAATATTAAGTTGGAATTAAGATTAGAAGAAGAAAACTAAGAGAAATGGATGGATTAGGATGTTGTCTGGATGAAGAATTCCACGGCAGTCCGTACGACGGAGCATACGGCTCCGCCTACAACCGGTTAAATCTGATGAAACTATTTTTCAATGAAAGTAGACATTCAGGGCTTTCCATAGATATATCATATAAGGTTATTGGATTAGTATTGAGAGAGATATGAATTTTTGAAGTTTGACCTAGGGTTCAGGATTTTTATCCGGGCAGCGTGACATGAGTAGAGTATAACTCACCCTATACAATTCCAAATTGAGTAAAACTAACTTTTTTAGAAAGTTTACACATAGGGGAACATCCCAATATGAAATTCCGAGTTTGTTATGGTCCCAATTGTTCCCAGTGATTCGAGGAAGTTGCCCTATGTCCAATCCAGGCCAAAACAGGGTAGTTCAGGAAGGTCGACTCTCAGGACTTATAACCCGAAGTATACTTAAGAAAATCAAGTGAAACTTACTGCAAATGAAAAGTTGTCCTGTTAGCTTTGATATGGCACCAATTTCGTATGATTTGAGGTTAGTTTCGACTTTTAGTGTATTTATAGTTCCAAGTCTGTAATTCGAGCCAGTGACCGAATAGGCTGAGACAAAACTTAGATATCTTGAGTTATATAAATCAAAATGATATGGGACCAAAGAGGTTAGAAAGTAGACATATAGAACTATGACATATCCAAAATTCAGATTTAAATGAGTTGAATAGAAATAAAGGTGGATTATACAAAATTCGGGCAGAACCAAATAGAATTGGCAGAAATGACCAAGTTGATGGTTTCACAAGTGTTAGTGAACATATAAGGCTTGAGTTGACAGTTTTAAGTTTTACCCTGATAGATATTGTAGATTGGTTATACTGCTATGACTGATTTGCCTGTGAGAGCTGGCACTATTCATGGGGAAATGGATACGATCCGTTATGCTGCCAAATTTACGGCAAAAGTCTATGAATGTTATGCTCATAAGGTTTAGATATGCAAGTATGAATTTAAGTATGATATGAGTTATGAGATATTATACTTTGAATATATTATATTCATATGTTATGTTCATGTACGCCATGCATGCAAGCATAATTAGAACATGATATGCAAAATAAGATATGAGGCATATTCATGTATGCATAAAGCATCTGCACGCATGATAAGATATGGAAAGGAAAGATGATAAGAACTTTCAAGAGGGACGTACTGGCTACCACGCCAGGCATGGCATAGACCCAACTAGCGTGGGCCAGAGCAGTACTGTCTAAGACTTGGGCCAGCCCTCGACCAGATTAGTGGGATTAGACCGGTGTGAGGGTCGGGGAAAGTAAACCCGTCACTCATGTATAGGTACGAGCTCGGACCTGAAAAGCAGACTATTGCCCAGGGGTGAGAAAGGCCATTCACCTCCGAGGGACCAAGCACAGAAAAGTAAGATCAAGTTGCAAGTTAAAGAAAGACATGAATTAAGACAAGTGCACTTGCATACAGTCAAGTATAAGCATCTATAAGTGCATCTTCAGTTATCTCATTAAGTCATACTATTATTATGATTCTGGCTGAAGCATGTCATACTAATCATATTTCGATGTCTGTCACATAATATGGCAAGTGATTGTTAAAATATAACCCGCTTCGAGAAAGGTATTTTCAAAGTAAAATTGAACCACTATTTGTTTATACGTACTTATATTTTCATAACAAATCGAAGCAGCTGGAATGTTTATAATGACACTATACGATTGGTTTAAGTTTACCTACTGAGAACCCTAGGTTCTCACTGCCTACTTGTATGTTTTTCTTTTCCGTAAACATTCCAGTACCCAAGTGGAAGTCAAGCACGAGGCGGCATGCAAGGCCACTCATTGAGCAAGAGTTAGGCGCTAGCCAAATCAAAAGACTATCGAAGCTAGTTATCTTAATCACAATTTCTTTTAAAGTGTAATTATTTTATTATCTATGTATCAAAGACTATTAGTCAGTAATGAAGTGAGCAGTTAAAGGGCCATGTATTGTATTTTCCATATTTTGAAGTTTTCTTAACATCGTGACAACCTTTTAATGTAACTCCATGACTCGAGTATGGCTTATATGATAGAGGATGTTACACTGGTTCTATTGAGAAATGTGCTACTGTTATTTGCTTTTTAGAACTCCAAGAAATTAGCTACCACCAAGAAAAATGATCTAAGTAGAAGTGGACGTGCAATAATCAATATTGCCACCCCAATTAGCATTAGTAAATGCAACTAAATCAAGTGAACTAGGCCTATTAAGTTGAAGATCACAGTTAAGAGTACGCTTAAGATATCTCAGTAGCCTTTTAAGATGATGAAAATGACAAATAGTAGCTTTGTGCATGAATTGAGAAAGCTTGTTGATGGCAAAAGATAAATCTGATCTTGTCATGTTCAAATATTGTAGTGCTCCAATGATTCCTTTGTAAGTAGTAGCATCAGTTAATGCTATGCCATCATTTAACTAAAGACAGGATATAGAAGATAAAAGAGTAAGTGATGGTTTTGCATCCTCTATATCAAAACCTTTCGAGAAGCTCCCTAATAAAACAATGCTGGGATAAAAATATACCTTTGGCTATTGGTATAATTTCTACCTTAAGGAAGTAGTGAGGTGTACCTAAGTTTTTTAAGGAGAAGCGATTTGACAAGGCTTGAATAAATGAGGGAAGGAACACACGCTCATTGCCTGTAACTAGAAAATTGTCAATATATGCCAAAAAAATAAGCTATAGTCATACCCTTGGAATAGATAAAGAGTGAAGGATTGCTCTTAGTAACAATAAACCCATAAAAGGTAACAAATGACTTCAATGCATCATGCCATACTCTTGGAGCATGGTGAAGACCGTAAATGGCCTTATATAGCTTACACACATAAGAAGGATGCTAATTGTGTTTGGAACCCAATGGTTGAGCCATAAAAACTTCCTTTGCTAAATCACCTTGAAGAAAGACATTGTTGGTATCAAGTTGATGCCTGGGTCTGGATTTTCCCAAAGCTAAAGTAAGAATGATCTTAACAGTTTGAAGGTGAACAACAAGAGCAAAATTGTCATGAAAAGTCTATCCCAGGAGTTTGAGTTAAACCCTTAGCCACAAGTCGCGCTTTGTATCTAGCAATGGAACCATCAAGATTTCTTTTGATATGAAAGAGCCATTTGCAACCAGCAACATTTTGATTCTTGGGTGGAAGTACAAGTGTCCAAGTACCATTCCGGAGCAAAGCATCAAATTCTGCTACCATGGCCTCATGCCAGTGAAGGTGTTTCATGGCCTTTCATAGTGGATGTAACATCCACTAAAATTCTTTTATCGTTTTTCGCCTAATTGTTCGGTTTTATCGAATAATTGAGAATAATTAAAATTTGGTTAAATAATTATTTAGAATCAATTGATTAACAATTAATTGAGTTTAGATATGAGGGAATTAAGTTAGAAGTATAGGAGATTTCATAAAATTTTCTTGAAAACCAATTTACCGATTTAAAGAAAATCAGTAAGATTACGGTATTTTAAACTATCGAAACCGAACCAATAGAATTCCAACTCTTTAACCCTACCTTGAGTGGTTGATAACTCAGTCACTTAATGCAAGAAAGTGGCACCACTTTGGCCATAATGCATGAAGAAGCTTGGCTAAATTTCAGCCATGCATGTTTCAACCAATCATAACCCTTCATTCTAACCACCTCTATGTCTTTATATACACAACTCCTTTCCTTCATTCAGCCATTTTCTGCGCCTCCTCTCCTATGCTCCACCTTTCTCTTTCTGTTCTTCATTTACCCAACTCCATCAAACTATCAAGTTCAACCAGGTTTTGCTCATCCAAGCCCAAAAATCAAGCCAAATCACATATAACAAAAGGTAGAGGTTTAAATCTTGTATTAATTCTTTGATCTTGGATTGCTGAAGGTGGATTATTTTCCCAATCTTTGATGTATTAATTGAATGGCTATGATGATATATGGTTGGTTTATTGGCTGTTGTGAGGTTAAAACTGAATTGGAAGCAAGAAAGGATGAAAATAGGAAGAGTTGAGAAGCTAGAAAACCTAAAACCCTCGGCAGTCCGTACGGCGGAGTGTTCAGCTCCACCTACCTCCATTTAAATTTAATAAAACCATTTTTATATGAAACTAGACATCTAGGGCTTTCCATACATATATCATATAAGGCCGTTGGATTAGTATTGAGAGACATATGAATTTTTGAATCTCGACCTAGGTTTTGACTTTGATTATGGGCAGACTGGGTTGTTCAGGGTAGAACTTGCCCTATACCACTTGGAAATGGATGAAACTAACTTTGTTAGAAATATTACACATAGGAGAATGTTTCATAAAAATTTCAGAATTAGATAACGTCCCATTTGCTCCCAGTGATCCAAGAAGTTGCCCTATGTCCAAACCGGGCCAAAACAGGGCAGTTCAGGAAAGTCATATTTCGGGGCTTATAACTCGAGCCCTACTAAGTCAAATGGAACGGAACTTTTTGTAAATGAAAGCTTGTCCTGTTAGCTTTAATATGATTTGAATCAGTTTTCGATTTTTAGTGGATTTTTAATTTTAGGTGTCTGATTCTGCCACCATCGAGCGGTAGGGATAAAACCTAAATAACTTGAGCTATAGTTATCAAAATTAGATGGGACCAAAGAAGTTAGAAAATAGACACATAACACTTTAACATATCCAAAATTGAGGTCCAAATGAGTTAAATAGAAATTATGGCTTGATTTACAAAAATCAGGTTGAATGATTATGCTGAGGCAGTAACTCTGCCTTAATGAGACCAATGTTTCTATAAGTTAAATGTTAAATTATGAATGTAATATTGTGACCTCTATAAGAAATTAGTGTTCTAATGTACTGGCACTATTCATGGGGAAGCGGACAAGTTCCGTTATGCTGCCGAAATTTTGGTAAAGTCTATGCATGAGTTATGATATACATGTTAATACATGTGTATTTTCAAGAAAGCTATGAAAGTTATGATAAGAATTACGTTATTATGAAAGTTCCATGATACTTGGGCCAGCCCCGGATTAAAGTTAAGGGGAATAGATTGGTGGAAAGGTTAGGGAAAGCAAACTCGGCATTCCTGTATAGGAATGAGCTCGATCTTGAAAAGCAGACTATTACCCAGGAGTCTAAAATGGCCAAGAACTCCCAAGGGACCAAGTGATGGAAAATGATGAAAAATAATGGAAAAGTTTATGAAGAAAAGTTTAAGAATAAGTTTTCATGATTACATGAATGCATGATTACATGGAATAGTTATTTCATGATGTTTACAGTTGTTTGCTATATTTACTTACTACTGTATGTTCGTTTATTCTGCTCAATGTTCTGAGTGTCATTATTTATTAATTCGTTCTATTTCTTATACTGTCTAAAGTAAAACTGAACCTTGCCTCAGACCAGACGTTTTCTTAAACTCATTAAAATGGATAGTCTAGTTTGAACACATGTTTTTATAATTAAACAAAAACCAAGGCAACTGAGAATGAATGTGATATTAGTTAAACACCATACGCGAACCCTACTGAGAATTTCTTTAAATTCTCACCTCATTTCGTATTTCCGCAACATTCTCAGACGCTGGTGGTGGACTCGACGGCCACTCTTTTTATTGAGATTCTAGACCTGTAGCTCCACCATGACCCCGAGTTGGACTCATTGTACAAAGTTGGGTCTTGCCATTTCTGTCTCTATCTTTTCAACAATAGGAGTTTTGCTGTTTCTTTACTTTACCCACTTTTGAACCTATATATATAAACTGAAGCGTTGGCTTCCAACTTACATATATATGTATACGACTGATGATATACTACCTGTCTGTATTCATTTCTGTAGTGCTTCTTATTAACTTTTGTTACGTCTTACAATACTAATCACGTATATTATATACAGTGCACTGTTTCATAGGGATATTCGTCAAATATATATACATATCAGAGAAAAAGAGAACATAATATAATGAATATAGCTATAGACAGAATACTAACACGGTAACGCAACCTATCCAATTTCATGCTATGACTTAGCATAACATTAAGTTGGTAGGGTGTTACAGCGAAAAGTTATAAGTTCTTGGGTTTGGGGTGTTTGGTGGTAGTGTAGGCTTTCTTTGGTTTAAAGATGTTGTTTTGAGAGCAGTTGGTCATGTTGTGGGTTCAAGTGGACTTGGGCTTGGCTTGTGGTGGAGGTAATGATAGGTGTTGTGAGTTGTTGTTATTATCACTTGGTAGAGAATTAGAAGTCAAATTCGCTCTAATCAAAGGTGTAATAGATGTGTCCTCTATTTGCTCCATGGACTGTGTAATGACGTGTGAGTTAGTTGGAGACGCATGTGGATGAATTCGAATTATGCGATGCATAAGTGCAGGTGAGTTCGGGACAGGAGGTGGAGATTCAATTGTTAGAGTTAAATAAGGAAAATGGGAGTAAAAAAATTGTACATGCCATGAAACATAAACCTTATGGGTAAGAGTGTCAATGAGGCAGGGCATCCCCTGCCCCCCCCCCACCTGATGTATAGATACCTGCACAAGTACCCATGTGTGGAGACCTCCGATAAATGGGTCCTTACGGATATCCATGGGTACCCATATATTATTAAAATATTTTAAAAAATCAGAAAAAAATAAAATAAATAAAAATAATTCTAATGCTATAATTTACCACTTAAAATACACAAAATAAAAATAAACACATAATAATAATCTAACTTTTAGTTTGACACATAATAAGCATAAATAATAATTCAAATTCCAAATCTAAACCTTAGTGCCACCACTGAAAACTACAACAATACTAGTCAAACTGTGAAACTAAATAGTAGCATTCAACTAATCCAATAGATATTCTATAAATCAAATATGTAAAATTGTTTGACAAACAATAGACCATGATAGAACAAACCAAAAACTTACCAAACCATCAATAACAACAATTATTATTGGAAGCGTTTTCTTCTAATTTTAATCTAAGAATTTTCATTAATACTGCCAAATGCTTCATAAAATAAGGTGCATTATCAGTGTAAAACTTTCTTTTCACAAAATCCTTTCACACAAAAAAAGAAAAAGAATGCATGCTCCTTTCACAAAAAAAGCAGCAGATTACATTAATGTGGCACCAAGATATTCCTAGCCACATAACCAAGTTCTAATAAACCAGTTATAAAATATCAAATTTGCTGAGAGTGCAGTAGTATCAGAATGGTTTTACTCCATTTAACCTTACAAAATTCTCTTCAAGTGAAAAGTAGTAATTGTGAGATTATTACTTTTATTTATAACATATTGAAGACTTACGGACCTGGTGTTTTTAGCACAAGGAGTAGGAGAGAAATTAGTAAGATAAGTGCATGCTTTCAAGTTCATACAGATACCGAAAGGAAACGGGCTAACAAATAATGGAGTAACCATACACAATTGGATCAAATAATTAATGATATAACGGTAATTTGATAATTCCATATTAGGTACTCATAGGTACAGGGATCATGATCTCTACCCCTGCCCATTTAATAAATGGATATTTGAATTCCCCATCCCTATTATCCGCAGGGGAAAATTCCTCCCCTCATACTTGCCTTGTCATGGGTATTACCCGCAGGTACTGACAAAGGCAAGTAAAATTGACATCCCTACTTATGGATTTTGGGGTCAAAATAATGGTAGGCGTACTGGGAGTTGGAATAGCCTAGAAAAATATAGGGGGTTGATCTTGGTTCAAGTTTGTTATGCATGTAAGGTGTAATGCCCGAAAAATTTTATCGTTCATAACCGAGTTGTTCGGTTTTTATCGAATACATGGGTTTAATTAGAATTTAATTAAACATTTAGTTAAAAACAATTACATGTGATTTAGGAGTGATTAGGCTTGATGGCATTAGATTAGGAATATAGGAAAACTCACAAAATTTTTCTTAAGACCGATTTGCTGATTTAAGAGAAATCGGTAAGCTTTCAGTATTTTAAACTGTCGAAACCGAATCAATAGAACTTATAGGATGAGTGCCCTAAGATGAATGGCTAGGAATTAGCCAAATTACCCCTCATGTGGCACCACTTTCGGCCAAAGATGGCAGCTACAAAATCAAGTTGAAACTCCAATACACATCCATCAATCACATAACTCCTTGCTCCACAAGTTTGTATTCAACTCCTTCATTGCCCTTGGTAATTTTGGCCAGCATAAGGAGCTGACCACTCTCTATTTCTCCTCCACACACACTCATCTCTACTCCATCTCCAACCTCTCTTCCAGTCTCATCAAGAGTTGTTTCCATTTAAAACATTAAATCAATAAGAATTCAATAAACAAGGTAGGAATCCTACTTCTCTTCTTATTTTCCATGGTTGGGACTGTGTGGGGATCTTGGGTATCTTGTGATACTAATTAGATTTGAAGTGATGATGCTGAATTATAATTGATTATGCATGTATATTGTGATTAGAATTGGAGTTGGTATGAAAGAACTTGAAGAAAAGAGAAAACTTAATAAGTTGTTAGGGTTCTCCCTCAGTGGTCTGTATGGTGGAGTGCACAGCTCCACCTATAGCCATTTAAAGTTGATGAACCTATTTTTATATGAAACCAGACATTCAGGGCTTTCCATACATATATAATATAAGGCCATTGGATTAGTATAGAGGTAGTTATGAATTTTTGAAGTTTGACCTAAAAATAAGGATCTTCATCCGAGCAGTATAAGTTGAGAAGTGTGTAACTCACCCTACACAACTCCAAATTGAGTGAATCCAACGTTGTTTGAAAGCTAACATATGAGGGAATATCTCATAAAAATTTCAGATTCAAATTCATTGTCATCTATCCCCAGTACATCAATGAATTCATCTAAAGTTCAACCTAGGTTGGAACAGGGTAGTCCAGTAGGGTTAAGTTTCAGAGCTTATATCTCGAGTTATATTCACTCAAATGATATGTAATGTCCCATTTGAAAGCTTGTTCTGTTAGCTTTACATTGATATAAATTTCGTAGGATTTTACCCAGATTTCTATTTTTGGTGAATTTTCTCTTATAAGAGTGCAATTTTGGTTAGAAGTATGGCAGCCTGGGATAAATCCCAAATAATTTGAGTTAATCTCAAAAATCGAAAGGTTATACTTAAGGTTGAACTCAGAAAGGTATGCTAAGGAACTCGGAAGGGTATACTTAAGTTTGAACTCGGAAGGGTATACTTAAAGTTGAACTCGGAACGAGTATACTTAAGGGTGAACTCGAAACTTAGTGAATAGTAAATTAGATCGGGTATAGTTAATGTCAGAACTCGGAATTTAGGAAACACTCTTATAAAAGTCTTCGAAGGCCAAATGTAGACTAAGGTCGGAAACCGGGATCAATCTAGAATCAATCTAGGAGATCGAACATAACACCAGAAATCGGAAATCATATGATCCAGGAAGACCGGACATAACCCAGGAAGTCAGAAACCATAAAATCTAGGAAGACCGAACACAACCCCGGAAGTCGAAAATAATATCGGATCCCATTTAATCTTGGAAGTCGAACTTAGGAACATTAATAGGAGTTAAAAGCTTGCAAGATAGATTGAGACTTAAGAGTTTAAAACTTGCACTTATTGATTTTTTTATATTCTTGGTATGAATATAATGTTCTACATTGAGGTTGTTGTTTGATTAAAGTTTCTTGGTTACCGATACTATTCATGGGGAAGCGGACATGATCCGTTGTGCTGCCAAATTTTCGGTAGAATAGTAAGAAGGTTATGAGTATTTATATGTTATGAATATTTATGATATGAATATAAAATTCTAGATGCATGGATATATGAAAGTAAATGATGAAGCATATGCATGATTATGTATGAGAATGAAAGGATATGAACATATTAAACGTGGATCCTTCACCTGGAGGCAATTGTGAGATCCCTCCTTATGAAGGTAGTTAAAAGATAAAGATGTGGGTCCCTTTACTCGGAGACAGTTGCACATTGGGTCCCTTCCTATGAAAGCAACTAAAACTTTTAGGTCCCTCTATGTTAGAGGCTGATGGCCAATTGAGTCCCTTTAACCTAGAGGCATGTGGGTCTCCTTGCGGGTTAGTACTGTGTGACGATGGTCACGAGTTAAGCTCACTCCTAGAACAGACTACCCAAGGGCAGTAAAGACTAAAGATTAAAACATGTGCAAGCAGCCTAGGGAAGGCGATATGTAACGCCTAGGTGTGCCAAGGAAAGGAAGTTAAAGAAAGTTAAAGAAGCACAAGTGCATATACATAATTTTATGATGGACAGTATATACTCACAAATAATGTTTGTTATTATCATCATTATGATATTGCAAGTAGGCTCCTATTATCAATATTGTTATTATGAACTATTGTTGTACTCATACTTGCAATCCTTACTCTGTCTAACAAGTGCATGAATAAAATTAACTCTACTTCAGATAATACATTTTTGAACTATAAAACTAATCAATTTATTTGGAATGATCACCTTCTTTACAATAAACTGAAGCAGTTGGAGATAATAACGAAAACACAACTTGGAATTTCTTAGTGGATCCTACTGAGAACTTAAAGTTCTCACTCCTATTTTCGTATTATCTTTAGATAGCTCGAGAAATCTCGAAGATGGCTAAAATTGCTATCAGAAAAGGTCCGTTCAAGTAATAGTAACAACTCCTGAGTATAGTATTATGACTTAAGCATAGAATTGTATAGAAAAGGACGTTACATAAGGTTTAAGCCATGGTAAGCATAGGCATCCAAAGGAATGTAGGTGTATGTGATTGGGTGTAGTATGATGAAAAAGTTCATAGGGTGATTGCATGTTAAGTAGTTGTGTTGGTAAGCGATCGATAAGTTAAATAGTAGTTGAAAAGGCATATGACCAAAATATATGAGTGCTCTACCGATTTCAATTATATGATGATGACGACATTCTGCCGAATCATTATGTTCTAGTGTATGAGGTGGAGTATTGAAATGAGAAATGCCATGTTGTGTAAGAAAATGACCAATTTAATGAATTCAACCCGTTATCGAATAGAAAGGCACAATAGGTAAATTGAAATAATCCTCAACAATGCACATAAACTTGGGAAAAATAGAAGAAATATCCAATTTATTTCTCAAGGGGTACAACTAGCTATATTTGGTAAAATGATCAACAAGAATTAAGTAATATAAAAAACCATCTAAGGACCTAATTGGAGCAAGCCCCATACATCAGTGTAAACAACTTTTAGAGGATGAGAACTTTCAATTTGGAAATTGAAAATGGCAACTTGTGACTCTTTGAACTACTACAAGAGACGCATGGAGATGAAGTGCTTGACTTTATTTGATACTTGGACTGCATATGATGAAAGACCCATGTAGAGGTGCCACCAAAGATATGATGCCATGGATTAGATGTAGTGGGAATGAAAGCATGCGGAGATGGTGATATTGGGAGATAATAGAGGCCATCTTTATGCATTCCTTTGAGTAGTGTTCCTGTCTTCATATCCTTCACCAAGAAATAATTAGAAAAGGACTCAACAGAAATAAGATTAGTTTGACAATGGTTAGAGATAGAAAGCAGATTACAAGAAATGTTTGGAACATGCAAAATGGTTGCTAATTGAAAAGTGGAATTGGAAGTGGGAAATACTAAATTACTAGTATGAGAGATAGGAAGGGCAGCACCATCACCTATAATTAACTAATCTCTTCCTTGATAAGGAATAGAGAGGTGTAGTTGATAAAGGTCATGGGTAAAGTGATGGCTTGCTCCAGAGTCAAGAATCCAATCAGTGTTGAAAGCAGATGGTGTCATATGAGCATGATGTGGTGATGATTTGGAGCCAGACTTAGAAGGATATCCATATGTCTTGGTTTTTCAGAATATTGGCAAATTACACATTTACTGCTACTATTAGGGGAAGTTGATTGCCCAAAAAAATGCTGCCTGGAGGAAGTGGATTAAAACTAAGTTTTGGATTGAGAAGATTATCCTTTATGTGCTACATTGGTAGTAAGTACTGATGAGTTATCAGTATTGGAGTTGTTTCTCTGGAGGTATGCTCATAATCCGAGAGCATGGCATGTAGTTCTTCAAATGAGATTGCATTTTTGTGAGTGCGAAGTGCAGCTGAGACCTCTTTGTATTCATCACCCAAACTATTCAGAGTATGGATGACGAGATCGACCTCGTCTATAGGAGCATTGATGATTGCCAATTCATTAATTCATAATGGGCTTGGAGCCTTTGAATGAATAGGATAGATGCTCCTTTAGAAACATCATTTATGAGTGAGTTTTCTAGCAAAGAATTTCTTAAGAACATCCCATCCATTCCTCGAGGTCTTGACATTATCAAGCATGGTAATGACCTATGGATCAATAGAAGAGATAATAGTGTGGCGAATTAATTGGTCTTGATGTCTCCAATAATTGTAATTGCGATGATTGGGGGCTGGATAGGTATTAGATCTATCCACAAAGCCAATCAGATCATATCCTACTACGAGGGCAGTCATCTGCATCCTCCATGTAGGGTAATTACTGCTGTTAAGTTTGATAGCATGCTACTTGGAAAGAACAACAACTGATCAAGATTCAGCAAGGACAAGATCTATAGGTAAGGAGTTTCTAGAGACATTGGGGGAAGCCATGGTAAAGTGGATTGGTTGTTGTGACGCTTAGACTTCTGATACCATATAAGGTGCCAAGGTTTGAATGAAAGTGAACTTACATTGAGTCAGTATACAACATGTACATATAGATGAAGTGGTTACATTGTTTCTTAAAAAAATTAGGAACAACTAAGCTATCAGCTAAGTAAAGATAAGATATAATCTTAACAACTTTGATAATTAAAACTGATGTTGACTAAATCAATTCTTAATCTATTGGTTCTATTATAACAGTATCAAAGACAAGATGAAGCTTTAATTTTGTTTTGCCTTTTTCACTTTGAAGTCTCGAGAATTGGAAAAAGTGTCCAATAGCAAATTTGGAGATCTTCTTCTCTTCTTTCTAAAGAATCTTGAATCATCACAATTCAACATTTAGAAAACTAGATATCAAATTTCCAATGCCAAAAGTTCCAAAAATCATGCAAGATAAGGTCTCTCATGACTCCAAATTCCAACCTAAGTGCTTATACCTAATGATAATTAGACAACAATATAAATAAGTATTTAAAATCATGATAAAATGACAATCAAACTAGAAAAGAACCTTGATCAATATAACCAACTAAAAATAACTAAAACACTAAATAAATTCAAGTAACTAAAGCCCAAATCTAAATAACATAAAATAGAATAACTCACTATGAGGAGTTGTCATCACCTCCAGTAACCCTACACTAGAGTCCACCTACTCTGACCTTTCCTCTGATGCTGCTCCTATTCTTGCCACTGGAACATCTCTAAGACAAAAGAAACCACCTCAATATTTGGCAAGTTATTAATGCAGTGCAACCTCAATTGCTACAACCCTACCATCTCCATCAAGGACTACATATCTACTCTCAAATTATGTTTCTTATTTTGCTTTGTCTCCTTCCTACGGATCTTTCTCCCTCAATCTCCATACTAAGTTAGAACCAACTTCCAATGTTGAGGCCATTAAACATGAATGTTGGAAAGAGGCCATCCAAGCTGAGATTAAAGCTCTTGAGGAGAATCAAACTTGGCAATAGTGGATCTCCCTCCAGATATAGTTCCCATTGGTAATAAATGGGTTTTCAAAATTAAACGAAAATTTGATGGGAGCATAGATCATTACAAAGCCAGACTTGTAGCTAATGGATATAACCAAGTTGAAGGATTGGAACATTTTGACACTTTCTCCCCAGTAGCAAAAATGACAACCATTCGGTCCTTCTTACCTTGGCTATAAAGCATGGTTGGCATCTCCGTTAAATAGATGTCAACAATGCTTTTCTCCATGGAGACCTTTACGAGGATGTTTACATGTTATTACCTTAAGGGTTTCCTTTTCCCAGGGCTAACAAGGTTTGCAAGTTGTTAAGTCTTTGTACGGACTAAAACAAGTAAGTAGACAATGATTCGATAAGTTGTATCAGGTTCTTATTGATTGTGATTATTCCCAATCTCCCTCAAATCATACCTTATTCATCAAATTAGGAGGCCATTCATTCACTGCACTACTTATGTATGTGGATATATATCGTCCTTGCTAGAAATTTACTAGAGGAATTTTAACTTACCAAACATGTTCTTAACTCCAAGTTTCGAATTAAGGATCTTGGGGTTCTTAAATTCTTCCACGGGCTAGAATTGGCTCACGCTAGCAAGAGAATCTCTTTTTATCAAAGGAAGTACTATCTTGAATTGATTCAAGACACTAGCCTTTCTAGTTATAGACCTACCTCCACCCCCATTGATTGTGCTGTGCATCTTCATCAGGATAGTGGCCAATCCTTTTCTGATGTGCTCAACTTACAAAAGATTGGTGGGTCACTTACTATATCTAACAACAACTAGGCCTGATATTGCTTTTGCCACTCAACAGTTGAGTTAGTTTATGGCTCATCCTACTTTGTCATGCTATAAGGCTGCTATGCGAGTTGTTAGATAACTCAAAGGGTTCCCATGGTCGAGATTTATTCTTCTCTGGAGCCTCAGATCTTCAATTGCTTGGGTTTAAAGATGCAGATTGGGGAGGGTGTGTTGAGACAAGAAGGTCTATCTCTGGTTACTATTTCTTTCTTGGCCATTCCCTCATTTTTTGGAAGTCCAAAAAAAAAAAAAAAACAATCATTTCTAGATCATTCACGGAGGCTAAATATTGGGTTCTTATTGCAAAATTTTTGTAAGGGTTGATTTTTGTTTTTTTAATATAGGAAACATTTGTTTCCTCTCTCATCCCGAAGTAAAAACAAAAAGTATACGAGGTTTCTAGTATAATTGAATTCAAATTTGTATCTATTCACCTGCATAAAAAAATTGTGTCTATTCACAAAAAAAAAAAAACACTAAAATTAAAAACAACAATTTTTTAATTCATCCTAAGTTATCAACATTAATGGGGCGTGAAATTCTTATAGTTTTATATTACATCTCCCTACAATGTTTTCTCTTAATTGTTTGGTTTTTTTTTTTTATTTCTTTTATTGTAACATAACACTTTCTACAATCAGATTATTATTTTTTAATTTTTGTACAATTTTTTTATGTGTATCGTTTGTACAATTTTCATTATCTTTGGTTATTTTGAATGATATCACTGTTCATTGTGATGGTAACATTACAAATCACAGAATCAATTAATAAAAAGTATATATTTATTTATCATTTAGAAAAAGTATTGTGGTGTAAAAGCTCCAGTATCGACTAATAATTTAAATCTTTAATTTTAATTTGGATTTAGATCCTCTGATGATAGGGGAAACATGACGTTTTCATATTCTCAAAATCCTATCCATTCATTATCATTAAAAACATATCTATGACTTAAATTTAGACACATAAGCATTTAAATAAAAAGATATTATGACTTAATTTTAGATATATAAGCATTTTGCGATATTTTCTTGCATGTACATGACATTGTCATGTTCTCAAAATCCTAGCCATTTATTATCATTAAAAACAAATCAAATTTGTTTGGGAACATGACAATGTATTTTATTCCCTAACATTTGAGGATCCAAATCTATTATTATTCAATGACCAAAATGAATGCAAAATTAGTACAAATTAAAATGAAATTATAAATTTATAATAGGAAAATCATAAAATTTAAATTGTCACCTTAGATTTTCAAAATTTAAAATATAAATTAGAATCTAAAATTTTCATTGCTGTATCTAATTTAATTTTCTTTTCCTTCAAAGTTTTTTTATTTAATTTTATGATAGTTAAATCTTACTAGTTTCAAACATGTTCTTTTCTATTCTAATTTGGAGCAGTGAGAATTTTTTTGCCCTACACAAATTATAAGAGCATTCTAACGTCAAATCATAATTGATTCTAAATTAGTTACGGATAAATTTGTTTTGATATATCCTTATTTTATACCGTTAATGAAATATAAAACTCTTTTACGTTCTCGTTATATTTCCTTCCAATCTTCTTATTTCTTTTAATCTATTTGAATTTTGACTTCGTTTGTCCAATTATAACATTTTCTTTTTCAAATTGCCATTCTTTGATATATTTACTCATTTAATTAGTATATTACAATTTTTAAGTATCCATTTTAATTATCTTTGGTTTCATCAAAATCACCACAATTTATATGAAACACTATTGATTTTATGAAATTCTCTCTTTATTTTTCTACCATAATTTTATTATGTTATATTTTTTTAAAAAAAATCCTGTTTTATTTCTATGTTACTTTCCTATTTTAAAAATCTGTCATATTATAATTCTTTATATTTTTATTGATTTTCTCTAGTGACTGTCTTAGATTCCTTTTTTACTATTATGTTTATTATATATATATTTTTGTAAAATATATTTCGAATATATTATTTAAATAAGGAAACTAGAATCCTAAATCATGGCATGTTGTGTTAAAAATTATTCGATCTGCTCCTTCTCTAAACTATATATATACCCATATTATTTGTCTTCTCTAGTCATATACTTTAGTTCACTTTATATAAATCATTTGTTTGTTCCATCAATTTGTTATTGCCTTACTGGAAGATTGTACATCATGGACCAATATCTATTGGACTCTCACGGTAGAAGGGTTTATAATCCTAACCAGTATCCACTGGACTCTCGCGGTAGAAGATTTCATAATCCTGTTACTTGCCAACAATGTGGAGCACACTTCCAAGATCAGCTATCACTGAATAACCATATGGTTATCCATACAGAGGCCAAAGCACCTCCATCAAATGTGGCACAACATTCGAATGCATGGCGCTCTTTCGATCTTAACCTTTCTCCTAAGCCCGAGGAATGATGAGACGCTGATGCAGATTTTTCGATAATTTTTAATGTCATATTGAGCTTTTTTTTTTCTTTTTTTTTTGTTGGGGGGGGGGGGGGAATTGTTCAGATATTAACATCAATTAGTTTAGGCATTACTATTTGGTTAGGGTTTCTGCTCCCATGGATAATAAACATCCTTTTTCAGTGTCTATTCTTTTTAAGCTTAGATATTGAAGTACTTTTTATTTTTTGTTAATTTTTAATTTAAACGATATTTGTAGGTTTTTTTCATTTATTTAAGCTTATATTTAAGTTTTTTTTAAAATCAACTATTATTTTGAATTCGTCCAATGCATGGGATAAGAAAAATAAATATTAAAGTAAAAGTAAAATATTTAATATTATATGAAGTTGTAAACAAATATAATAGTTTAAATAATAAATATAAGAATTAATAATAATAATAATAATAATAAGTTTTATATAATATTAATATCTATTGTAAATAAATTTAAGTACCAAATTTAAATAATTCATAATCATGTACAACAAAACATAACAATGATGAGAAAAAGGTACGGATGTCAAGCATAAGCTCAAAACTATTATGGTTGTCAAGGAATTTCGTCATAAAAAAAAACCAAAATAAAAAAAAAAAAAAAGACATGGATAAGAGAAGAAATTGTTGAAAAAAATGATAAAATAATATTAGAGCAATGATGAAAAAGGACTCTTGAGAAAACAGACTAATGGAAGGACTATCTATGATACAAAAGATAAGAGAAGAGAGTGAGGATAAACGGTTTTGTTTGGGGCAAGGAATAATTTTTTGGAAAATGAAGTAGCCGCTTGCTATTGAAACCTATGATTGAACAAGTGCAAGAATAAGAATAAGGCATATTTCATTTTAAATTCAAATTGTATATAAGTGAGACTTAATGGGCAACAATTGTAATAGTAAATAATTTATTTTTGAAATAATTATTAAAACAAAAATTTAAAATTTTTCCAAACCAGAGATTCCTTAGTTAACGGAATTGTAAATGCATAATTTCGTGACACATGTAAAACTGTGCACGTTATGGACTCTAAAATATTATTAATATAGAAGTTAATAAAGTTATTTTTTAAAAATTATTTGAATTCCTTCTAAATGAACACATCTATACATGTTCAAACTATACAC
This sequence comes from Pterocarpus santalinus, assembly GCA_031439595.1. Taxonomy (NCBI): domain Eukaryota; kingdom Viridiplantae; phylum Streptophyta; class Magnoliopsida; order Fabales; family Fabaceae; genus Pterocarpus; species Pterocarpus santalinus. The sequence goes on from CM062527.1 coordinate 54,452,934, forward strand.
GTATATAAATGATTTTATATTTAAATTCTAAATGAATACATTAAATACTTGAATTCTTTCCAAATATATATGCATTTAGAGTGATGATATATCCTTCTAATTTCTAAACAAGAAAAATAATGAATGTTTTTTGTGTTTTCAAGATAATAAATGAATTTGCAAAATATTCAATATTTTTCATGTTTAGTAATTGGGAGAATTGTTAGGACAATATATCATTTTTCATGCATTTATATTTGAATTCTTTTTAAACAAAATACCCATTTTGGTCCTTGACGAAAATTTCGAAGGACAAATTAATCCCTTAAGATTTGAAAATCCACAAGTAATCTCTCACTATTCAAAAAAGGGAGACATATTAGCCCTTCCGTTCAGAATATGTATAGATCCTACTGTCAAAAACCTTGTACGGATTCTATACGAAAGGACTAATATGTCCCCTTTTTTGAATGGTGAGGGACTACTTGTAGACTTTGAAATCTTGAGATACTAATTTGTCCCCCGAAATTTTTGTCAACGACTAAAATGGGTATTTTATCTTCTTTTTAAAATTTCCATTTTTAAATGAAAGCATTTATTTATTTTTCTAAATATAACTTGTTCGGAGGTGGGTCACCGGATTATGGAAGTTGGATGCTCCGAATGAAATTAGGACTCTAAAGCTATTCGTAGTTGTAATTGGATGATGACTTGAATTCCATGGCAGCGGGGGTTGTACCTACAAGGACTCCCATGCTCAAATCAAAGAGTATAAGAGGTACAAGGTTTAAGGAATATGAGTGTATCTGATTTTGGGAGTGTTTCCTCTTATTTATAGGTGAGGTTTGGCAATAATGGTTGACTCAATAGACCTTCGAGAATCTAGTGTAATAGTCTCGAATTCCTTAATGGCTTTGTGTGCATTATGGAATCCAAGTTATGCATTATGAATCCCGATTGAATGCCTGTGCACAACAAGCGATGTCCGTTACATTACTCTTTAACAATTTTCATTTTGGGCTTTTGGGCCCCATCTTGGTTGGGCCTGAATAGGCTAACCATGACATGGGGCCTTTGGGTTTAATCTGGAACAGTGCTCCCAACTCGGATCCAAGGTTATAACTTCGGATACTGAGTTTAATAGTTTTACAAGGGGAACATTTATTGTTGGAAATTATTCCTATTCTTCTCCTTATAAAGCTTCTAAAGGATGCATCCTTCCTCGAGAAAACACGACTTCTCTAAGCTTGACATCCCATCATGAATTCTGATATTTGACCCCAAGCGGGCACATGGTAGGTTGGTGCCTCATTTTCCTTGTCACCATTATTCAAATTAATCCATACTTTCAAATATGCCCTCAACTTTCTCATGTTGAAAGGCGATTTTGCCCTTTGCATTGTTTGGAATTCACGGCAAATGACCTGGAAGCTTCTCTTTAAATGCCCTCATTCTCTTCTTCTCCCATATTTTGCAACTTCCATCAGTCTTCATTCAAAGAGAGTGTGTGTGCTTTCAGAAAAGGTTGCTTTCGGAGGATTCGCTAAACTCGTCGTACTTCACCACATTATTCTTCATTTCTTGTTTAGGTACACATTTGGAACCACTTGCTTTTGTACAATGTTTATTCTTGAAACCATTTGATGCTTCTGGTTTTAGTGTTGAGTGACAATGGTTATTTTACCACTGTCTCTTCCCCTTCTTCTTCACTGCTAGCCCCTAGCGAAGGAGTCTCTTAGAGGAGGAAACCACCATAATTTTCTAAAATAGACAATTTCTTTTTTGATCACCCGACTTCCAAAATCGTAATGAGAGGTGGTTTCCCTTGTAGGTTGCCTCTTAGCTTCTAAGATGGGTAAGAAGCTCCAATTTCTGCCCTTAATTCATTGGATATACGAATGGATTGATCCTGAGGTGTTGGGGATTCCTTCAATGGTGACTTCAGACATTTTGAGGTTGCCGAGGAAGGAGATCAGATCATTCCAAAGGATGAATATGAAGAAGATTACATCTTTGCTGTACCGTACGTGAATGACAGAGTATGCTACATTAACCACAAAAGTAGCCCAAGTTGGATGTGGATGTACGACATCCTCATCTCCAAGTTTGGTGTTCACATCCTGTTTACATAACTTCCAGTATAATATCTTGCAACGAACTCTTGCAGCCCTTTCCTAATTGTATCTGAACAATTAGGTAATGATCCAAGGTTTCAAAATCATTTGCTGATATCTTGGAGCCCTTCCCTCCCCAATTGTCTTCTTCTATCTTCTTATTCTTACATGCCCCTATGGTTGGGGCTTAATGATAAACTGGTTCTCCTTTCGAGCTCATGTGAACCAAAAGGTCTTCCATTTGTATGAAGAATCCTTTCACAATTTCAAGTCCGTGTACTTCAAAATCTTCAGAGCTCCAAGAATGGTTCATTTTTGGCAAACTCAGGAAAGGGAACTAAAAATAAATTATTACTGGAATAAAAATTTTGAGGTACTTCGAATGGATAAAAATAATCTCTCGTTTGAGAAGTGAGCTATCGTTGGGTTTTGCAGACAAGATGGCCCCTAAAAGTGCCTTGGTCGAATACCAACATAGGATTTTGAAGAGGCCTACTGGTGAAAGTGATACCAATAGCCCTACCAGTGTTGAGGAGCTGAAATTCTTGATTGCTCCGACATGTTTTATCCTTGAAGCTGCCAAGGAGAAGGAAGTCATCCAAGTTGACCAAGAGGCTTCTCCAACTTTGAGGGGCAAGTCAGAAATTAATGTCCTGGCTAAGGATTTCCATTATCCTCAGTTCATGGACAATGAGCTAATTTCCCTCGCCTACCTCAAACAAATTAAAGGAAATAAGGATGGCTTGGTTGATAAACTCTAGTGGGCTGGCTACATGCTATGGAAATCAGCTCCTATGTGCTGATATTCAGAATCGAAAGTGGCTTCCGAGGTTTAAGCTCATTAAGAGGTAAAGGAGCTAGAAGAAAAAATAATTCCTCTCCAAAATAAAAAAGCATCTTTGGAGAAGACTAACCAAAAGTTGGCTTTCGAGGTTGATGACCTTAAGAAGTAGGTCCAATCGAAGGAGTAATGTTTGGAAGAAATAACGGGTCAACTTGAGAGGGACCAAGCCAATTCGGATAGAGCGATTTCTAACTTAAAAACGAAAATCAAGTTTATTGAAAAACAATAGGTGCAATTCGTAGTTGAAACGAAACAAAGCATCTTGGCCCATAGAAGCCTCGCCTCATTAAAACATTCTTAAGAAAACCTAAGGTAGGAAAAAGAATAGGTTGGCTTTGTATGGTTTACATCATATGTAAAATTTCCTAAGATTCAAGACATTCCATGACCTAGGAACCTCGGATCCTGGCAAAATGGGGAGCTTGTATACTCTTTTTCCTAAAACTTCAATGACTTGATAAAGGCCTTTCCAATTTGCTGCAAGCTTCCTTTGTCCTAGAGTTGGTAGTTTGATGTTGGCATATCAGAGTACTATATCTCCTCCTTCAAATCTACAAGGAATCACCGCAGAGTTATATCTTTTTACTATTCTTTATTTTAATGCCTTATCCCAAATATACGCCATTTCTCTCGCTTCATTTGAAAAATCATTTTCTTCTCTAAGGGCTTCAAAGCTTGTAGTCCAAAAAATGACCCTTGGACTAGGTTCTTCAATTTCAACTGGGATCATGGCGTCAACCCCATAAGTGAGCTTAAAATGGGTTTTGCTAGTAGTTGACTGAGGCATTGTTCGGTATGATAATAAAATGCTTCTGAGTTCATCAGTCCATGCTCTTTTTTGATCATTAATCCTTTTCTTTAATCCGCGGAGTATAACTTTATTAACACTTCGACTTGATCATTGGCCTGAAGATGTTCCACCAATGTAAAGTGGTGCTCAACCTTGAATTTCACGAGTAAACCCCGAAATTTTTGATCTATGAATTGCATTTTGTTGTCTGTCACTAAAGATTCTAATATTCCAAAATGGGATGAAAATGTTCCTCCAAACAAATTTTTGGGCTTGTGCTACCGTTATAGTAGATAATGGTTCTGCTTCTATACATTTAGTAAAGTAATCGATGGCCACAATCAAATACTTTACTTGCCCTAAAGTGAGTGGAAATGGAGTTAGGAGGTTTATTCTCCATTTAGAGAATAGCCAAGGGAACATGATTGTTGAAAGTTCCTCAACCGGAGTGATGTGAAAGTGAGAGCGCTATTAATACTTTGAATACTTTCTAACAAAGTCCATTGCATCTTTGATCATCATGGCCCAATAATAACTAGCTCAAAAACTTTTAAGGCTAACACTTTTCCCTCGAGATGATGACCACTAAAACCTTCATGTACTTCTTCAAGGATGAACGAGACCAAGGCTGGGCTTACACATTTTAAAAGTAGTAGAGACAAAGTCTTCCTGTATAATTTCCCTTTGATGATAGTATTGTAAGAGGCTTCTTTTGCAATCTTCTTTACATCCATGGAATCATGAGGAAAAGTTCTGTTATGCAAATACAGGACGATGAGTTATCCAACACAGACATTCATCAATGGCAGATTTGGGGACTACCTCTGCTGTTGATGGGATTTTCAGAGTTTCTTGAATCGAACTATTGTTATTTCCCCCAGTGTGCTAGCCTGGAGAGAATATTGGCTCGAACATTCTTTTCTATTAACACATGTTGGACCTCATATGAATCAAACTTTTTTACCATATCTTTCACCTTGGCCAAATACTTTTGCAGCAACATATCTTTTGCTTGATATGCCTCGGTAACTTATGGTGTTACAATCTATAAATCATTTTAGATCGTAAGTCTGCTAAAACCCATGTTGGAAGCCCGCTATTAGTGCCTCATACTTGGCTTGGTTGTTAGAGACTAGGAAATCAAACTTGAGTAACAGTTCAACCATAATGTAATCTTCTTTCTCTTATATGACTCCGACTCCACAACCTTTGGCGCTCGAAGCTCCATCCATGTATAGCATCCAGTTCGGATCTTGAGTTGCTTCCTCATCCACCATCTCCACAAGGAAATCTACTAAGGCTTGAGCCTTTATTGCAGTTTTATGCTCATACCGGATCTCAAAATCGGAGAGGTCCATCGACCAAGTCACCATTCTTCCTGCGAGATATGGTTTTGGAAGAACCTACCGAATGGGCTAATTTGTTCTAACTGTTATGGTGTGGGCTTGGAAATATTGTCGAAGGTGTCGAGCAATAACTACTAGCGCAAAGGAAAATTTCTCCAACTTTTGATGTCTAAGTTCTGGCCCTTGTAATGTTTTGTTGATGAAATAAACTGGATATTGCTGCTTCATATCCTCTCAGACTAAAGCACTGGCTATGGCTATATCACTCCCTGAAAGGTACAAATACAAAGTATGTCCAAATTCAGGCTTGCATAAAATTGGAGGGCTAGAAAGGTAGCTTTTAAATGCTGCTTCATATTCTGGCATCCACTCAAAACTATTCTCCCTCCTTAACAAAAGCAAAAAAGCAATGCTTTCTGAGCTGACATCGCTAAGAGCCTGGAAACGAAGGCTGTCCTTCATGGAATTTGAACTCTTCATCTCCAAAATTTCTTGAAATTTATCAGGATTTGCCTCAATTTCCCAATGTATAAGTATAGCCCCTAAGAATTTTTCAGCTTCAACTATAAAGGCATACTTTTGAGGGTTAAACCTCATCCAGTGCTCATGCAAACAACCAAAAATAGTTTCAAGATCAAGCAAGAGCTTCTCATCTTCTGCTATCTTGACCAATATGTCGTCGATGTAAACCTCTATCAAGGTTCCAATGTGATCGGCAAACATCGTATTCATCAACCTCTGGTATGTAACCCTTGAATCCTTTAACCTAAATAGCATAACTTTGTAACAATAATTGGCCATTAAGGTGATGAATACAGTTTTCTCCTCATCAAGAAGGTGCATTAGGATTTGATTATATCCTGAGTATGCATCCATAAAAGAAAGAAATCGAAAACTAGATACTGCATTGACTAATCCATCTATGCTTGGCAAAGGATAGGAATCCTTATGGCAGGCTTTATTAAGGTTAGTAATTGATGCACATTCACCACTTCCAATTGGACATGACAACATTAGAAAACCAAGTCAAGTACATAACTTCCCTAATGAAATCGACATCTATGAGGCTTGAACCTATTTTTGAACCTCAAAGTTCTATTCGAGCACATCTTTCTTCTCTTCTGGGCCACTAGATGGACACTGGGAAAAGTAGCTAAATGATGGCTCATGAACTTCGAGTTAATCCTAGGCATGTCAATTGTAATCCAAGCAAACAAATCCACATTCTTCCTTAAAAAAGTGACAAGTTCCTCTTTCAATGACATAGGGAGATTCTTGTTTATTTAGGTTGTTTGATTGAGCTTCGACCTGATCTGCATGATCTCAAGCTCTCTACTAGGCTTGGGCTTTTTCATTTCTTGCTGCCTCTTTACATCAAGATCTACCATCATCACTTTTGACGAATTAGGAGGGCATGAACAATTCTCAGATTTCCCATTTTTCACCTTCTAAATATCCATACTCGCATTATAACATTGACAAACCACTGCCTGGTCTACCCTTATCATTGCAATTTCTCCTTTATTAGTAAAAAACTTCATAATAAGGCATGCAATAGAGATAACGGCTCTGATTTTATTCAAAGTCAACCTTCCTAATATCATATGGTAAGTGGACGGGAAGTCAACCACTAGGAAGTTGACCTAAATTGTTCGAGTCATAGGCCGAGTTCCCAAGGTTAAGTGGAGTATGATATATCCATCTAGGTATTCCTTCTCCCTGGAGAAGCCGATGAGTTCCTCTTTATAAGTATGAAGATTGAAATTCTTCAATTTGAGTTGGTCAAAAGCATCCTAGAAAATGATATTAGTGGAACTTTCCTGGTCGACAAACAGCTATGTGACCTGGGTATTCACCATCGCAACTGAAATAATCATGGGGACATCATGCCCAGGAATAACCCCTTCTAGCTCGGAACTCGAGAAAACAATCTTAGAAGTAGATGACAGCTTGCGGACCTTCTTCATCTTTATCGTAGACAAGCTTAAAACCTCTTAGAGATGGTTTTTGTGGGCTGACTTAATAGTGCCACCTCCCAAAAAACCTCTACTATGACATTAATAGTCCTTGTGATTGTTTCCATGTCGTCCCAATCTTCTTAATTTCTTTCGAGCTCTGAGATTCTTTGGGCCCAAGAATTTCTTCTTTTATCTTCTCTCATTAGGGATACCCTTCTCATCCTTGGGCTTTTGTTGGGAGGCAACATACCTCGCCAATCTTCTTTCCTTAATTAACTGCTTCACAGCATCACGAAGGTCAAAGTGATCTTCGGTCTTATGCCCATAGGCATTATGGTACTCGTAGAATAAGGACCTCTTAGTGTATGCTCGTACTTGGAGCATTTTTGGCTTGGAAAATCGCTCCACTTGTCTAACTTCCTTGTATCAATTAGCTAGGGACACATTAAGGGGAGTATAGTCGTGATACCTTCTTACCCTTGATGTCCGTGCTTCCTTCCTTCTCTAGCAATCTTCTTGCTGCAAATCCGACTTCTTCTCGACTTGACTTCTTGTTAAGTTCGCCATGGCCTTCTATGTTTCCCCAAGATATATGTACCTCTCTGCCCTTAACTAGATTTCATCCATAGTCTTTACAGGGCATTTGGATAACGAGTCCTTAAAGTGTCTAGGTTGAAGCCTATTCAACAAGGTGAGTACCGCTACCTGAGTCTCTAACTCCTCTACCAAGAGTGTTTCTGTATTAAACCACTTGAGAAAATTTCGGAGCGGTTCTCTCTACCGCTAAGACAAACCTAGAAAGCTGGTAATCGGTTTCGAATTGAATCTTCAGATCGTGAAATAGGCCAAGAAACGGGATTGGAGGTCCGAGAACTTGTTGGTGGACCTAGGTGGCAAAGAATTGAACCACTTTAAAGCTACCTTTTTTAATGTGATTCAAAAAAGCTCTGCATCTCACAAGATTGGAGGCCCTCACCAAAGCCATTCTGGACTTTAAAAGTATCCATGTGTTCCTGGGGCTCTATGCTCCCATTGTAGGGTTCCATATCGGTTGGAGGTTGAAACCTCTTAGAAGCTTGACATTCATGATATAGTCGGAAAATAGCATTTCATTATCTCCATCTGAACTATCATCTCCATCTAAACTATCATGATAATCAGAGTGGTGCCTTGATTAATGACTAAGACTCCTTATGTTAGAAGGCCATGACTCAACGTGGTCATATTGGCTTGATTGCTCACTCCAAGATTCCCTATAATGCATGTGCTCTTTCTCTCATGGTCGTTCATTAATTCGAGAATTTTGCTGCTTGCTGTGATGTCTAGGCCGATGATACGGAGGTTCTTCATTATCATGATCTCATGGATCGCAAAACTGGCAATGTCAGTCATCGTCAGCTGCCTTAATGCATTGCAAGTTTCGCTCCAATTCTCGGATACGAGTAGCTTGATCTCGCATGATAGACACAATTTCTGCATATAAGATGGGATTCTCTAGAGCTCATTCAATCTTGGATGCCAAAACATTTTCTAGAGGCGGCACCACAAGATGATGAGCAATCGTGTTTTGTTGGTTGTGATGATCCCCAGTATCATATACTAACTCTAAAGCAATCCGTCCATCTACTTACTCTTGCAAAGGGTCGCTTATTGTCCACGGGGCTGTGTGCCGCTACAAACTCCTGTCGGCGATAAGTGGACTTGGTAGGGTGAAACGCCATGGAGCAAAGATAAACAGCCTATTGGTTCCCTATAAACAACACTAATGTTTAGAGGTGGGTCTCTGGATTCTAGAAGTTAGGTATTCTGAACAAAGTTGGATTCCAAAGCTGTTCATAGTTGATTTGGATGATGACTTGGATTCTATGGCGGTGGGGGTGTACCTGCAAGGATTCCGATACTCAAGTCAAAGAGTGCAAGAGGTACAAGGTTTAAGAAATATAAGTGTACTTGATTTTGGGAGTGTTCCCTCTTATTTACAGGTGAGGTTTGACAATAACAGTTGACTTAATGAACTTCCAAGATTCTAGTGTAACGGTGTCGGATTCCTTAATAGCTTTCTGTGCATTAAGGAACCCAAGTTATGCGTTATGAATCCAGATTAAATGCCTATGTGAAACAAGCGGTGTCCATTACATTATTCTTTAACGATTTTCGGTTTAGGCTTCTAAGCCCTAAATTGGTTGGGCCTTAATAGGCTGACCATGACATTGGGCCTTTGGGTTTAGTCTAGAGCATAACTTTTTTAACTTTTCTTTTTGTTTTTTAAATAAAACATTTAATATGAACTTAACTTGGTTGCGACACATGTAACAGTTTCCTTGTTATGTCTGTTTTTTTTATTAATAGTATAGATTTTATTTCTAATAGAGTAGTTGGTTATCATATTAAATTATATATATTGTTCTTACTTGAAAGAACTAGGCTGGTGCAATAGATAGTCACTCTAACTTTCAAGTCAAAGAAGATTCAATGTATCGCCAAGGTAAAAATTGGGTTCTTGGTCATACTTGGGGTTAGCTTGCCTTTATAAGCCGCAAGTAGTGTCATTCCAAGTGAGGATCTTCACCTTGAAGAACTCTAATTCACCTTGATTTCTTCCCTTATTAGGGAATTAGCGATTATTAATGGGAATCTTTGGAGTTTCTCCCCGTTTTATGATGTATTCTCTTATTTATGTGCAGGTATTGGTCATTAATTGTCAGATTGGCCGCAATTCTACTAGGTTGTCATAGGTTGGGCTTCTTCCGGGTTAAACCGAGTTCCTCCATAGAGGGCTGAGCTTGCCACTTCTCAATTAAGCTATTTAGCCCATTGCCCTGGTAAAGGTGGTTAATTATAAAGGTAAAAAGAGTAAATTTTGATCATTAGATATTATATAAATAGTTAAAATAAAAATATAAAATCATATGATGGATCATAACATCAACAAAAAAAAAAAATGCAAAGGTGGCAATAATTAAAATTAAATTCCTTTATAATATATAGTACTATACAAGCTTTACTACAATTTGAATTTTAGTTAATAATAAAACTTTTATTAGGATATTTAATATTAGTCAACCTCATGCTTTCGTTGCTGTGATAAGAATATAATAATAATTAATAAACCATTTAATATAAAATGTACTTATTTGAAAGTATTTAAGCATCGACCAAACAAATTAACTCCTAATTTAGCATTAAAAAATGAACCACTAATCTTAAATATTGAAAAAAAAAATCTCGAAAGTTAACTATACTTATTGAAAATATTATAATGGGAATACCCGTAAAATGTAGAGTAACACCTCAAAAGTTATATTTTTAAAGAATATATATAAATATATTGCTAATCACTATTTTAATTTGTGTTATACATTTTCTTATATTGGAATTAAGTTTGCTAAATCTTTCTAGGGATTTATATTTTTTTTATTGGTAATATTTGTTTCCTCTCTCATCCCTAAGTGTAAAAAAAAAAAAAAAAAGTATATGAGGATTCTAATCTCGAATGAATTCAAAATTGTATCTATTAAAACATATCTAAAATTAAATATAATTATTTTTTTATTCATCCTAAGTTATCAACATTAATGCTTGAAACTCTTAAACTTTCTATGTTATGCTAGTGCATAACCTCTGAGTCAATATATACGATTATATATGTTAAATTTTCAATAAATATTAATGAAGTAATTGATATTATCAAAATACACTGACAAGAGATGATGAAAATCTAACAAATAAGTAATGCTTAAAAACATACATTATTCCCACTCCTTTCCTCCTCCCTCCCTCTTCTTGAGTAAAGAAAAATGATTAAAAAAGTCATATTAAATAAAATGAATAAAATTCAAAGTAAAAAAGTGTATGGATTCATAACCATAATTTATTTGAGTGGGATATTCTTAAAATATTTTAATGACAATTTGTAAAACAAATAAACAAAAATTGAAAAAAAAAATCCATCACCCCCTCGAGAATTTATCAACAAAAAAAAAAAAAAATTGCTTCCTTCTTCTTGGTCTTATATATAGTAAGGATCAAATATCTATTTCTTAAAAATATATAGATACAAATCCTATCAAAGTTAGGAACTGAAAATCCCCTCCTTCCAATAGGAGAAAAATGTTTTTAATTATATTTCGTTCAAAATTTAAATTTAATTATATTTCATGCAAAATTTTAAATCCAATAAAAGGTATTTAAAAAAAAAATAACGATACATAGGTCTCTGAGGAATAATTTTCTAAAATATTTAGGATAATAATTTAATTCTGTAATAATTAAATTTAAATTAATTATATTTATTTTGGTTAAGATTTTTATGCTTATTTTTGTTGATATAAATGCTTTTTCTAGTAAATAATCAGCTTCTTCTAAGGTGAAAAAAATTCAAGTACTATACGATATAGATATCATAAATCTCCATAATTCACTCAAGTAGGACATCCTAAAAAGGTTTTATATTGAGACTTCATAATTCATAAAAATAATAAAAGTGAAAACCATCATCACTCCCACTTCTTCCTTCTTATTGGATAAAGAAAAATGACTTAAAATTCATATTAAATGAAATGGAAAAAAAATTCAAAGTAAAGAAATGTACGAACTCGCATAGTATTTCATTTGTGTGAGATATTCTTGACATTAGTAAAAATTTATGAATAAAGCAAACAAAAATAAAAAAGAAATCCATCATCTCCCCATCTCGCATTTCCATTTTTTTTTTCTTGAGCAAGAAAAAGTGATTGGATATCTACATTAAAAAAATAAAAAATTCAAAATAAAAAAAATATATGGATTCATAAACATAATTAACTTTAGTAGAAGATGCTCAAAATTTTAATGCAAATTTATAAACGAATAACATATGTCAACACATTCTTCTTAGTTTTATAGTATAAGGATCATAAACTTAACTCTAAAAAATATATAGTTATAAATTCTTTCATAGTAATCAAAACCCCCTCCTCCCAATTGAAGAAATAGGTTGATTTTCTCCTCATATGTGATTTCTTTTTTTACTTTAATTATATTTCATACAAAATTATAAATCCCAAAAATGCAATAAGCAATTTTTTTAAAAAATAAAATTACATAAGTTTTTGAGAAATAATTTTTCAAATTATTGAAGAGAATAATTTAATTTTATAATATTTGATTTAAATTAATTATATTTATTTTTGTTAATATTTTTATGTTTGTGTGTTAGTAGATATAATTACTTTTCATGTAAATAATTAACTTCTTATAAGGTAAAAATATTCAAACACTATGCAATATAAACATAACAAATCTCCACAATTTACTTGGGTACAGTGGTGGAGCTTAACATGGACAATGGGGGGCCATGGTCCCCCCATTTTTTAAAAAAAGTATAACATATATATATATATATATATATATATAGAGAGAGAGAGAGAGAGAGAGAGAGAGAGAGAGAGAAGTTTTCTACGATAAATAAGCTCAAGTTTGAATATATCATTCTACAAAAATGATACTACCTATATAAATAGACTTCTATAACTTAAAATTCTATTAGCTTATTTTCTTAACTAAACACAATTAAAAAGCAAAAACATCATCATTAGAGTATATAAAGTTTGTTAGTTTGAAATCTTCAATTGATTTTATGGGAAAAAGGGAGTGGATTTCCCTTTTTCCTTTTTATTTGAGGAACTATTTGAAAAAAGAGGAAATGTGAGAAAGTCAAAGAAAATGAGTTCTAAGAACTTAGAGTAGAGTAGCGAAAAAAAGTTTTCAAGGTGGGTGATATGGCTCTAATACCATGTTAAATGTTGAATTTCATGATTGATCAGAGAAAAAGTAATACATAGAAGGAGAAAGTTTTGATTAATATAATAAAATGAGAAAACATGACTACAATAGATCTATAATATGACTTATATAGTAGGAGGCAAGTAACTAATTATCATAACCTCGTAACTAATCCTAATTAATAAATTGTAATACACTAACAAACTCTATATACTCTAACAATTATCTTTAAAATTATTTTGTCGTATTAATTATTTGTTTTAAAGTTTATACATATGTGATATGTAATTAGTTTTAATTTGATTATCATCATCTAATTTACATGTTGCACTCTTTGGCCCTCCCTAAAATTTTTTTTCAAGCTCCGTCATTGCTTGGGTATGCTATCCTTGAAAAGTTTTAGTCATAATTTATAAAAAAAATGAAAAAAGAAAACTATAACCCTTCCACTTCCCCCTTCTTCTCGGATAAAAAAAATGACTAAAAATTCATATTAAATAAAAAAAATCAAAAGAAAGAAATGTATGTATTCATATAATAATTCATTTCTATGGAGTATTATTAAAAGTTTATAGTAAGAACTTATAAACAAAACAAATAAATATTAAAAAAAATCCATCAACCCTTCTTCCACATTCCCTTTTTTTCCATAAGAAAAAATCACTGAAAATTTGAATTAAATAAAATAAAAAATTCACAATAAAAGAATATATGGATTCATAAGTATAATAAACTTAGTGGGAGATGCTTAAAATAATTTTTTTATGAATTTTTCAATTAAACAAATCTATCATGCCCTTCTTAGTCTTATTATAAGGATCATAGACCTAATTTTATAAAATATATAATTATAAATTCTTTCGAAGAAATTGTAGCACCCTCCTCTCAATAGAAGAAAAAAGTTGATTCCCTTCTTATATGTGATTTTTTTTTAGTATAATTATATTTCATGCAAAGCCTTAAATCCCACAAAATGTAATAAACAATTTTTTTAGATAACACATAAATCTTTAATAAATTATTTTGAAAATATTTAAGATAATATTTAATTTTATAATAATTAAATTTAAATTAATTATTTTTTAAAGATTTTTATGCTTATGTATGTAAATATAAATACTTTTAAGGAAAATAATCAAGTTCTTATAAGGTTAAAAAAAATAAAATATTTTACAATATAAACTTAATAAATTGCTACAATTCATTCAAGTAGGATATCCTTGAAGAATTTAGTTTTGATGTACTGACAGTGTAAAATTTTACACTGACTAATTTTACACTGTCATTTAGTCATATCTTACCACATCAGCAAATATGATTAAGTTTTATATCCACTATTTAAATAGTCATATAAATGGAATGATATAATTGGTTAATTATATAATTATACTGTCAGTGCATCAAAATTAAACTCATCCTTAAAAGGTTTTAGTGAGAATTTATAAATAAATAAAAAATAAAAAAGAAGACCATCACCCCTCCCTACATATCCTTAGATAAAGAAAAATGACTAAAAATTTGCATTAAATAAAATGAGAAAATCAAAGAAAAGAAATGTATGGATTCATATAATAGTTCATTTGTGTTGGATATTCTTAAAAGGTTTCAATAAGAATCTATGAAACAAACAAACAAAAATTAAAAAGAAAATAGATCACTCCATCCCTCTACTTTCCCTTTTTTTTTTCTTGAGTAAAAAAACATGGCTAAAAGTTTACCCCGAATAAAATAATCAAGCTAAAATTAAATTTTTGCAATTTGCATATTTAATTTGTGAATATTTATTACAACTCAACTTGTCTTTAAAAATTTTTAAAATTTTCAATTTGGTTTTTTCCTTTAAAAGTAATTGTGGATTTCAATCTATTTTCCAAAAAGCAAAAAAACTAAAATAAAATAAAAGGACAAACATGTTATTAATTTGCAAAATTGACTTAAAATAGTTGTTTAGAGATGGATGTGTCAGAGGTGCTAGTAAAACTAAGTTCTTACCTTCCTTTGTGCATAATTGACTATTGAACTCATATTTAGTTTTTGAAGACCATTTCATTTTCTTTTGTAATAGAGAGAGACAGAGAGCGCTTTTTTTTTCAATTTTTATGTTAGAGCTTAACTTATAAATTAATTATTTTGGTTAGATGATAGCTACCTGAGTTAGTTTTCAATTGTAATAGTTTAAATTAGTTATTCACTTTCTGGTATGAATAACTCACCTCGTGTACATGTATATAAACCTCATTCACTCAGCAATAGATCAGAATGTCCATTTCTCTCATTAACTCTTCCTCTCTACTATGGTGCTAGAAGGTATTTCCTTCTTTGAAGCGGTGTTCATGATTCGGTTTGATTCCGTTTTGCGGTAAAATTCCAACCAATCTAAACAATAAATTTTATTTCTGTTGGATCTATAGTAAAATTCATTAAAATGATGATGCAAAATGTGTGATGAAAGTTCTTTATACTTGATCTTGGAAAGGTTCTATTTCAAGTATGCAGGAATTAGACACTCCAATAGTAGGAAGTAAAATTCCTAAATCAAAATCTCCTACAGAAGTAGCAGATATAGCCACTGCTGAGCTCGAGACTTAAAAAGTACAAAAACCTAAGAGTTGGCTTAAGGATGCAATGTTATCAATGGTTATATTAGTAAAAAGTTGCTGAGATGAAATGTATCTTTTGTGTCTTCCTAGATTCACTTGTACAAGAATGGAAATGCAAAAAGAAGAAGCAAAAAAGATAACATGCCGAATGAAAAAGAAAGACAAGAAAGGTTTGTACCATGAAACAAAAAGAGTCATGCATTAGGAACAACATGTGGCAGCATGAAAAGACAACATTTTAGGCTCCTTGAAAAGCTCCCCAACATTCAAATCAATTTGGTGGAGTGCAAGTCATATGCATAAGCTAAAGTTTCTATAAATACTTATTTTATAAACCTAGTTTAGAGTCTTTCGTAACATTGTGTTAGTGACTTATTCTGTGTGATTTCCTTGAGAGCTTTGTGCTTTTTATATTCAACTCTTCTTCTTTCATATTCTGAAAGTATTGTAAATCAAGTGAGCGAAGCTTGAGAGAAAAATGAAAATCTTGTGAGGTACACAAGTGAGAAAAATACTATTAAGAGAGGTCTTTTAGTTAGTGAGAAAAGAGTATCTTAAGGTTGAGTAAAAGTATAATAGAGTTTAGAAAGGTTTGTTGTAACAAAGAATACTCATAGTAAAAAATTCCACAAGGTTGTGGGGACTAGACGTAGACTCCAAGTTATGGAGATCGAATCAGTATAAATCTTTGGTATAAACTCCTCCCTCCCTTCTCTTTTACGTTCCTATTTTAAGCTATATCTCTTAAATCTGAATTCAATTTGCTATAATATTTTGAGATATTTATTCTGCTTTTATTTTAAGTTATTTGATAACAAAGTCTGATAGGCATTTACTAGATTTCTACAAACTATCCACTAGAAAATCTAGTTGGTAAACTTTCTAAATTATGTGTTAAGTGTGTGGAAAAAGTTTTAGTTAACCAAAGATTTGATTCAACCCCCCTTCTCAAGTCCTCTAGTACTATCAATTTCGATTTAGTTCGGTTCAGTTTAATTATAATTGAAAAACCGAACCAAATCAAACTAATTTAAATTAGTTTGAATTGGTTCGATTTTTGGCTTTTTAGTAAAATTTTTTATAAAGTATAAAAAAGTAAATTTCATGTTGAGTAAATAAAAAGAATTAATATATGATTATAAATCTAAAATATTTAGTAAATTGGTTTGATTTGGTTTGGTTTTTAGCTTTTTATTAAAATTTTCTTATAAAGTATAAAAAAGTAAATTTCATGTTGAGTAAATTAAAAGAATTAATATATAATTATAAATCTAAAATATTTCGTTGAAGTATAATAAGAATACTTGAATAATTTTAGTATTAAAATATGAATTTAATTTAAATACACTAATAATGTAAAATAGTTTTACACTGTCAACCAATAGAAATAGTGAAAAGTGACAACTCATATAAATAACCATCTATTTTAATAAAGGATCCACCATGACTTCTCACTTTTTCCTATTTTTATTAGTTGACAGTGTAAAACTATTTTACACTGTCAGTGCATACCAAGTAAACTCTTAAAATATTATAAACTATACGTATATGTATATTTGTAAAAATATAAGTATGGATAAGTAATATATGATATATAATATATCTCATATATATAATTATTAATATGTAATATATTATCGGTTCTGCTTGATTTGATTCCATCTTGGAAACTAAAATCGAAAACCAAAACAAACCAATTGGTTTTTATAAAGTAAGAACCGATTAAAACTAATTTATTTCAGTTTGAATTTGGTTTTAGTTCGGTTTAGATCAATTTTGAACGCCCATACCTCTCTCTTTCAATTCTTCCATTTTCGCGTTCTTCAAGCTTTCTCAGAAGCATCCATGGTAGCTAATGATGAATTCAATCCCTATTCTCTTCTTCAATGGGATCAACTTGGTCTTGTGCTCGTATCACAGGCCCTAAGCGGTGACAACTTCTGGTACCGACTTCATTCTAATCTCTCTCTCTCTCTCTCTCTCTCTCTCTCTCTCTCTCTCTCTTTCTCTCTTTCTCACAGGTCCACTGCAACCTCAATTGCGAAACTTAATTATTGGCAGCAAATGAAATTATTTAAAATTAAATTTAATAAAAGCTTATAACAATGAAACATCTCACAAAGTTTGATGTGAAGTTAGTTGTTAAGATGACTTTGCCGCACTGCTTTTGCAATTCTTCAAAGTTCATAAACTCAAAAATGTGGCTAGGAATTAAATAAAATTAGGGATTAGTATATAATGAGATGATAAAAACATTATATTGTAAATTTAGACATTTCCATTAACGAAGACTATATTTGTATTTTTGTGAGTATTTAGAGTATCCTATAGTCATAAAACTTGCACTTTTATTCCTTGATAAATTATTAAATGAATCATTACATTTTTTTTGGGACAAACAACCTCACCAAATAAATTGTAGTGAATAAATATTGGAGTGAGCATGTGAGTAAATGGTAATCCTTAGACCATGCAATGTTATCATAATGAACATTAATTACACATTGGAGTGAATATATATATATATATATATATATATATATATATATATATTCACATTAATTATATACTAAAATTTATAAAATCATATATTTAATAGTGGCAATAAATGGTTCATGTTAATGCTTACAAAAAGAAATTTCTGTCACTTACAAATAATAATTATGATTTATTATGCTAAGCCAAAAAAATGGCGAAAGAGTTCATTACAATATTTATTTTTTTAATTATTTTGAAGTATCTTTGATTGGGTGGATTAGTTTGTTAGTAGTGTGTGTTTAGCATATTATATTAAGCATAATAGAATAATGTAATAATATACATTATCACTTTATCCGTTATCTAGTACAGATAATGTTTCGTATAATCTTATCCATCATAGCCGCCTTATATATCAAAATTATAGATAGTTTAATCAATTTTGCATAGGTTTGATTAGCTTTTGATATATAAAAAATCTTTCACTCTTTGCTTTTTTTATCTATTTATTTCATTACAATTTGAAAATATTAAATAAATAATTATAAATAATATTTTTAATAAAAGTATTTAATATAAACATAATCAAATAAAATAATATTACACACGATGTATAACCCAATTAAGTCTTGAAATGTGAGATTGGCCCTAATTGATCTTTGATGTATAAGGATTCTCTCTCTCTCTCTCTCTCTCTCTCTCATTCTTCATATTTATGAAAATAATAAAAATAGTTATTAAAAATATATAAATAAATAATAAATAATTTTCAACATAAATTATATTTATATATATATAATAAGAGATAAAAATCATTAAAATAATTATAATTAAAATTATAAATATCTAAATAATTATATTAAATTTAAATTTCAATTAAATAATTAATAAAAATTATATTCTTATTTCAATTTCTTTTTACTTGTTATATTTTATAGTAAATAGTAAAAAAAAGAAAATATCAAAATATATAAAAGAGAATATTATATATTTGTTATTTTTATATTTTATTGTAAAAACAAAAACATATTAGAAGTTATATAAATAAATAATAATTATTTTTGAATAATAATAAATATTTAATATAATTATATGTAAATAAATTTTTTATTTGTTAATTTACAATCAATAAAAATTACTATTTTTATTATAATTCCATTTTTTACCAAAATTTTACTTTTGATTAGAATTATTGTAATAATAATAAAAAATATTATCTTATATAATACAAAATCTTTTACAATAACATACCAAATATTATATCGTATAAAAATTTTATCAAATCTTGTATAATCCAACCTTATACTATTAAATCATAATATCTGGTGTGCTAAATGAGCCCTCAAGAAAGTATATTAAAAAGTGATAAAATTAGTGCGGTAAGTTTATAAATGTTTAGAATTTAATATGCTTTTTAAAAACCTTAATAAGGGTAAGTATATTTATTCTTTAACTACTCCGTTTTGAAATTTTATTAATCAACTAATATAAATATAAATAAATAAACAAAGGCCAAAATATAATAGCATCCCCCCAGTAGGATACTACTATAACTTCTACTTAATAAAAATTTCAAATAATTTACATTTACAAAGACAAACAATGCCAAATAATGAAACTGGCAATAAATCCACTTTATATATTTATGCGAGACTCTGTCCCATTTACATGAAATGATATGTTTTTATGTCTCTGCCAACAACATACAGCGAATGGCCATGCTGAACGTCCCTTGAGCAATCAGCTGCATCACAAATAGACTACAAAAGGCGGTGCCACATATCAGCCAACTTCCAACAAGAAAAATAAAAAGGAGAATATATCAACAAAAAATGACATTGAAAGGATGAAGCCAGAATCAAACATCCATCCAAGGTAAGGAGTTGACATCATACAACAAACTTTACAAAACTACAAGTGTGCATATGTATATAAGAGACCTGGATTCTTTACTTTTCCTTAAAAACAAGTGTTACGAGAGAGCAAAACACAATTTATTGTGGAGGAACCCACCATTAACCGCGCAGGGTCCACCAGTTTTATAGAGAGGCAGTTTTTGTGTCTCTCTCTTTCCTAACTCATAAGAAGACCATCCAGTTCATAAGGAAAATGTGAGGATCCAAAATTGTATATAACTATATTAAAGTCTGGTATTGATGAGGCCATTCTCAACCCTGCCCTCACCCTGTTGTTGGATGGCATCTTCTGCAGAGACTGATCCAGTTAAGTTCTCACCAACCTCACTCTTGCAAAGAGGGCACAATGCATTTATCTTCAACCACTTGTCTACGCAGTCTTTGTGGAAAAGATGAGAACAAGGCAATTCTCTCAGCTCATCGTTATTTTCGTACTTTGCGAGGCAGATGCAGCAAACCTGCAGACAACCACAGAAAGTAATAAACTAATACACCCAGTCATAGCCAGCAGACAAACACAAAAAAACAATTGAAGTCCTTGATGCAATGTGAAAAGCATACTGTGATGCAGATCTATTAACCTTATCAGTAAGGGATTTGGTAGCATACCATGAACAAGAGTCTAATTAAAAAACAGCATCAAACCAAATCAAATGTTCTGATTTCATGAATGCTACAACATTTATAAATGAAAAATTTTAAGATAATACAGCCAAAAGAAAAAAGTTTTTAAGATGGGACCACTACCCATTCTCCTGAAGCTACAAAATAATGAATTAAAAACAGGCATACAATCTTGTACCCCAAAAAAAAAAAAAAAAAAAAAAAAAAGAAAAAAAAGCGCATGCAAACTATAAGTTACAAGCTTAAAGTTGTTCCCTACATAACCCCAAGACTTAGAAGTTTGATAATATATACACATTTTCATAGGGAAAAAAAAATCTTTTACATTTGCACCAAAAAATAAAATCTTCTTGTACATACAGGGTCATGGTGTAACTAGACAAACAATGCCAGCATGCTATAAAGTTTTAATGTACTCCTGAATAAATAAAGATCAGATTGTACTTACAGCATCTTCTCCAGATATCACACGCTCCTTTTCAGTTCCTGCAGCCACAACTCCACCTTCAGCAGCAGCTGAGTTGCTTTCACCACTTCTTTTATTTTTCTTCATCTTGAACTTGTAAGTTGGCAGGGCATTAATGGATTCAGAAGTTGCCCCTCTGTTTTGTGACAGATCCTCTCTAACACCAAGGATGGAAATAATACAAGGGAGACAACAGCATATTGTTGAACAGAGAATAAAGGGCATAGCATAACCAATACAGCTAAAGGCAAGAAACATTATACATAACCTGCCAAGCAAAAGGAAGCAGAAATTATTTGAGGTCTCTGAAAAATCAGATGATTAGACGTAAGAGCTGATGGAAGGCTATACCTGTACAAGTTAGGAGCTTCATCAGCAGACGAATGTCCCCCAAAGATCCATACATTTCCAACAACAAACCATACAGCAAAAAAGCAATCTAAGGATATTTTGAAGTATTCCACTAGTGTCTTCATTCTGCGGTGCAAGTATGAACACAGGCTTAGCAGCTTCATAAACTACTTACAAGTTACAATATTAATAACCATCAAACAGGGGAGGAGGTAACAAAGTAACAAGCATGACATAAGCAAACAAAAATATTTAAATTTACAACAAGATGCTTCTTCAAATCACTTTTCATGATACCAAGTTAATTTTTTTCCCATAATTATTACAGATCGGGTTGTCAAGTCTCATGAATTTTTTAGTCAGTAATCAGTATCACACCTTCATTACTGATTAGATTAAACACCGCCGTATATATTCAAAGTTTCCTAGCACAGCATAACCTCAATATAAATTTTTTTAAGGGTTAAATATGTTTTTACTCCTTCTGGTTTTGGTCCCTCAAGAATTTTTCATATGGTTCTAGTCCCTTATTTTAAACATTACCAAAATTGGTACTCAATGTTAACTTGCTTCTGTTAAGTGATGATGAAGCAATGGTGAATCTCATCACCAATGTCACTTAATCTTCTTTTGCTACATCACCACTTAACAGAAGTCAGTTTATGTTAAGGACCCATTGTGGTAACATTTAAAAAATGAAGGACTAAAATCGTACAAAAAATTTGAGGGACCAAAATTGGAAAATACTATATTTTGAGGGGCTAACAACATATTTAGGCATTTTTATAAAAAATAAATAAATAAATAAACAATGTGAAGCTTATTTTTATTTCTTCTTCAATATAAATCACCAGTACCCAGAAATCTACTGAACCGCCACTAATCTAGTTCGACACAAGTCGACTCACTATAATAAAACTCTCCTAATACTAGTTGTTTTTTTCCATTCATATGACTCAAATCAAGACCTTGCTTAAGGAACATAATTGCTTGAACCAATCAAGCGTTGGTGACACTTATAGTTTGCATTAAATGAAGGTTAACTAGAAGTTTTTATTACTAAATATACCATGGTTTGTATTTTACAAGGAAGCAAGCTAGATGTTAATATATGCCTGTTAGGGAGGTAGGATCACTCTTATTCAATCGTGTTTATCTAGCATTCCCTTATACTTTCTCTGCCTCTTTCATATCCCTATGGCTATAGCTCAAAATATTGAAAAACTCCTGAGGGATATCCTTTGGTCAAGGGTTGGGGCCCCTAGAAGAGATCACCTAGTTAGTTGGTAGGTTTTGTTGTAAACCTAAAGAGGAAGGGGATCCAGGCTTGGGTAATATAGTATTCAAGAACAAATCGTTGGCAGTTAAATGACTTTGGGGCTTTCCTCTACATCTTAATTCTTTATAGCACCAAGTCATTCGAAGTAAAAATAGTCTGCATCCGAATGGGTGAGACACCAACTTTGCAAGTATAGTAACTCATAATTGTCCTTGCAAATACATCTCTTAGGGGTTACCTTCCTTTTGCTCTCTCTTGTCCTTCCGATTGGGTGATGGATCTTGCATGAAATTTTGGGAAGATATTTGGGTTGGTAATGCTCCCCTTTCTACTACCTTTTGTTGGATTTTTCACCTACCCTCCCTAAATAATGAATTTGTAAGTCAATTTTTTTCTCAAGATGATCTTTCTTGGAACTTCCATTTTATCCCAAACTCGGATGATGGAGAGGTTAATGAATTAGAGTCCCTTCTTCCTTTACTTAATCCTATCACCTATCAAATGCCCTACATATTAGGATTTGGACTCTTAAATCCTCAGGTACTTTTTCATATAAATCTTATTTTCAATTCTTGACTTCCACTCCTAACATAGAAAGATTTCTTTTGGATGAGCTTACTTGAAAATCTAAATCTCCCTCAAATGTCAAAGCTTTTGTTTGGACTATTGTTCCTAATCAGATTAACACTAATGACATGCTCCAGAAACACAGGCCCATCACCGCTCTATCCTCTAACATGTGCGTAATATGTGGTTTAGATTCCGAATTGGAGGCTCATCTTTTTTTTGCATTGCCCTACAGTGAGATCTATTTGGATCAAGCATTTTGGAATCTTTGGAGAATCGTGGATTTGCCTTATGGACTTACCTCAGTTTCTACTCACTAAATTTAGCAGTCTTGGCTCATGTAAAGAAACAGATGTTCTGGGGCAATCTTCAGTTTTTGCAGTGCTTTAGTGTATCTGGTTGGAAAGGAATACTAGGATTTTTAATCATTCATTTTCAACTACTGATTTTGTTTAGGACAAATTACTTTTTTGGCCTCCCTTTGGTGCTCAGCATATGGTCTGTATATTCAAAGGGATTGGCATGCACTGTTACACAGTCTATCCTTTTAGGTCTTAGCTATATCTTTTGTATCTTTTTTGAGAATATTTTATCTTTTTTTGTACATTCTCTTCTCTGTTAATAAAATTTCTTTTTCTGTCAGAAAATATGTTAATATATGCCTTAATAATAGTATATGTTCATGTGTGTGTTTATCTACACGCTGTATAACTCTAAATAAGGATGCAAATTAACTGAATATAATTCTAAAGAGTAAAGCAGAAAATGTATTCACAACATTCAGTTGCAAGATTCAAATTCCAAACGAACAAAAAACAATGATACAATGCAAACCAGCATCGCCAAGACCTAACTTTTATACTTTTATGAGTTGTCAGTATATAGGATATTGAAGGCTGATTGTGCCACTAATACATTGTTTCAGTCAAATCAGACAATGAGTGTACTGAAGATCAAAGCAACCCATCATTCTCATAGTTTGGTTGGCTTGAAAGGGATGCACCACAAGAGAAAGGCATGGATGGGTGTACGAGTAGGGATATGGTTTTGCATAATTAGAGATATGATTTGGCATAATTTCCTTCTTTCCTTTTCTTTTTGTTTTTTTGTTTTTTTTGGGGTCAAGTTACTATTATATTATTAAAGATATCACAATAGAGGACAGTGTCATTCAATGACTCACTTCACACAAATACTTGTTTCTCTATGATCCTTCTCTCTCAATCTGGTATCACAAACCTAGTTAGGAAAACCCTAAAATTTTATTTTATTTTTCCTCCTACCACGTGTTTTTCTCTCTCCTCCTGCAGCTGCCATCTCAGATATCAGCTCGGTTCTATAACTCCTCCAACCACCCAATCACCTTGCTCTTCATCTTCAACGTAGAGTGATGACATGAGTGCCCCTATAACTTCGCTGTGACCACCTCACACAGCCTATGTTGCTCATTAAAATTCTCATGCTCCAACATCCGACTCTTTAACTTGCCCATTGTTGCTATTCCCACTGCTGCCTATGAAGGTTATTTACCATAGTACGCTACTCAATCACAGCCTCTGCCTCTACTATTGAGAGAGGAAATTTTGTTGCTTGCCTCACACATTCCTCCCTCAGACCATGAGTCTTGGATTCTAGTGCCCATGGTAGTCAATAGCGCGCGATTGCAGCGCTATAGTGGAGTAGCGGTGCGGAGCGGCAGTCCAGCGCAATGCAGCTTCTGTTGCGTCATGGTTTGTCGTTGCGGCGTTTCGCGGCCACTATCGCAGCCATTGCCGCTGAGATTGCTTTTGAAATACCAAAAAGCCCGATTATGCCCGTGTTTTCTTTCCCTTCCCTTCTTTTTTCCAATTTGCAAGTGAAAATTAGGGTTTTATTTTTCTCCTCTATCCTCTTCCTCTCTCCATCGGCCTCTCTCTCCTGATCCCTCTTACTCTCTGGCGATCCTACAACCTCCTGCGACGACGAGATCGGCAGCTACAAGCCTGCCGGCAGCGGTGGTTTGTTCTTCCTTCATCTCTCTTTGTTCTCCCTCCATCTCTCTTTGTTCTGTCTTCACTCTTCAGTGTCTTTTTCCTCTTCTATCCTCTGTTTTCTTTTTTTTTTTCTCCCTCTATTTTGCTTGTTACTGTTTTAGGCTTTAGCCATGGCAGCAACATTAATTTTTCTTCTCTATTATAGGCTTCTATTTTCTGCTTATCCCCTTTTATTTACTGTTAGTCTTAGAGACTTAAGTTTAATTAGGATTTGAGGTTGTCCTTTATATTTGCTGCTCTTATGCTAGTTGATGGTTCTGTCTTTTATGTTTTGCTGCCCTTAAGACTTGATATTTATGCAGTGGATTGATAGTGATTACGTGTTTTTACACTATGGAATGGATTATGAATATTCATTATTGATGTAAATGAGTTTAATTGTAGATGATTTCTTATCTTTGAAAATTTATAGATGTTATATAAATTGCATGATAATTATATATTTTTTATCAAATAGTGGCCATCCCGCTATAGCATTATTGGGGTCGGCCGCTACACGCCGCTATCCGCGATTGACTACTATGCTAGTGCCTCTAATCATATTCCTAGTAGTATTAGTTTTTCTACACCGCAATTTCTCCCAATGGCCACCTTGGCTAATAGCTACAAAACCATGGCTAAAGGTCTTGGTCAAATTCACCCCCTTACTTCCTTCGCTCGAGTCTATTCTTTATGTTGCAGGTCTGTTCATTCTTATATCTATCAGTATATTTACTCATTCTCTTAACTTCTGGTTGTTTTTGCTAATAATTCTGTTCTTAGGCAGGACCGAGATATAGGACGGACAATTGGCAAAGGGCATAAGTCTCAGGGTTTGAACCATCTCATCTTGCCCTCATCTCATGCTGCTTTCATTTCTATCATTTTACTTTCACATCTCTGCAACTTACTTCTACATACTCATGTCCCTATAAAGTTTGGGAGAGATAATGTCCTGTTGATTACTTGCATGCTTTCTTCTGTTTTACAGAATCAAACCCCCTTTTCAATTTCCTTTCTATAGTTGTTCAACTCATGCTCTTGGTTTCACTTGTTTTGTTCAAAATCTAACTCCTAGATAAACTCCATGCTAAATCTCTCAAATGGGTCTTCCTTGGCTACTATCCTATCCAGAAAGGAGACTGTTACTTTCACCCTAACAACAACTGCTATATTACCGGAGACTGTTACTTTCACCCTAACAACAACTGCTATATTACCTTACCAGATGTTATGTTCTTTGAGGAGTCATCCTTGTTCTCCTCCTCTCCTGCTGAGTGTCCATCAGTGTTTGATGCTCTTGTGGTCCCATTACATGGGCCTCTTGTCAAAGCCAATCCACCTACTCTTCAGACTTATCAACGTCATTCAACTCACAATACTTCAGCCACTGCCCCTGTGGATACTAGCCATGATCCATCACCCTTCCACTCCCAGTCTTGCCATTTGATAGTTCTCCCATAGCCATAATCCCGATCCCATTTATAAGTTCCTAAGATATTCACATTTTTCTTCCCCCCTATTTTGCTTTTGTCATCTCCTTGTCTTTTGTTTCTATATCCTTAAGTCTACGAGGCGAGGCACTATCCCGCCCTAGGTGGCAACACGCTACATTATATGAAATCACGGCCTTACACTCAAGCAGCACTTGAGAATTAGCTCCTTTTCTCCCAGGCACGTCCACAATAAATTAATGCACAGCATTCTGTTCATTTCTTACGGGAAAAAACAGAAACATGATTAGAGGAGAAAGTGAAGTAAGTAGAGGATCAGAAGATAAGATATCCTCCTAAAAGAATACAAAATCCCACAAAAACAAGAACAAGAAGAGAAACATATCATCCAAGCAAAGCTTGCCAGCTAGCCACAAACACTTGAAACCCTAGTGTCCACATTTTCCTTACGAGTAAGATAACAAGCAGTTGAAATGGCAACTAAAATCTTGCACTTCAAATATTTTAAAAAAATTGTGATTATAACATGGATATTAAAAAAAAAAGCTACTACATTTTAATGAAAAGCATAAACAGTTAACAACGATAATAACTAACTCACTACCTTCTGTTCATCAATGCTGAAGCTTGATTGCTTCTGGACAATGCACCAGCAGCCTGACCATCTTCTCCTCCATTAGTTCTTGAACTGGAAAGAAATGTCCCGGAAGGATCATTAATCCGAGGAGATGTTTGCCGTGATTGGGGTGAATCTTGCTCTCGAGGATGGTTATGATGATAATACCGCCAATAAAGCAGAGGCAGGGTAGCAGCACATCCAGTTGCATAGCCCACGATCCATGCAAACAACGGGGTATGTGGATGCTCATGCCTTGACAAAGACAAAACAATAATAGATGCAACAATCTGGCTTACTAAGAGTACTAGTTCAACAGATATCCACAACCCCGAATGCACCGGACTCCTATTCCGACGTGTATCCCCTCGTCTAATAAATGAAGAATTCCTAGAATTTGATCCATTAGATACATTGGAGGTTGAAGCCGAAGGCTGAGAAACAGGTACTCTTGCACTACTAACTCTTTCTTCATGCTGTGATGTATCAACACCATTAAAATGTCTGTCATTTGTCGAGCCAGACGTGGAAGCGTCACTACTTCCAGTCATGTCTATAATATGCTGATTGCCATTCAAGCTCCCCAGCCGCTCCATCATCAAAGGATGTGTCTCAGGTAGATCTTCAATATACAGTTCCGGTGAGAGAACATGCATCTAACTCCACCACCAACACAACTAACCACCACCGAAGCATAAAATCGAAAAAAAGAAATAACGTATACCACCTTTAAATACAAATTTCTGAGCTGTGTCGAAACAAATGCCGTCCGTCGCCCAACTAGACCGTTCAACTTACTCAGCACAACACGACGCGGCAAAGTCTGCAACTTCCATTCTGTTAAGAAGCAATATTAAATTATTAATTTCCAAATCCATAGTTGCCATCTGTGATCACATATTACATATACTAACAATTTCAACGTCTTTCTCACATACCAAATATACCAAAAGGTGATTTGTTTCGTTAGTGAACAGAAACAAACTTGTTTGATGCCATAACTTTTAAAAATAAAAATAAAAAACAAAAAATTAAAAGAAGAAGAACATAAAGCATGTGATAGTTGCTTACACAAAGAGAAAGGCACATTACCTAATATTTACACATCAATATTATTATATTTATTAAAATTCATAATGTTCATAAATATCCCCCACCTGCATATCAAGGAAATAGTTTAACAATTGTTTCTGATTGATGATGAAACTAAACCCCGCCCCATCCCAAAACCTAAAAATTAGATTAAATTAAAAATTAAATATATCAATTTCTTTTTTCAAGAGAATACCAGTGCTAATTTGCATCATCATCTATGTATCTTGCTTTGCATTTTGGGGGTGAATTAAGCGAAATTCGGAAAAAGGAGATAATACCTAGGAAGCAGCGAAAGAAACGCGTGAAAATGGTGCTTGACTTATTATTAATGAATCGATGAAACGACAGAAAAAAAAGGAAGAAGACTGCAATTGAAGAAGCGTTGACTTGGAATTGCACAATCGAAGGAATCGGAGAGCGAAACGACAGCGCAGAATCCGATAAGAAAGCGCATCGGAGGCTAAGGAAAGAGAGGAGAGGACACGAAGAAGGGGCGATTGGAAACGACAGAGAGAGAGAGAGAGAGAGAGAAAAGGGCGAAACGGCGCCGTATGAGGCTTGTGGATTCTGACGGAGGAAAAGAGAAGAGCGGTGTCGCAATCAAGAGGGTGCCAAGCGCACCTCTATTGCTGCCTTCGCGGTGTGACCCACGGTAACTTTTCCCTTTCTTGTTGTTTTGTTTTCTTATTATTTAAAAACTAAAAATAAAAATTTTAATAAACCCCCAGTTGGAGGAGCAAGCCTCGAGGGGGGTTTACCGGCGAGAGGGGTTGTAAGAAAAATAAGAAATTATTAAAAAAAGTGAAATTTGTGTTAGGACCCAAAAAAAGTGCAATTTGTGTCAGGACCGAAAATAGTGCATTTTGTGTCTGTTTATAGTAATAATACATTACCGACCCCCAAAAAATAGTAATAATACAATAATAGGTAATTCTATCACTTTGATAGTAAGGTAATAAATTAAGGATTTATTAATAAAAAAATTAAGAATATAATTTTGATAGACTGATAGCATAAAAGAGTTTTATACTATCATTCAATTATATATTACTATATCAACAAATGTAATTAACTCTCTCACCTATTACTTCAAAAATTTTGCTTTTGAAAAAATCTAAGTAAATAACAGTGTAAAATATTTTTATTTTATTAGTACATCAAAATTAGTTTCATAAATTAATTTGTTAATATTATTAAGAGATTAGCTATCTTGGCAATTAATTTATATCTTTACATGATTAATTACGTATCTGAAAATTTAAGGATGAATAAAAATAAAATAGCAGATACATTTTACTAATTATTCAAAAGTTTTAAAATAAATATGAAAAATATAAAATTCTTATTACTAGTTAATTATTTAATTAAATATTTTGTTTTTCAAATATAACATCACAATTTTAAAATTCCTATTAACATTTATTATATAATTGTAATTTATTCCAAAACATATATATTTTTATTTTTATCTTAAAAAATACAAAAAATCAATTAACAGATACATAATAAACTTTAGTTAGTAATAATATATTGAGAAAATTCTCCTACGTAATTGTTTTACCGTTTCTAGATAGCATTGTTATTAACATTTTCATTAAAATTCATATATATCAAATTGTCTTTTTTTTTTTTTTTTGCCTAGTGGAATAGTGAGTAACATTATTGTTAGCCATGGCAACCATCACCCAAGAGGGGAGGCGAATTGGGTGATTAAAGAATATATTTCAACTTTGACAAATTATTCGTTTTCATGCACTCAAATTATACACGCAGCGGAATAACTCTAGCAAAGATACAAGTACTATAGATTATCAAATATAATATGGTTTGATAGAGAAATCAAGAAAACAACTTATATTTCAAGCTATTAACATCAAACCAAATTGGAAAAATAAGCAATTGGCATATATATATATATATATATGGAATTGTGGGAGTGAAAGAGGAATATTTGTCTTTGTGGTGGGTTTTTTGTTACATAGAGATGAAACAAGGAAGGGAGTGAAAGAAAGAAGAGGAACAGAATAAGTACATGTGTCCAATGGAATGGAGGCTGTAATAGTGTTGGGGCAAACTAGGGATGATGGATGGAAGAGGAGAGAAGAGGAATGGCTAGATATAAGAATTAGAGATTATAATAAGGTTAAATTGGTAATTTATGGATAGGAGTAACGAATCCTTCACCCACCATAAAAATGATGCTAAAGGAGAGAAAAATATTGAATATATACATATACATATACATATATGTATATACATGTATACATATGTGTGTGCGTGTAGTTGAAATATCAAAATTAAAGAGTTTAGAAAAGAGAGAATCAAACCAAAGAATTTATCTTGGTTCAACCACCAACCACTTGTGACCTATATCCACTCCCAAGCTCCAGACTTGAAATTTTCTTCACTATCTTCAAGCTTCAACCAGGTGCTTAAGAAATCTTTACAATGAAGAGCACTCCTCATACTCGAGATACCTCACCTTTAGTGTTTAAGCCTCACAATAAATACCTCACGCTATTACAATTACTCTTCATAACAAAGGGATACCTCACCTTTAGTGTTTGTGTCTCTCAATATAAAGGATACCTCAATCTTAGTTCTCTTGAGGGATACCTAACCCTCTTATAATGAAAGAAATGAAGTAGAATGAACATACCTCTCTTGAAGAATAGATGATACAATTTGAAATACTAACAAGCTCTCTTTGATATCTCACCAAAAGCATTGAAAAACAGAGCAAGAATTGAACGAATAAATAGAATGATCAAATGGTGTTTTCTCCAAGCTCTTGACCTTGTCAAAGATGCATATCAATGAGTAGTTATAGGCTTTGGAAGAAAACTAGTCGTTAGACGCATATTCTCTTTTGATGTGGCATTTAAAAACTAGTCGTTTAGGTCATTCCAGATTTGTGTAATCAATTATACAAAAGTGTAATTGAATTACACAATGTAAAATCACATTTATGGGTTAAGGGATGAATGTTGTAATTGAATTACCTAGGACTAAGGATAGGAATAAGCCAAGTGACTTGTCAGGGGCTTGCACCCTAGTTTGGCTTGATTTGTTTAAAAATAGAACTAAGGCTACGCCTATTTTAGGCTTGTTTACCTTAATAGATCAAGCCTAAACTCGTTGCATGGCTTGCAAAGCTTGTTAGGCTCGCTTGGACTTGATAGTTACATACGTAATCATGTGTGTTGCATAAACTTATAGCATGACTATAATGAGTTTCAAACCCAAGCCCCATAAATGACCAACTATCTCACTACTACACCACAACTCCGTATGTTTTTCCATGCATGATTTATAATTTTAACTACTTATATTATCCAATTTTAAAACTCAATATAAAAAGTGTAAAGCCTAATCTAACTGTCTTCTCTAATCCCTCATGACTCTCACCGCCCTTTTCGCTCTCATTGCCAGCGACACCCTCTCCCTTACTCTGTTAGCCATTGTGCAACACCCTCTCCTTTACTTCATTAGCTAACACATGGTGCCTTTTCCCTTAGTCTGTCAGCCACCATGCAATACCCTCTCCCTTACTACCTCAACCACCGCACAGCACCCTGTCCCTCGCTCTATTCTTTTTCGTGAGCTGTGAGAGAAAAAAACATCAAAGTGGCAATAGGTGGTGGTTTCTCATGAGTCATGGCAAAGGTAACTAGAAAGCATCACGACAGCAACAGTGATGGTGTTTGTTCACCTTATTCTCCTTCTATTAATGAACTATCACTAATTTTTGTTGTTGTTGTGGAATTGATGACGTTGTAATGCTATTCTGGGTGATTGTGATTCTAAGATTCTTGGTCTCCTTATTGTATAGATTGGGAGCTTGGAGGTTATTAGATTAACTAGTTAAGGCCCTTTTCAGCCGTTCTTGGATTGGGTATTTTTCCTATACTTTTTTATTGATGAAGGGTTATTTTTTGTTATGTGATTAAGGTTGCCTTTGATTTTTCTATCTTGTGGTAAACAATTTGAGTAAAGTGGTTGAGTTCTATTATATTATTAATTTATGAAATGAGTATGAGTTATTGATTTTACACGTAACTATGCTTTACTTCTTGTCTCGTAAACTTACTATAGAATTAGGAATTGTACATAATATTAGTCAAGACTAGGAGGTGCATACATCACATATTTTCCATGAACCAAATCGTGCAGCAGATTTCCTTGCAAATAAAGGTGATTATGTTCAGCTAGGTGTTTGTTTCTTTGATTCGGCTCCTGAAGGGCTTGCTTTTTTGTTGAAGGATGATATTGTGGGGGTTTCCTTTTCTCTTTTTTGTTCTGTAGATTTTTTTTGTTGCATTTGTGCCTTGGCCGCCCCGTTTACCCACCAAAAAAAAAGGAATTATACATAATGTATTTTGGTAGTTGTTCACTTATAATAAGAGGAGTGAGTCAGGGTTACCTAAAGTTTCAATATCCTCTAGGTTACTAGAGACATGGTACAACTGTGAAAACTCCAACAAACAATGATAGAGGTGCCTGCAAGTACTCCAATGCTAAAGTCAACAAAGATCCAAGAGATACTTAAAAACAAAAAGATGCGTACCTTAATCGCATTCTAAACAAGGTTATACACCACCATTTGAATTAAAAGGTACTTACCATTTCCTCACTCCTTTTGGGATTTATTTAAACAAGTTAACCCATGTCCCAAATTCTTGGGGGTCATGGTTGATAACTGTCTTCAAGATAAGGACCTCCTATACCTCGAAAATCATGGGTTAAGTCCAGTAAGTAAGTCCATCCACCAAGTTGGGCCTCAAGAATAACTTGGTCCTATGTTTGGCAATAGCCCATGACATTGCCCCTAGCTCAGGTTCAAGATACCTATCTCGAAAAGAGAACTTCACTTGCTTGGCAGATCAGGTTATGGATATCTATTCGCAGATAAACTGGCAAACCAATCAATACTAGTTTGCTCGTGGTCTTGAATTACAGGCCATCATTAGGACATCATAGTTTTTCCTTTATTTCAAAACTAAGAAGCCACCATTTTGAGGTGGCTTTTAATCTATCATATCGTTGTATTATATTATTAATTTATGAAATAAGTATGAGTTATTAATTTTACATGTAACTATGCGTTAGTTCTTGTCCCATAAACTTACTATAGAATTAGGAACTGTACATAATGTTAGACAAGACTAGGAGGTGCATATATTGCATATTTTCCTTGAAGCAAATCGAACAACAAATTTCCTAGGAAATAAAGATCATTCTATTAAGCTAAGTATTTATTTCTTTGATTCGACTCCTGAAGAGCTTGCTTTTTTGTTGAGGGATGATATTATAGGGGTTTCATTTTCTCATTTTGTTCCTTAGATTGTTTCTTGCTGTGTTTGGGCCTTGGCCCCGTTTACTTGCCAAAAAAACAAAAGGAATTATACATAATGTATTTTGGTAGTTGTTCACTTATAATAAGAGGAGTGAATTAGGGTTACTGGAAGTTTCAAGATCGTTTGGGTTACTAGAGACACTATACAACTGTGAAGACTCTAACAAACAATAATAGAGGTACTTGCAAGGACTCCAATGCTAAAGTCAGCAAAGATCCAAGAGATACTTATGAACAAAAAGATGAGTACCTTAATCACACTCTAAACAAGGTTTTATACCAAAATTTGATTTGAAAGGTAGTTACCATTTCCTCACTCCTTCTGGGATTTAGTTAAACAAATTCACCCATATCCTAAATTCTCGGGGGTCATGGTTGATAATGTTGTAGAAAATTATGTTGAACACTAGTATTTTAGCTTTTTGTAATAAGAATAAAAAATGACAACAGCAACAATAAGAAGTAATAGTAGAACAAGGTTACCACGAATCGTGCAAAGCACTGTCCTTAAGGGTTTAATTCCGCCCTACCCAAAGCTATGCTCGGTGGAATGGCGTTGACGGTTAACCCTCCAGGATTAGACGTGGGTTTCCACAGGAACTCGTCCACACGATGATCCCGGTACGTTGAGCAGCAGACCTTGCAAGAAGCAGAAAATGCAGTAGAAGCAGTGGGGTAGCTTCTATTGCGCAGAAGAGAAAATAGAGAGATGGTTGTGTTTTTTTTTTTGTGTCTATGTTGAGCCATGTAGCAGGCTTTATATAGGAAAAGAAATAGCTGTTGTAAAAGAGCCGTTGCAAACTAGCCGTTGAATAACGTTCAGAAAAAGAGCCGTTGGAGCATTAAAGAGCTGCAACGGTAAAAAGGAATTTTGGCTAAAATTAAAATAAATTCGTATGGATAGTAAAAGCTTGGCAGGCCCACACGCGCACGAGACGAGACGGGCGGGCGGGGCGCGCGTGTGTATTTAACTAAGGCCCAAGTCCACAATGCTACCTCAATACCATAAGGTATTTACCAGTTAAATATCATCATATATAAATGCTTATTAAAACATTTTCATGAGCAATGTGGGACTTCTTCCATAGCTAAATACACATAGATAAACTAAGTTTGAAACACACTAAGACCCATATATATATACAACAATCCCCCACATGTTTCAAACTTAGAGGAATAAACAGGAATGTTATGCTTCAGTGTAGTATCCAAAGGATTTGAACTTCACCTTAGGTATAGGTGGGTGACAACCCTAAAGAAATTTGGTAGAGAAATCTCTTTGAACCAAACTTCTAAGATAACGGTTGGAGCACGTCCACCAGCCACACAACATCCCATAAGATATGCTGCTCTTAGGCGTTTTGCGATTAAGGCCGTGGCGCTATCCTGGAATCATGAGAGCTCTAGAGTTTTATGCCCAAACTCATGGGAGACTGGCCTCATCTCCACTCTCACTTAGGTGGCATCCATCGTGAGTATGCTACAGCAGATACTCCACCCCCACATTGAGGGCTATGGATCCATTAAGAGCATTGCTCATCCTCAAACACCACTGTAGCGGTACTGTCATACATCATAGGGAGGGACTCTTCACCAAGCATCTCATATGAATGGCAGAAATCAATAAGAAGCGACAATACCCTTCGTGAGGCTTGTATGACTGTTTACCACATTGAACCACCTTCATGGGATCTCCAATCACGGTGGTTGGGTTTCCATCATACCGCTTCAAGTAATGGGCATCGGTCCCATCCCCTCGATGTTTCACTTACCAGCGTCTAGTAAGTGGCTTCGCCAAAGTGGTCACCAAGTTCTTTTCCGACCTTACAAAATCCATGGATATCACATTGTTCTCAATCAGCTGCCTTTCAATATTATGTCTCAATCTGATATGCCGACTTTTTCCATTATATGTTTTGTTCTTTGCTCGAGCAATGGCAGCTTGACAATCACAATGAATAGAAACAGATGTTTGTGTTCTATCCCATAATGGTATGTCCACCAATAGGTTTCTCAACCATTCAGCTTCTGTTCCTGTCTTTTCTAAAGCTATAAATTCTGACTCCATGGTGGACCTGGCAATACAAGTCTGTTTGGTAGACTTCCAAGAAATAGCCCCACCTGCCACCATAAAAACATAACCACTTGTAGACTTTAATTCATCGTAGTCGAAATCCGGTTGCATCACTATATCCTCTAATACTGAGGGATAACCAGAATATACTAAACCAAAATCTTTAGTACCTTTTAAATATCTTAAAAGTCTAATTAAGGCATTCCAATGGATATCATTAGGATTATGAGTATATCTACTTAGTCTATTCACAAAGATATGCAATATCTCGTCTAGTGTAGTACATTAAATACATCAAACTACCAATTATGCGTGCATATTCAATTTGTGATACACTATCACCTCTGTTTTTAACTAGATGCAAACTAGAATCATAAGGAGTAGATACAAAGTTTATAGTCAAAATATCCAAATTTCTTAAGCATGCTTTCAACATAGTGAGACTGAGATAAAATGAATCTATCATTTTCCTTAATCAATTTTATTCCAAGTATAACATTAGCAACATCCATATCTTTCATATCAAATTGAGAAGACAAAAATCTCTTAGTTTTAGTTATAGTATCTAAATATGTACCAAAGATCAAGAAATCATCAACATATAGGCAGATGATAACACCAACACCATCATTAAACTTGCTATATATGCATTTATCGGATTCATTTGTCACATACCCATTGGAAATCATAACTAGATCAAATTTTTCATGCCATTGTTTTGGAGCTTGCTTTAAACCATAAAGAGATTTAACAAGTTTGCATACCTTGTTCTCCTTGCCCTTAACCACACATCCCATAGGTTGTTCCATGTAGATCTCTTCTTCAAGATCACCATTGAGAAATGCAGTTTTTACATCCATTTGATGCACAACAAGTTTATAGATAGATGCAATGGCAAACAAAACTCTAATAGATGCAATTCTAGTAACAGGAGAATAAGTATCAAAGTAATCAAGATTCTTTTGTTGCTTGAATCCCTTAGCTACCAACCTGGCCTTATATTTATCTACACTACCATCTGGTTTTAATTTCTTCTTAAATACCCATTTGCATCCAATAGGTTTTGTCTTAGGTGGTAAATCTACTAATTCCCAAGTATGATTGGCCATAATAGATTCAATTATGGAATTATGTTCTAACACATCACTTTTGACAACAAGAAATCTATATGAACTACTATTTTGAGCATATCCAATAAACACACAATCACATGTTCTAGAACCAAGTTTCCTTTTCTTAGTGTCCGCAACATTACCTTAGCTAAACACCCCCACACTTTTAGGTGTCCTAAATTAGGTTGTTTATCAAACCAGAGCTCATAAGGTGTTTTACTAAGTTTCTTATGTGGTACCCTATTTTGTATATAGCAAGCTGAAAGGATAGCTTCCCCCCACATATAGTTAGGTAAACCTGAACTAACAAGCAAGGCATTCATCATTTCTTTAAGAGTTCTATTTTTCCTTTCGGCTATCCCATTAGATTCAGGTGAATAAGGTGGAGTTATTTCATGTATTATACCATGTTGTTCACAAAACTCATTAAAGGAGTTTGACTCATATTCACCTCCTCTATCTGTTCTTAATCTTTTAATTTTCTTACCAAGTTGGTTTTCTACTTCATTTTTATATTTAATAATTATTTCACAAGCCTCATCCTTAGTTCTCAACAAATATAATTTAGTATATCTAGAATAATCATCAACAAAGATTATGTAAAATCTTTTACCACCTCTTGTCATTGTATACTTTAAATCTCCTAAATCACTATGTACTAGTTCTAATAATTCACTTTGTCTTGTTACTTGTTTGGATGGCTTCTTAGTTATTTTAGTTTCTACACAAATTTCACATTTATCCAAGCTAGTATTATCCAATCTATTAATTAGTCCCATTTCTTTTAATTTTAAGATATAAGGAACATTTACATGTCCTAATCTACTATGCCAAACATCAAGAGAATCAACCAAATAAGCAAAAGAAGAACTTCCTTCATTAGTAACAACATTCAAAACATACAGACCATCATTAAGATAACCTTTACCAACCTATATGTCATTCTTAGATAAGGTAACTATGTTACTATCAAAGGTTACCTTCACATTGGCATTGTTAAGGAGATGGACCGACACTGCATAATGTTTAATGGCAGTACAAAGAGTACTTGAGACAGACAAGGGTTTTCCCTGATGTCAATTTTAATGGCACCTTTCCTTTACCTAAACCGAGATTTTGCTTGAATCTCCTAGGTAAACATAATCCTTCCCATCCTCTATGGGAGAAAACTCAGAGAACATCTCCTTGTTAGCACATGTGCTTTGTGGCGCTGCAGTCCACAATCCATCCCTTGGCTTCCTTCACTAAAAAGCATTGAGACACCATCGCCACTATAACATCATCTTGATGTTCCACTACGTTTGCTCTTGTCTTTGATGATGATCCTCCTCCTTTATTTCCGCCTCCTTGATTGTTCCTCCTCAATCTACAAGTGGATGCAAAATGACCTGTTTTGCCACAAATAAAACAAGCACCTTTCTTCTTTTGTTGTTGGTTAGAATCATACTTGAAATGGGGTTTATGAACTCTAATGTTATGATTTTTAGAGCCATAAGATGAATTTTTAGAATGCATATCCTTAGTAATGTTAGCTCTAGCATGCATTTCCTTAGCTTTTTGTTCACTAGCCATTAGCCTATTTTTCTCCTCAATCTTAATATGCACAATGGTTTCTTGCAATGTCATAGCTTTTCTCTTTTGCATGAAATTCATTTTATAATCTTTCCAAGATTCAGGTAGTTTATCAATAAGAGTTTGAGATACAAACCTTTCAGGCAAAATATCTCCTTCTTTAGCTAATTCATCTACAAGCTTAGTAAATTCATTAATTTGAGAAGCAATGATTTATTTTCATCCATTTGAAATGCATTATAATTATGAACTAAGAACTTTGTACTACCTTCTTCTTCATAAATATATTTTTGAACCAATGCATCCCAAATATCTTTTGCATGAACATAATGACAGTAAATATCATACAAATCATTTGATAAAGCTCTTAAAATATTATGTTTGCATAATTTATCAGCCAATTCCCAATCCTTCAAGGCTTTTTGATAATTTTCAGAATCATGTTCCGGTTTAGGATCTTGCAAAACAAAATTGATTTGAGAAAAATCTAAAACTTCTAAAATTCTATGTTGCCATCGTTTAAAATTATTTCCATCAAATGATTCAATCCTTGAAGCATCAGGAATGACCTTAGCAGCAGCTAAAATACTAGAATCCATTTTAAACCCTTAAGAATGTTGTAGAAAATTATGTTGAACACTAGTATTTTAGCTTTTTGTAATAAGAATAAAAAATGACAACAGCAACAATAAGAAGTAATAGTAGAACAAGGTTACCACGAATCGTGCAAAGTACTGTCCTTAAGGGTTTAATTCCGCCCTACCCAAAGCTATGCTCGGTGGAATGGCGTTGACGGTTAACCCTCCAGGATTAGACGTGGGTCTCCACAGGAACTCGTCCACACGATGATCCCGGTACGTTGAGCAGCAGACCTTGCAAGAAGCAGAAAATGCAGTAGAAGCAGTGGGGTAGCTTCTATTGCGCAGAAGAGAAAATAGAGAGATGGTTGTGTTTTCTGTGTCTATGTTGAGCCATGTAGCAGGCTTTATATAGGAAAAGAAATAGCTGTTGAAAAAGAGCTGTTGCAACTAGCCGTTGGAGCATTAAAGAGCTGCAACGGTAAAAAGGAATTTTGGCTAAAATTAAAATAAATTCGTATGGATAGTAAAAGCTTGGCAGGCCCACACGCGCGCGGACGAGACGCGATTGACGGGGCGGGCGAAGCGCGCAGTGTGTATTTAACTAAGGCCCAAGTCCACAATGCTACCTCAATACCATAAGGTATTTACCAGTTAAATATCATCATATATAAATGCTTATTAAAACATTTTCATGAGCAATGTGGGACTTCTTCCATAGCTAAATACACATAGACAAACTAAGTTTGAAACACACTAAGACCCATATATATATACAACAGATAATCATCTTCAAGATAAGGATCTCCTATACCTCGAAAATCATGGGTCGAGTCTAGTAAGTAAGTCAACCTATCAATTTGGGCCTCAGGAATGGCTTAGTCCTATGTTTGGCAGTAGCCCGTAACATTACGTCTAACTCAAGTTCAAGATAACCATCTCGAAAAGTGAACTTCACTTGCTTGGCAAATCAAGTTATAGATATCTATTCACGAATAAACTCGCAAACCAATCAATACTACCTTCTCTGTGGTCTTGAATTCTAGGCCATCATTAGGACATCATGGTTTTTCCTTTGTTTCAAAACTGAGAAGCTAGCATTTTGGGGTGCCTTTCAATTCATCGTATTGTTCCATTTCCCATGAGACACGTCCCTTTAGGCATATCATGACATAAAGTAATTATTTCAAATGAGGTATGCTTTTACATTTTTTGCCACCATTCTTATCAATTGGGAAGGCAAATTTTATGTCCCTGACCATTCACTTCCCCTCTGAAGAGTTATTTGATGTGGAGTATAAAGCATCTCTTCTCATTTCATTCTCTCATTTTTCTACTTTCACTGCCATCCTGCTCAGTGTAAACAAGTATCATGGAGGATTTTCAGTGTGCTTCCTTTGCATCACTCCAAATGTCTTACTTTCCATAATTTCTTTTGCTTGATTCTTTATTTCATTGCAAATACTTTGTAGTTCCTTTTTACTCTTTCCTTCTTATTTTAGAATGTTTCTCTGGATTTTATTCAAATAAATCTAGGGGTTGCTCCTGCTTAGCCCTTTTTCTCCCTGGTTTCCTTTGGGTATTTCTACAACGGCAGATTCCTAGTTGTATAGCATTGCTGCCATTCCGCCACTACCTTCTTGCGTAGTGGTTTTTCTCAGTGTTGGGCTAACCATTGTAGGATACATCCTTTGCTTGGACAATTTTCTTTTTTCTTCTTTTTATTTCGATTCTAGTATTGTGAAATTGGATATTAATAAAATAGTGGAACCTCCTGTAGGATTTTCCAAAATAGGTTAGAAGAAATCTTCCCGAATCCCAAAGGTTCTGAAATTCATAGCCAGTGGACCAAGTACGATATAGTTGGGTAGATCCAGAGGTGCTCGAAGCACCATCTTATATCAACAACAAAT
The DNA here is from genome assembly GCA_031439595.1 of Pterocarpus santalinus. Classification (NCBI taxonomy): domain Eukaryota; kingdom Viridiplantae; phylum Streptophyta; class Magnoliopsida; order Fabales; family Fabaceae; genus Pterocarpus; species Pterocarpus santalinus. The sequence goes on from CM062527.1 coordinate 54,493,791, forward strand.
ATATATCCTGACTTTTTGCATGCTTAAAGTTGACTCACAACAAAGCCAAGGAAGACTGCTTTCGAATTGAAGCTTTGTTCGAGGATGAGAGGGTATGTTACATGGCTCTAGAGGGAAGACACTTTTAGGATGTATTAGTTGGGGATTTGCATTCCCTTTACCCTACTTCAAACCCATATTTTTTTAGCTATCAAAGCTACACCTTCTCAAATACATATAAATAGTCAAGCCATGATTACAAGGCTTTACACCATTTGTACGTTACTCACCACCCTTGATATGAATTGGTAATGAGCTCATATTGTAGCCATCATCTCATTTCTTTCTTGTGAATTTCAGTGGAAGAGGGGGTTAGTATACGTCTTTTCTTACCAAAGGATCATATCCTTAATTCTTTCTTTCTTTGGTTAATGCATGTAGACATCTTACTTTTTTTTTTCTTTTTCCTATCTTCTAAAAAACTTTATGATATTCATAACAAAATGCTAAGTCTGTAATTTTGTCGGAAATCCAATAACATAAAGGCTAGACTGAAGCTGCCCCAAAATTTGCCATAGCATAGTCACAACCATACATCATCAATCATCATTTTCAACCATCAAAGTATCAACATATATTTATTCATAGCATCCAAAGCCCTTGTGTTTCTAGAGTTTTCAAGTGCCCTTTGTGTGAAATCTTATGGAGTTTATGAGATATCTCATGACTTCTCATGAGAAAATCTCCTAACTTCAGGTAAGTTTATGGTAACTCTTTTAACTAACTTAAAATATTTATACTTATTTCTCATTTTGCTTAGCAGTATGGCCAAAGCAACCTTAGAGAACTTGTTTTTAAGTAAATGTTTTAGGGTATGTTTGTTTCGGATTAATTTGCCAAAAAATCACTTTTTTCATCCAAAAAAATCAATTTTCGTATGTTTTGAGAATTTTTTTTAAAAAATAATCAGATTCTCAAAAAAATTTGTTTTCAGCTTTTTTGAAGAAGTTGAAAAGAGTAGCTTCTAAAAAAAATTAGTTTTCAACTTTTTCAATTATATATGAAATTTAAGTTTCAAAATCACTTTTTTAAAAATCTGAAACAAACGCACCCTTAGGAACTTGTTTTTAGCCTTTAGGTGACTTAAAATGTCCATCGATTTGCTAAAGTGGCCGATCTTAAGGAAAAGTTCCTACAGGTTTTAACTTCTCCTTCTTAAGCCAAAAATTAATGTTCCTCTTAATTATACATTTCAAACCTTAATTTCCTTATGTCTGGGGATTTAATAGTCTTTTCTTCTTAATTATCCTTGGGCAGTTGAGGCCTTATATGGTTAGGTCTTTAATATTTTCTCTGTTTCCATAGTAACGTAAGGTTACTAAGTGATCTAGTGAATTATTTTGAAGCTTAAATCTTAATAGTTTCACAAGTTTAAATAGAAAATGTCTCCTGTGCATTGTATTTCACTGAGTTCCAAGTTTCGAGGTAAATGTGCCACTTACTGTGAGAGTTCACTTCTTTCTTATCCTAAGTTTCTGAATTCCTCTTTGATTTTAGTTCTAAGTCCACGTGACAGAAGATGAGGAAGTTGGCACTAGACATGATACGAGCTTCGAGTTTCCTCTTTGGATTGAGTCATTGCTTAATTGGGCTCCGGCGATAGGTTATGTTGACTATTGACTTGTATTATTAGTGATTAATGTTCATTTGGTCATTCATTAATCCAATCTCTCGGGGTTATCGAGCAGATTGGACTAAGTGAATTTGGGGAAATTACAGTTTGAGCTTTTATTGCTGTTTTGAGCTCAAACCAGATATCGTGTTCTAAAAGCTCCACTATCCATGAGATTATCCTCCCTACTAAGTCTGATTTCTACAAAAATTGCCATATTGGCTAGTCGATTCGCAGCACAGTGGGATGGGCTTGGAAGTATTGCTTGAGGTGCCCGGTAGTTAGGAAAGGCACAAGGGCCACTTTTTTGAGCTTTTGATATCATAGTTACGACCTTGTAAATCTTTACTTGTAAAATAGACCAAATTTTAGCCTTTTGATTCTTCATGGATTAATGTTGCCCCTATGACAATGTCACCGACTAATAAATATAGTATCAACTCTCATCCAGGTTCCAGTTTTGTCAAAATTGGAGGGTCGACTAAGTAGCATTTAAAGTTTTGAATTGTGGCTTCACATTCCTTTGTCCAATAGAAGTTGTTCCCATTTTCAAGTAAGGTGAAGATCGGTTGTGATTTTTGAGCCAAGGTGGAGAGAAAGCAGGATCAAGATGCCATTATATCTATCAACCTTGCACTTCCTTCATCGAAGTCGGGGTTTTCATCTTGACAATTGCCCTACAATTTTTTGGGTTGCCTCAATTCCTCGATGAGTGAGTAAGAACCCCAAAAATTTTCCTGATTCCATAGTGAATGGGCACTTCTATGGGTTTAATCTCATATTATGCTTCCTTCAACAATTGAATAAGACTTATGACTTCAGGATGAAGCGCTCTATCTCAGAGTTCTTGATTAGCATGTTGTCAATGTATGCCTCCATTAGGTTGTAACATCCGCAATTCTGAGAGCAGCCTAGTGTGAAAGAAGTCCTGATTCCAAGATTGGGGCAAAATGATAGATTATTAATCCTAGTCAGCAAAAAGGTAAAAATCCTTATTCTGGGAAAAGTAAAGTGGCTCCTAAGATACTACTCGATAAAAATGTACCCGTAATAACTCTATTAATGATATTTTTAGTACATTACTTTAAATTAATGTGTGAGGCTAATTACCTACAAAATGAATATCACGGGTAACATCGAGAACCCCAAATAATTACTGGATACCTTGAATTAATCCTTAAGGGTCTAATATTGATTGAGATTGATTCTAAAATGACATTTTAATTCCTTTGAATATAATAAAGCAAAGGATTAATACTCTTACATGACACTATGAGAAGTTAAGGTTACATGGATGCTCATATGTCACTCCCATGCATGCTCTCCTTTATAAGCACCTCATCAATAACTCAACACCTCATAACTCACCACCAACACAAACACATCACTCCCCTACTCTCTTATTCTCTCCCTTGATTCTCACCTCCACCACCACAGCCATCATAGCCACCACCACTTTCAACTACATGGTGGCCGAAACCACTTCATAACACCTACAAAAATTAATCCTCACATTTTCCTCTACATAACTACATAACAATCAAGACAATATGCCAAGTTTTTGTAGTTCTTCCTCTTAAGGACAATCGCTACCTAGGAGCACTAAAGGGGAGACTTTTCATTCTTGAAGGAACTTGATTTTTGGTAAAACAAACTAAGAGGAAGGTAGGCTTAATCCTAGACTTATTCCTTCCCATGAGTCTCGTAAGTTTTCACCCATCAAACCTTTGACTTATATGTTATTTTGATGATGATTGATATGGGTTTGTACCATGTAGATTGTTGTGATGTTGTTATTGAGCTTACAATGATGTTGTTATGTACACTTTGTAGAGCTTAATTGGCCAAGCAGGATAGAATTAGGCAAAGGAGGGTTCTGTATTGATTTGGTTAGCACGAGGTTTCATGAGGATTAAGATGATTGTGGTGAAGAAAAGAACCAACATAAGCTACAGGATAAGTTATAGGAGTTTTTACTCAACTAGAAAACTTGAGTATGTGAGAATTTAAGAAATATAGTTAAACAAATTGGATTAGGGTTTTATTCACTTAATAAGTGTTTTAAAGCTGTTAGAGACGGAATGGAGTAATTAGAATCAATAGGATTTGAGTTATAATCTTCTCAAAGGCAAAAGATCACTAAATTAGCTAGGGGTAAGACTATAAATGGACACTCTGTCTTGACAAGTTTAGTTTTGGAGTTGTAGAGCTTAGATTGAGATGGGGTTGATTTTATTTGAAAGCTAGTATATGGAAATATGTAACGTCCAAAAATTTTTAAAATGCCCAATTTGCGTTTATTAAACTATTTGTTCGATTATATTACATAAGTGAGGTTAATTATAGAACAATTAGAGGTTTATTTGGAGTTAATTAGATGTTAGTTAAAATTAGAATAGACATATAGAGAATCTTACAAAGTTAGTTAGTAACGTTTTGTCGGTTTCAAGGAAATCAGTAAAAATTCGGTGTTTTAAATTGCCGAAAACAAATCAATAGAATTATGCATCGAAAACCCTACATTTAGTGGCTAAGAACTTCGCCACTTTCTCCAACAAAGTGGCACCATTTGCTGCCATGCATGAGAAGAAAATTTGGTTGAGTCATAGCCACTCAATGAACAACCAATGAGAAGCCATGGATTCAACTACCTAGGGTTATACAAATCAAACAATTTCCTCCTCATTCCTTTACAATTTTGGCCTTCTCCCTTTGGTGACCACTCTTAATTTTCTTTTCATCCTTTTTTTACCTCACTTCACTTATCTTCATCTTCAAGTTCCAACCATCTACCATATCAAAAACTTTCACCTAGCCAACTTATATATCAAACTAGAGGTAGGATTCCATCTCTTTGTTTGATTTTGTGAATCTGTTAGCTATCTTTAAATTCTTTTCTAGTCACATATTGACAACTATACTGAGTTTATAGGATGTTTTATGGATGGATTAATATGCATATATTGGGTTTGAGTTGAACTGTTAAAGAAAAATTACAAGAGAGATCAAGCAGAATGGATTGAACTAGAGAAACCTCGTAGCATCCGCATTTGCAAAGTATACGGCTTTACAAACAGCCATCAGAATTTGATGGAATTAGTTGTAGATGAAACTAGACATTTAGAACTTTCCAAGCATATAAATTATAAGGTAATTGGATTAGTATTGAGTGAGATATGATTTTTGGAAGTTTACCCTATATTTCTACCTCTAAACCTGAATTGAGTGGGTTGCGTAGGGCATAACTTGCCTTATACAACTTCAAGTTGAGTGCAACCAATTTTGTTAGATTTAGAAAACATGTCATAAAAATTTTAGAATCAAATTTCATCCCTGTTACTCCCAGTAATTCATCTAAGTTGCCCCATATCCTGATGGGATAAAGATAGGGCAGGCAAATTCCATTAACTTTGTGAGCTCATAACTCAATCTCTGCTCATTCAAATGAAATGAAACTTGTTGGAAATGAAAAATAGTTCAATTAGCTTTAAAATGATATAGGTTTCATAAAAATCCAATCTGATTCCTATTTTTGGTAAATTTTTACTTTTTAATGTGTAAATCTGCTTGGCTATAGAACAGATCTAGGTAAAACTTCAATTACTTGAGTTATACTTATCAAAATCTTATAGGACTAAAGAGCTTACAAACTAAACACGTAATACTTTAACATACTCAAATTTCAAATTTAAATAAGTTAATAAAAAATTATAACATAAATTACAAAATCAGGCAGAATTGAATGTGGTTAGCAGAAATACCAATTTGAAGAATTCTACACCTTAGTATGTGTATGAATTCACTTAAGTTTGAATGTTGTAAAAATTTATATCAATGGTGAAAGATTGATATATTATATTACTTCTACTGTTATGACTGACTATCTAGTTGAATGACACTATTCATAGGGTAAACAGATCTGATCCGTTATGCTGCCGAATTTTCGGCAGAAGTATATGAGTCATACGTCATGAATATGATTTCTCTAGCATATGCATTCATGACTTCATGATTAAAGATTTAATAATAATTCTATGTTACTTGGGCCAGTCCCTAAATAAATTTAAGGGGAATCAGTCGGTGGGAGCATTGAGGAAAGTAAATCCGGCAATCCTGTATAGGAATGAGCTTGGTCCTGAAAAGCGAGCTATTACCCAGAGGTGAGAGAGGTCATTCACCTCCAAGGGACCATGTACGGGTGAAAGATAAGTAAGAGGATGCACTTGAGGACGGCGATATATAACGCTCAAGTGCAAATTGGTATACGCACCCTAGGGATGGCGATACATAATGCCTAGGTGTGCCAAGGAAAGAAAGTTAAAAGAGGCAAAGACACTTAAACCTAGAAGTCATATGGATTCATTTATGCATGAAAATCAACTGTGCCTTATTTTATTATGAATCTTTGCACCTTATTCAATTATCCTTCATGTTATTATGTTGATAGTTAGATTTGCTCTATGTTTAACAAGTGTATTAATAAAATGAACCCTACTTCAAACAATATGTTTAGGAACTATAAAATTGAACAATTTATATAACATGTTTACCTTTTTCATAATAAACTGAAGCAGCTGGAGATAATAGTGATGACATGGTATGTCATAGCCTAGGGAATCCTACTGAGAATTTAAAATTCTCACACCTATGTATATTTCCTGTTATCTCCAAATATATCAGGAAAGCTAGAAAGATAAGTATACTAGGCAGAGTTAGGAAATTTGAAGATGGCTGAAGAATGCTGTCACACAAGGTCCAGTGAAGTAACAATACAACTCCTGAGTATGGTACTATGACTTAAGCATGGTACTATACCTGGGATGGTGTTACAAAATATTCTAGTAAAATTTTAGAATATTTAGATGAAAGATGAAAATTTGGGAGCTTAAGGAAGTCGGCTACCTAGATTGAGTGGCCAAACAGGGGTAAAGATGAGTTATATCTTTAAGCTTAGGCTAGAGAGTTTAGAAACTAATAAAACTATTTGTTTTCTTTTAGTTTGGTGTTAGATAGTCTATCCACCAAAACATTATAATGATCTAAGTCGAATGAAGAGAGTTACAATCTTTGGAAGTTGACATGTTAAATTATAGTGAAATTTATGGCCTTGGAATTGTGTAGCTTATAACTCGAGCTATAGAGCTTAGATTGAGGTGGAACAATTTTTGGGAAGCTTGTTTAGTGTAGTTATAAACTAGAAAGTTTCAAGGCCAAATGAGATTAGGTGTAATTCTTGGAATTCTTAGAAGTTCACTACCTATGAGGAGGCTAGAATAGAATAGCATGTAGAAATACCACCATAACTTGAGCTAAGTATATTGAATTTGAGTGAGACTAAAGAGCTTAGAAAGATGAGTTAAAAAGTATTAAGATTGTAAAATATGAAGATGAAAGGATTTGATATGAAATTTTTATGAATTTCCAAATTTATAGGTCCTATTCATGGAATACTAGGACAGCTTATAACTCAAATGTTCATAACTTAAGTTAGAGTTGCCAAATTGACATGGGACCAAAACTAAATGAAAGTACATACAGAGAAGATAGTCTTCATGATTTGTTGATGTAAGTTAGCATGATTTGGTTAATTTCGCAAATTTATAAAATTTTGACAAATTTGAGTAAACTTGGTTTAAAGGTAACTAGACTTGGCCTAGAGTTTGGAATTGGATTCCTTTGAAAGTTCTCAAAGATGTTATGGACTAGATGAAGTAATTTAGGTCATATGTGGCTTAAATCTGAATCCAAATTATAATACAAGTGGCCTAATGAATAATATACATGATTTAATGGAAATATGTACACTTGATTTCAAGGAAATGATTTTTAATGTATGATGAGAAATGAAGATGATATTTGTCTATTGCTCACGATTATACTCAAATGTTACGTATGATGTGATATGAAATGAATTACATGATTAAGATTGTGAGATATGATTTTACTAAAATAATTTTATGAGCAGGTGCCGAAAAGACTAACTAAGCATTGGTAGGCAATGTATACAAGGCATAAGCTGAGAGTCTTGTGCTTTTAAAATAAGTTAAGGGCTATGACCATAAAGGTTCCCCCAAATTTCAAAGTAGTGTGCAAGGAACCCAACCCTTGTGGAGATAACCAATCCTTGCAGAGGTAATCAATCCTTGACGTGGTAGCCAATTCTTGAGAAGTAATATGTGATAAGGTAATTAATCCTTAAGAGAAAGCTAATCCTTGATAAGGTAACCAATGCCCTTCAGAAACCATTCTATGGTTGTGAACCAAAATGAGCTTTAAGATTTTAATGAATACCAAATCAAAGCTTAAGCTAATATTCTTGTACATGAATGATTTGTTTGTTGAAATGTTTTCTTTCGTGATAAAAGATCTTAATCGTGTGCATTAACTGCTTGAGAAACGGCAAAGCTTTGTTGTCCACTGATTTTTATTTGAATATACTTGATATGGAATATATGCTTTGTGTATTTCTTGAGATATCACATAAGAAATAGAAAGTCAAGTACAGAAGGATGAAAATACAACATCAGAAGGGAAAACGTGCTTCAAGAACAAACATTGTTTATTCAGAAAGATGACTCTGTCCAAAAAGGATATCTTCAAAAACATACTTCTCATGAAATGTTATACCTTCAAAGCTTCCTCTGTACACTTCATAGAAATATTCAAAATAGTCAAAATAGTCAAAAGGTGATTTAACAAGATACAGAAAAGGCCCTGACAAGTATGAATAGTTAGTAAACTAACAAATGGCTACTTTTCCACATCTATGTAAGATTTGAAGAATGGCAAAAAAGGAAGACCATTTCTTCTCTATCCAATCATAACCAGCAAGCAAAAAGGATCACAAAGATCAAGGCCTATGAGCTTCAATGGTCATATTTCAAAGTCTATATAAGGCTGGAAGTCGAAGAAAGAATAGTTAGACAGATTGAATATCTTTTATATAAAAATGGCTTCCTTCCTTCATCCTTCTCAACGATTTGTAACATCAGAAAGTTACTCATTGTAACTTTACTTCAAAAGAAAATCTTTTCTTCTATTTTGTAATAGATAATATTCTTTCTTTGAGAATTTAGAGAAGTCTCACACACACAGAGCTTCATTGTTTGTTCTCTGTCAAGAGAGTTAGTATGAGTGTTTGAACAAAAACATATTGTTTAAATATATTGTATTTAGACTCAGGAGTGGTTAGAGTGAGCTTGAAGAGGCTACGAAAATACTATTCATTAGAAAAGCTTAGAGAGGCTTGAGAAAATTGCTTATAAACTAACAAAATTATTTCCACAATCCAATTCTCGGACTTGAGATATTTGTTTCAATCAAAGTTTTTCAGATAAAATTGTTTATTGAAAGCACGATTCAACCCCTCTTCTCACATCTAACAATTGGCATCAGAGCCTGACTCTGGGGTTGAGCTTCAAGGTTGTAAAGGATAAAGATCCATCAAATGGCACAACAAACAAATCATATTGTAGAAGGTCACTCTATTAATCATTGCTCATACTTTAATGGTGAAGACTATCCTTACTGGAAGGATAGAATGAGACTCTTTATCGAGTCCACTAGTTTGGATATGTAGGAGAAAATAGAAAATGGCGACTATGCACCCACAGTTGACAACTAGCACCTCAAGGAGATGCAAATCCAGAGCATCTCCACTAGTAGTAGTTAGAATCATTCCGAGAAATGAATGGACTAACCAATACAAAATCGAAGTCCAGATGAATGCTAAGGCAAAGTATCTGCTCACTTATGCCTTAAGCAAAAGTGAATATGATAAGATTATATCATGTAACTCAGCAAAGAAACCTGGGATAGACTCTAAGTACTTCATGAAGGAACTAATCAGGTCAAGGAGACCAAGATCAGCATGTTGGTTCATCAATATGGAATGTTCAAAATGTTAGAGCATGAGAATATTGATGAAATGATAACAAGATTTATGCATATAATAAATTAGCTGAAAGCTTTGGGCAAAAGATACTTAAATGCTGAAATGTTGAGAAAGATCCTAAGAAGTCTTGCAAAGGCCTGGCATCCCAAAGTTACAAGTATCTAAGAAGCAAAAGATCTAAATGTACTTAGCTTAGATGCTCTCATTGGGTCCTTAAAGACTCATAAAATTGAACTGAAGGAAATCTCTAAGGAATCTAGCAAGAAAGGAAAATCCATGGCCCTAAAATCCACTTAGAAGAGATCCAGCTCCTCCACATGAAAGCTGCAGAGGAATCAGATGAAGAAGATGATGACTTATTTGACTCTGATTTGGATGATGAAAAGGATGAAATTGCACACTTGGCAAGAAAAATATCAAAAGCTTGGCTAAGAAGAAAAAAGAACTTTGTCCCTAAAAGGGATAAAAGAGCAAAGTCAAGTCAGATGAAGTTATATGCTTTGAATGCAAGGAACCTAGGCACATTAGATCAGAATGTCCCAGACTAAAGAAAGCTGCAAAGAAGAAGACTTCAAAGAAGAAAGCTATAATGACCACCTAGGAAGATTTAGATGAAGAACGAGAAAATATTGGATCATAAGAACAAGAAGAAATTGTAGCAAACTTATGCTTCATGGCTGACATTGTTTCAGATGAAGACACTAAGGTACATGATTCTGAACTTGAACTCACATTTGAAAATCTTCAAAAAGCCTATGATGAACTCTTGGATTATTCCAAGTCTCTTGCTTCTCATTACACCTCTCTAAAAAAGAATTTTCAAAAACTATCGTTAGAGTTTGAAAAACTCAAGATTAAAAAAGAGAAGGCTGGGTACGAAAAGGACAAATTGCAAAATGACAATACCCTTCTTTAGAAGGATATAACAGCCCTAAAAATCGAAGTTTTTGAAACTTGCTCAAAGACATCTTCTAATATTTCTGAGCTTCAGAAAATAGTCAAACTTCTCGAATCAGATCTAGAGAAAAATGGTTAATGGCTCCAAAAATTTAGACTTGATGCTTGGCAATCAAAATCCTTATCTTGATAAAACTGGTTTAGCCTTTGTGAAGGAAGATGATGAACAATCATCCATAGATTCATCATATCAAGTTCCTACCTGTATATACTATTTTAAAAAGGGACACTTTTCTGAAAGATGCTTCTCTAGAAAGAAAGCCAAACAGAAAGTGAAAAAGCCCAAAAATGTTACTAATACAAAAGGACCTAAGAAGATATGGGTACCTAAAGTGAAAATTATTTCTGATGCAAGTGTGTCTTAAATCACTGCATCAAAAGGAAAAGAAGTCGTATTTGGACAGTGGATGCTCCAGACACATGACTAGAATACTCTAATGTGTCAAAAGCTTACAAGGTATTCAACAAGAAAACTCAAGCTATGGAAAAAACCATTCATATAAGCTTTATGGAAAAGAAAAATGACCTGAATCAGAAGATTGCAGATCTGGAAGAAGAATTAAAAAATATGTCATTAAATGACAATTCCCAGAATTAGCAGATCCTTTAGATAGCCAATGGAAATGATGATGATGATGATGTTTCTAAACTTCCTTCTCATCAACATGTTTCTGATGATACTTTTGAAGAACCAGAAGGTACCCCTCTAAAGCGAAGATACACTGGCGTAAGAGATTTTAGAGCTCTCTCACAAAACAAAATTATTGGTGAACCTTTTCAAGGAATTAGAATAAGATCTTCACTTAGAAGTGAATCAAATCTTGCTCTTATCTCTGAAATTCAACTAAAAAGTATTGATGAAGCATTGACAGATCAAAACTGGATTGAAGTAATGAAAGCAGAATTGTCTCAGTTTGAGAAAAGCAAAGTTTGGACTCTAGTTCCACTACCAAATAGACAATTTGCTATTGGGACTAAATAGGTGTTAAAAAACAAGCTTGATAAAAATGGAAAAGTTATCAGAAATAAAGCAAGATTGGCGGTACAAGGTTACAATCAGCAAGAAGGCATTGATTATGATGAAACTTTTACTCCTGTAGCTAGACTGGAAGCTATCAGAATGCTGCTTGCCTATGCTATTTATAAAGGGTTTGTTCTATTTCAAATGGATGTAAAATCTGCCTTTTTAAATGGCTTTATTTATAAGGAAGTTTATGTTAAACAACCTCCTGGTTTTGAAAATGAAAATCCTCTTCCCCGTGTTTTTAATCTCTCTAAAGCTTTATATGATTTAAAGCAAGCTCCCAGAATTTGGTATGATAGACTTAGCTCTTTTCTAATTAAAAATGGTTTTAAAAGAGGAAAAGTTGACACTACTTTATTTATTCTTCATGATTAAAATGATTTTCTAATTGTTCAAATTTATATTGATGATGTTATTTTTTGATCAACTAATCAAAATTTGTGCAAGAATTTCTATAAACTTATGCAGGGGGAATTTGAGATGAGTATGACAGAAGAACTAAAATTCTTCCTTGGACTGCAAATCAAACAATAGAATGATGGAATCCTGATTCATCAAGAAAAATATGCTAAGGATTTGCTTAGAAAGTTTGATATGGACAAAGCAAAGTGCATCAGCACTCCCATGCATCCTTCTCAAGTTCTAAAAGCTGATGAGAATGGTGAAAAAATTTCTAAAACTCTTTACAGAGGTATAACTGGATCCCTACTATATCATACTACTAGTAGACCTAACTTGCAATTGAGTGTGGGAATTTGTGCTAGATTTCAATCCAATCCCAAACTTGAATGCTGTTAAATGAATTCTAAGATATTTAGTTGGTACTACTAATCTTGGTCTCTAGTATGAGAAAGGTACTGTTTGTAATGTTACAGGCTATTATGATGCTGATTTTGCTGGAGATAGAGTTGAAAGAAAAAGCACTAGTGATTGTTGTTGCTTTCTTGGAAAATCACTAATAATATGGTCAAGCAAGAAGCAGAATACTATTGCTCTTTCAACTGCAGAGGCTGAATATATATTTGCTGCAAACTATAGTACACAAATTCTGTGGATTAAGCAACAACTAGAAGATTTCAATATGAGGTATACCAAAATCCCTATCCTATGTGACAATACCAGTGCTATTAATCTGACAAAATATCCAATTCAACATTCTAGATCTAAGCATATTGACATCGAGTATCATTTCATAAGAGACCATGTTAGAAAGGAGATATTGAGCTAAGATTTATAACTATTGAAAGTCAGATTGCTAACATTTTCACAAAACCCTTAATTGAAGATCGTTTCTATCATATAAGAAATCTTCTGAACATGCTAAGCTTTTAATCATTTATATACATTGCATCTAGTACCTCCCTCTCTCTTAAGCTAATGTTAAAGTTGAGATTACTGCATCTCAATGAGAAATACTTTTTGGATAAAGTTCTTCGATGTAATTGTGTAGCTCAAAAAGATCACATCAAGCAAGATTGAAGAATCAACTTAAAATGTTTCCACATAATGGTTCAAAAAGTTAATTTAGAAGTGGTTATCTACTTGGTTGAGAAAGAAGGATTCAGATAAAGATCAGAATATTTCAGAAAGATTACTTCAGAACAGGGTGTAAATTAGATTGAGAAAAATAGCTTTAGAATAACATATTCAAGAAATAATTTTTCTCATGGGCACAAATTGTTATATCTCTCTAGAAAGGTGATAAAAGGTTCCAATCAATGTCTGGTTTTTGGAGAAATGAGATTGTCTTGTGAGGTGTGTCGTTTTGGTTACTTCCACCATTATATCATTGCCACGATCTAAAGAAACAGGAAAACCAAATGACCCACTTGCCCTGAAACGGTAACATTTCATTTGAGACCGTTCACATACTTGAAACCACCCACATCCTTCTATCTTATCAACTTATATTAATTGCCTATCTTCACCTCATGCAGAAATCGTTATCCTTCAAAATCATTATATTTTCTTAAAACCTTTTGTATTCTATTTCCCTCACTTCCTTCTTAAACAAAGCTTGAACCATATATATTTTTTAATCATTATCTATTTTTGTTGCTTAAAGATCAACTCTTGTGCTCCTTTTGCTATTTACGAGCTATAGCAAAAAGGAGAAAGAAGAACAAAAAGAAGAGTATGGATAAATCCAAAAAAAGCATAACTCGCCCTTTTAAAGAGAAGATCTCAAGTAAGAGGAGGCAAATGGTCCCTTTTCGAGTTAAAGATACATCATCTACTGCTAAGACAGACTCCATGGAACCTTCTTTTGGTAAACCAGAAATAGGAATCTCAAGACCTCTTGATTGCTATCTGAGAGCCTTGACCTTAGACTCATCCAAAGATACACACTGATACAAAAGCTTATGGTGAAAATAAAAATTCTAATTACAAAAGGAAAGGGAAAAGAAAATTTTTACCAGATAATTCTACAAAAGACTCAGCTCATTCAACATTAAAAAGGGCAATATGAGAAGCTGCAGAACACAAATTTAGAGAGGAAGAATGGTTACAGCATCAAAGAGATAGAGCAGTTGGAATAAATGCTTCATCTAAAAACCTATCTCCTTGGAAATGAATCAACAGGATGCACAAAGATATATGCCAGAAAGATCAAGATCAGACAAAACCTTGGTTCTTGAACTTGCATTTAAAGACACAGAGTTTGTACTAGAAACTGCACCTCTTCCTACTTCAACACCCATTCCTGCTTCAATATCTCATGATCATTATGCTTATTCTCTTTCAAAAGCTCCATATATAGCAGAAAGAACTCCTGATCCAATTCAAATTCAATTAGAACAGCTTGAAGAAAACATGTTCACTGTCATCACAAATCAACATTCCATCATAGTAAATCAAAATAACATGGAGAGAAGAATGGCCAAACTAAAAGTGCTTATGTTACAGATCCTAAAGACTCTTCAGAAAGGAAAAGGCAATCGGTGATGGCTTTTTCATGAAGATATTTCAAGAATAGCCTAAGTTTAGGGGAAGCATACATCGAGGGGGAGCATAAGCATGCATACATTAGTCTTAGGACTCATTTTATTTTTTTCTACATTCCAGAAACAATTTTTTAACACTTTATCATAGAACACCTTGATACATTACAGTTCAGTTATATTTTTCTCTCTATCAATTATGCTTTCATATCCTTTGATATATTTCTAATGCAATTATGTTTTGTGTGAGCTATTAAGTGATTTGATATATAAGTTATTAAATGCTCTGATATTTGCTCTGATATCTAAACTGATTGAGATGATAATTACCTAGTTACATTGATCTTACTCTGTTACGAGATTATGGAATCAGTATGGATATATTTTTTTTTGCTATGTAATCATTCTGATTATCTATATCTTATTTGAACTATCTGAACTGTTGTGTTTGTACATAATCATTCTGATTATCTGTATCTTAGTTGAACTATCTAAATAGTCGTTCCTATATGTTTAGATACCTTATCATGCTTTAGTGATGATTTTGTATGTCAAAAAAAATCCGATGCACTCTTACCTAGAATGTAATAAAAACCCTCTGGTTTGAAAAAGGATTCATTTTTTTCATAAGTGGCACTACTTTCTTCAGATAGTAACTTACTCTAAATAACAAATCATGCTCTTTATTTTTTCAATAAGAACTTTTCTTAAATACTGATTTGTTACTATAAAAAAGGGGAGATTGTTAGCTCTAATGCCCTTTAGAAACCGTTCTATGATTGTGAACCAGAATGAGCTTTAAAGTTTTGATGAATACTAAATCAGAATTTAAGCATATATTTTTGTACATAAATGATTTGTTTGTTGAAATGCTTTCATTCATGATAAAAGATCTTAATCGTGTGCATTAACCACTTGAAAAATGATAAAGCTTTGTTGTCCACTGATTTTTATTTGAATATACTCGATATGGAATATATGCTTTGTGTATTTCTTGAGCTATCATGTAAGAAACAGAAAGTCAAGTTCAAAAGGATGAAACTACAACATCCGAAGGAAAAACGTGTCTCAAGAACAAAACTATTCATTTATAAAGATAACTTTATCTAGAAGGGATATCTTCAAAAACATACTTATCACGAAGTGTTATACCTTCAAAGCTTCCTCTACACACTTCATAAACATATTCAAAATAGTCAAAAAGGTGATTTGACAAGATACAAAAGACACACTGAGAAGTCTGAATAGTTGGTAAACCAACAAATAGCTACTTTTCCACTTCTATGTAAGCTTTGAAGAATGGGAAAAAAGGAAGGCTATTTTTTCTTTATCCAGTCATGGACCAGTAGACAAAAAAGATCATAAGGGATCAAGGCCTACGAACTTCAATGATTATATTTCAAAGTCTATATAAGGCTGGAAGTCAAAGAAAGAGTAATTAGACAGATTGAATACCTTTTATGTAAAAATAGCTTCCTTCCTTCATCCTTCTCAACATTTGTAGCATCAGAAAGTTACTCATCGTAACTTTACTTCGAAAGAAAATCTTCTCTTTTGTTCTGTAATAGATAATATTCTCTCTTTGAGTATTTAAAGAAATCACACACACCGAGCTTCGTTGTTTATTCTTTGTCAAGAGAGTTAGTGTGAGTGTTTAAACAAAAACATATTATTTGAATATATTGTATTCAACCCTAGTAGTCGTCAATGTGAGTAGGAGAGGCTAGAAAAACACTACTCATTAAAAAAACTTGGAGAGACTTGAGAAAAGACTACTTATTTGTAAGAAGCTTGGACAAAGAATACTCTTGGTTTATAAAATATCAACAAAGAGTTAAGGACTGAAAGTAAGCAAGTAGTTGGTTGAGCTACTATAAAAGTTTTTGGTGTGATTCTTTCATCTCTTATCTTGCCATTTTAGTTTACCCTATAAGTTATTTTATTCATATACTTAATTTGAAAAAGATTTATAATTATTCAATGTAGAACAAAATTGCTTATAAACTAACAAAATCGCTTCTGCAATCCAAGTCTTGGACTTGAGATATTTGTTTCTATAAATATTTTTTAGATAAAATTATTTATTGAAAGCATAATTCAACCCCCTTTCTCGTGTTATCTCATCCAATAATAATCCCCTTATGAGGAATTGCTTTAGGGAACAAAACAAGAAAAGAGAAATCAAGGAGAGCATGCTAAGTAAAACTCTCAGGTGGCATTTGGCACATTGCCTATCAAGATTATTGGTAATCCAAATTATCACTCAAAAAGATCGTCAATTTTTAAATTACTGGTAATGTTATAATATAATGTTTGGTATGCACAGGTAATTTAACTGGCAATTCATGATACGTTATTTGGTATATAAAATTTAATACTAGGTAATAAATGTCTTTTACCAATATAATAATAATAATTAATAATCAATAAATAATAATTATTACTCCTTCAGTTACCATTTTCCCTTTATGGCTCGCTCAATAACGATACAGCCTTTTTGCTCATTAGAATGAGAGTCTTAGTATTCATAGCACTAATCTAATAAGAATAGTCTCATCAGATATTTAATTCTTTACGTGAATAGACCTTTTTCTTTATCCTTTCCCCATTGCCTTGGAACCTCATTCTTTACACAATAAATCTTCTTTGATGGAAAGTCGTTCAATGATGGGCCAATTGAGCCCCTTGCTGAAAAGTTATAATCAATGTTAGGATTAATAATAATATTAAGTATTATATATAAATACTTATTAATATTAATTAATATTAATAATAATAATAATAGGAAGATTATCACATGGATGGCAATCCACATCTTCACCCCTATGGGGGCAATCTACATTGCCATTTTAAAGGTAATGTGATTTGCCTTAGAAATTTTAATTATTAGTAACGTGACTCAACCAAATAAGACAATGTGGTGGGCGGAGGTAATTAAATTAAAGATTACTAGTAATCAAGACAAATTACCTCATATCAAATGCTAACTGAAAGTAATCAATATGTTATGTTCTTATGTTGCTTGAATTGCATGTGATGATTATTGAGGTCTTATTTGTCTTATAATATGATAGTGGTTGTTTAAAATCAATCTGCTTCATGCAATACATTTTAAGAACTTAAAAATGAACCTGAGCCTATGTGTTTACTACTTTTATAACAAACTGAAGCTACTAGAATAACCACAATAACATTACATATTTGGATTTTTTCTACCTTCTGAGAATGTTAATTCTCATGCTTATGTGTATCTTTGTGCTATTCTAGAATAGGGAAATGAAGCTCCTAATCACCCTGACTAAGTCTGCAACTTTATCATGGACATACGACCAATCAAGAAGACATGTTGGAGCTAGGAGTCAAGAATCATAGCTTGAGTGTTTGGTCTATATTCTACTAGTAGATGATAGCAAGTATAGAGCTTGCAGAACCAAGGAATTGTATTAAGTATACATATATGTAATATGATCATAAGTATCCATATATATACAAAATTGCAAGGGCTTAGTTTACGAAACCCAAATAGCAAGTGAAATAAGTAGAAGCGAGAAATTTTTTAGGGTCATGTTTTTAAGTAATATAACTCAAGGAATAGTAAATTCTCGTAACAACTTCCAAAAGTAGAATTATGACTTAAGCATAACCCTCACATTTTGGAAAGGTGCTACACAAGGTGCCCAAATGCTCATGAAAAGTCTTTCTCATCAATAGTTGATAGTTAGAACCTATATTCTTGAGGTCAAATGGCATAACTTTATACCAGTAGTTGGTGGTGGGTGTTATAAATGTCATTTTCTCCTTATCGCTAGATGCATGGGGATTTGATTATATCCGAAAAAGCCATCCATAAAAGGTGGAAACTAGTATCCTAAGGTGACATCTACCAGCCCATCGATGTTCGACAATGGGTAGGGGTTCTTTGGACAGGTCTAGTTGAGGTTGGTGTAATCAGCACACAATCACCGCCATGATCATAGTAGAGAGCCATGTAGGATAGATGACCTCTCCAATAAAGGCTGCTTTTGGGAGACTTTTGACTTGCTCCTACGGCAATTACTTGTTTTGGGTACATTCTTTTTTCTTTTAGGCTATGAGTTAAGCTATGGTATAAGTAGATAGGCGGTGACACATGAATCTTGGATTAATGCTTGGCATGTTGGCAAGGTCTAACGAATAGATCACTATTAACTCTTAGAAAGGCCATTAAATCGATTTTCACCAACCTCAAGAGTTGGCCATTTATTTTGGTCCATTAATCCATCTTGGAACCAATTTGAACTTCCTCTAACTCCTCTTCTAGCTCTAATCTTTCATTCATCCTATTACTTTGGACATTGAGCTCAATCATCATAACAGAGTGAACTTTCCATTTTTTTCCTCCATCATTTTGGAGTAGTAACTTGATCACCTTTGTAAGTAATAACTTTTCCATCTTCTAAGGGAAACTTCATCGCTAAACATGTAGTAGAGATGATGGCTTTGAGCCTATTAAGCGTTGACCTTCCAACAATGGCATTATAGGAAAAGGGGCATCTTACCACCATGAAGTCCACTTTGACAATTGTAATTAAGGGTTTTGTGCCCAAAATTGAATATAATGAGATGTATCCAATAGGTTTAAATTTTTCTCTAGAAAAGCCGACTAGGTCCTCAACATATGAGCATAGATCAAAATCCCTTAATCCAAGTTTATTAAAAGATTTCTTAAACAAAATATCGATTGAGCTTCCCTGATCTATGAGGACTCTTCTTACTTCAGCGTTCGTTATTACTGCTCATACTAGCATCAGGTCATCATGCTGTGGTACAAGTCCAAAGGCATCAAGGCTAGAAAATACGATATTTGACATTAATGAATCCTCAAAGAATAGGCCACAGGGGCTCCTACACCCAAGTTGAGAGCCTCCTACATTTTATGTGCTGATTTTGATGTTCCACCCTTAGCGAAGCCATTAGATATTACATTTATCATCCTAGTTATAGCCTCTTCATGATGGTCTTCTCTCTATTGGCCTCTTTCTTAGGACTTCTTACTTCACATATTTCACTGCTCATTACGGTATTTTAAACTGCCTTATTTACTGATTTACCGATTTAAAAGAAATCGGTAAGATTACGATATTTTAAACTGCCGGAACCGAACCAATAGGATGTTACACTTAATAACCCTACATCAAGTGGCTGAAAACTCAGCCACTTAACCTGTACAAAGTGGCGCAAAACAACCACAAAGAATGGGGGAAGGTTGGCTGAAATTGAGCCATAAAATCCTTTAACCAATAGGGTGCTTCCTTCCTAACTATCCCAAATATTTTGCTGCCTTATTTCCTTTTCTGCTCAAATAGAATTCGACCTCCCTCCAGCAACCTCCCTCTCTCCTTTTCTTCATCCTCTTCATCTCCTTCTCCCACTTTCAGACTTTATCAAGCCTCTTGCATCCATATCCTTTACTAGAACTCAAGACTAGCTAGTTACTTCAAGATAAAGGTAGGTTTCAATTTCTGTTCTTAACTTCTCTGAATTGTGGCTGCATGAAATTTCACTCGTCTTCATTTATTTGATCATATATTGGATGTATTTAATGGTTTATGGTTGGATTAATATAAAATTTTGAGTTGGAATTAAAGTTAGAAGGAGAAAACTAGAAGAAATGGAGATTTAGGGTACTGTCCAGGTGAGAAACCTTACGGTAGTCTATATGGCGGAGTGTACAGCTTTGCCTATAGCTGTTCAAATTCAATGAAACTAATTTTTTATGAAACTAGACATTAGTGCTTTTCATACATATATCATATAAGGTTATTGGATTAGTATTGAGAGAGATATGAATTTTGGAAATTTGACCTAGATTTTAGAGGTTCATAATGGACAAACTGAGTTGTTCCGGGCATAACTTACTCTATACAACTTTAAATTGAGTGAAACCAAACTTTGGTAGAAAACTTACACATAAGAGAACATCCTATAAAAATTTTTGAGTTAGATCCATTGTTGATTATCCCCAACACATCAATGAAATTGACTTAAGTTTAACCCAGGCTAGAACAGGGTAGTTCAGGAAGGACAAGTTTCGGGACTTATATCTCAAGTTATATTCATTCAAATGATATCAAAACTTATTTCACTAGAAAGTTGGTTCTGTTAGCTTTAAATTAATATAAATTTCGCATGATTTCATTCAGATTTCCATTTTTGGTGAATTTTCTCTTAGAAGAGTACAATTATGGCTAAAGACATGTATGAAAACTAGATCAAGTTTAGTCAATGTCGGAACTTAGAACTTAGCAAACAGAGAGTTAAATCAAGTATACTTAAGGTTGAACTCGGAAGATTATACTTAAGGCCTGAACTTGAAAGTGTATAATTAAGGTTGAACTTGGAAGAGTATACTTAAGGTTAACCTCGGAAGGGTATACTTAATATTGAACTCGGACATGGTGAAATAAGAGAACTAGATCGGGTAAGGTTAATATTGGAACTCAAAACATAGGAAATATCTTCATGAAGGTCTTAGAGGACCAATTGTGGCATAATGTCGAAAGTCGTAAATTGGTATCAGGATATAAAACCTTATAAGACATTCATGATATCGGAAGTCGGGAAATAGACACTCTAAACTCTTATGCACGTAGTTCCAAGGCTCAGTCCAGAATCAATCTCGAAGATCGATTCTAAAACATGATCCCGGAAGTCGGGAATGAAGACATTCACAATCCCGAAAGTTGGGAATCAAGAACGTTGACCTTAACCTACATGATCTCGAAACTCGAAAATCGTAATAAGCTCGAACTTGGGAACATCATTAAAAGTTAAAAGCTTGCACGATAGATTAAGACTTAAGAGTTTAAAACTTGCACTTATTGATATTGTCATATTCTTGGTATGAATAGAATGTTCTACATTGAGGTTGCTATTTGATTGAATTTTCTTGGTTAATGGTACTATTCATGGGGAAGCGGACATGATCCGTTGTGCTGTCGAATTTTCGGTAGAATAGTTAGGAAGTTATGAACATTTATATGTTATAAATATGTCTGTAGAAATTCCATATGCAAGGATATATGAAAGCAAATGATGAAGCATATGTAAGAGTGCATTCAACATGTCTATGCATGATTATGTATGAGAATGAAAGGATATGAATATATTAAATGTGGGTCCCTTAACCTGGAGGCAGTCATGAGATCCCTCATTGTGAAGACAATTAAAAGATAAAGATGCGGGTCCCTTCACCTAGAGGCAGTTATGAGATCCCTCCTTGTGAAAGTAGTTAAAAGATAAAGATGTGGGTCCTTTCACTGCACATTGGGTCCCTTCCTATGAAGGCAGCTAAAACTTTTAGGTCCCTCTATATTGGAGGCAGATGGCCAACTAAGTCCCTCCGACCTAGAGGCACGTGGGTCCCCTTACGGGTCAGTACTGTGTGACGATGGTCACGGGTTGAGCTGATGAGCTCACTCCTAGATCAGGCTACCCAAGGGCAGTAAAGACTAAAGATTAAAACATATACAAGCACCCTGGGGACGGTAATACGTAATGCCTAGGTGTGCCAAGAAAAGAAAGTAAAGAAGGTTAAAGAAAGATACCGGTGTATGTGCATGAATTCAAATATGAGTATTTGCATAATTATATCCCATATTTTATTGATGCTGAAACTGCTCTATCTATTTATGCGATGATTACTATTCTAAATATAAAGATTCTATGATGAAAGATATAATAATGAGTCTCTATTCCTAAGGAACGTGACATGGCGATTACGCTCTGATGGGGTATGACATGGCGATTATACTCTGGAATGTGACATGATGATCCGACACCTAAGGAATGTGACATAGCGATCACATTCTGATGGAGTATGACATGGCGATCATACTTTGGGACGTGGTAGAAAGAACATATTGCTAGGGAATGTGACATGGTGATCACACCCCGATGAAGTATGACATAGCGATCGTACTCTGGAATATGTGTAACAAGTAAAGGAAGATAAAGAAAGAAAAGAAAATTATGTGTAACTGCATAAGTTCAAGTACAGGTAAAGGCAATGTGCATATTTTATGTTTTCAGTATATTGGTGCTATTGTATCTTAATATATTTTAGTTATTATTGATAGTGTGATTCATGAGTTGATGTTTTGGATTGGTTCACCCAAATTACAAGTGTATGAATAAAATGAACTTTGCTTTGGACAGTATGTTTTCGAACTATAGAACTAAACAGTTTATATAACATGTTCACATTTTTCATAATAAATTGAAGCAACTGAAGATGACCAAGATGACATTATGTAAGACAATTATAGAATCCTACTGAGAATTTAAAAATTCTCACTCCTGTTTCTGTGTTATCTCCAGATAGTTCAGAAGTTCTAAAGAAGGTCCTCCGAGGTGGAGTTGACTAATGAGATTGAAGTTGGCCGAAAGTTGTTGCCAGACAAGGTCCGAGTAAGTGACAGTAACAACTCCTAGGTGAGGTATTATGACTTAAGCATAGTATCATATTTGGGAGGGTGTTACAGTGGTCTTGTGGATCCATTGTTCCATTATATTCATTTATCTCGAGAGGCTGAAACCTGGAGGGAGGGGCTCCCTCATTATATACTTTGCGAATAGGTGCTCTTCCCCTTCTTCCGGATTGTAGCATGTGTAGTCTGCTTCAGACAAAGTCATAGATTAGTGGCCAATTCGAGTAAACTGATATGTCGGCTTATATGTGTAGTCGGTTTGTCTCCTAAGATTATTGCTTAATGCATCCTGGGGTGTCGGCAATTCTTCTTGGACCTTGATTGTTGCTTTCTTTACGCGCTATAAACTTTTGCTCTAGATTCATAGGTTGATGTTCTCTCTCAGTCCTCAAGGCCTCCTAGGTTTCTAAAGTTATCTAGCTTTCAAGCCGATGATGCTGTTTTGTTCTTCTTTAAAGCGTGCCTTAAGTTAATGTACACATTCTTGCTCATGGCTCAATCTTTCTTCTACTTCTTGGGTATGATATTATTCCCATCTCTAACTTGCTTCAGTTTCATGCACCTGGTTAAATTCACATTCTAATGTATGAACATGACCGACTTACTCTTAAACCAGCTTAAAAATTTCACAATAAGTTAGATCACTAGTTGGGGGAACTTCTACTCTCAACTATAGACAATGAGCAGAAACTTGTAGTATGGGTTTTTCAATCAATTCCCAATGATCCCGAAAAGGTCCAAGTCCATGACCATCCATCCTTGACTTCGAATTTGATGTTATGGCTCCATCAACATGGGCATTTTGATTATTTTTAGGATCTTCTAGCTAATCATTATGGGTAGCTTCCACCACCTTCCTTCTAGTAGCCCTCATGCATGGCAAAACTTGAAGCAAGACAAATCAAATAGTAGTTAATTGTGTCCCTAGCAACGGCGCCACTATTCACTTATAATAAGAGGAGTGAGTTGGGGTTATCTGAAATTTCAAGATTTTCTGGGTTATAGAAACACGATGTAGTTGTGAAGACTTCAACAAACAATGGTGGACATACCTGCAAGGACTTTGATGCTAAAGTTAGCAAAGGTCCAAGAGATACTTAAGAATAAAAAGATGCGTACCTTAATCACACTGCAAACAATGTTATATATACCACCATTTGATTTGAAAATTAGTTACCATTTCCCCGCTCCTCATCAGATTTAGCTAATTAAGTTTGCCTGTGTCCCAAATTCTCGAGATCATGGTTGATAACTGTTTTCAAGATAAAGACCCCCTATACTTTAGGAATCATGGGTAAAATCCAATTAGTAAGTCCATCCATCGAGTTGGGCCTCAAGAATGGCTTGGGCCTATGTTTGGCAATAGCCTGTAATAGTAGTAAACATATGCTTTGTAAACAAGTTCCAAGCTAGGCCTTACTTCTAAATAGGTTAGGCTTAGGCTTAAAAAAAGGTCTATAATAGCTTATAGGTTAGGCTTAGGTCAAGAGATTGTAGAATAGGCCTCGCCTATTAAGAATAAAGCATGGCTTGTTTCTATCATTCCTAAGACATAATCAATTACACATGTATTTTCTAGAAATGTAATTGAATTAAACAAGCCATCTTCGATTGTTCATAAGCTATGAGTCTTGGTAGAGCGGATGTAATCGATTACACCTTCTTGTGTAATTTGATTACACATGTCCAAAACATGATTTTAACTACTTTTTGAAAACTAAACTGACTTAATCAATTACATATTCATTTGAATCAACTACAACCTTTTGAAAAAGAACTTTCACCATATTAAAATATATTCCAAAAGATTGATTTCAAAGGATTTATTTCAAACTCAAGTTTTTATAAAATCAAACATTTTCCCAAACTTTCTAACTCACTATTTCAAAAACCATTTAGGAAAAATTTGGCTTGAAAGACATCAATAAAAACTTTTACATAAAGAAACTAATTTTTCAAAACTATACTCCAATTTGAGTAGAATCTAAATAAATAGCTTTTATAAAAACTAATTTTTTTAAGTCAAAAAATCACTTTTTTTGGTTAGAAAAAGTTGAAATAGATGTTGTGTATGTCAGCAAGTCCTACATCAATGATTTTGAAGAAAGAAGGAAAGGACTTCCCTTATAAATAGAGAGTTAGTCTTTGGTTGTTATGCACACCATCAAGGAAAAGTTATAAGTTGAAATTTTCATTAGTGGAGTTATTTTTATCCCTTTTTAGGGTCATAGGCGTAGTTTTGTAATCGAACTATGTTAAATTTTGTGTTCTTTTATTGTGCTTTCTTTATTTTCTTCTTGCGTGCTTTTTGTGGGTTCTTTCCACTGCCCAATAAGCGTATTAGCAACTTTGGTTTGATACGGAAGAAAGTTGTTATCGCAAGAAGGAAAGAGGGTGACGCCATTAATGATATCATTACCTTGCCATAAAGAGTGCCACGTCAGTAATATGTTTTAAAGGTAATTTTTAATTGCTTTTGTGGAATTCTAAGTAGGAAGGAGTGCTTCACTATACTAGGGCTAATGCAATGAAATTTGAGGTACTACTCTTTAACGGAAAGGGCAATTTCACTATGTGGCAATGCACAATAAAAGATCTTTTGGTGCAATAAGGTTTAAATACACCTTTAGAATAATAAAAGCTTACAAAGATGAAGGATAATGAGTGGAAGTGTTTTTGGAGGAAAGCTACAAGCATTATTAGGTTAGCTCTTGCTCCTACAGTCAAGTACACAGTATTGAATGAGACAACACCAATGGAGATATGGAAAAAATGGGAGGAGATTTATGCGTCGAAGTTATTAAGCAATCATCTAAGCTTGAAGATAGACTTGTACACATTGAGAATGGAAGAAAGAGGAAATCTACATGATCATATTTATGAGTTTAACCAACTAGTATGTCAACTGTTTAGTGTAGGAGAGAAGTTGAGTGATAAAGAGCAAGCTAATTTGCCTCAGTCTTATAGATCATTTGTGAGATCTTTGTTGATTGGGAAGAATAAAATAAAGTTAGATGATGTTACCACTGTCCTATGAGAGGATCAAAGAATGCATAGAGATCATATCTGTGATGGTGGAAGAATACTAGTTGTGGAGAGTTCTCAAAGAGGAAGGAATGTTCCTCGATGGAGAAGTTTACAATAAAGAAAGTCTACAGAAAGAGACTACATTGAGGTGACATGCCATTATTGCGAAGAGAAAAGACATTTCCAATCTCAATGTGCAACACTGAACTTGAAAAGCCTAAAACAGCATAAATGAAAAGTTCATGTAGTTGAATCCTTAGATGATGGAGATATGTATCATGTAGAGAGTGCTAATAATGATTCTGTTGAGAATCATTTTAGATGGGTGCTAGATTCTACTTCTAATGTGCATGTGTGCAAGGATCAAGCCATGTTTACTACTTTGCAGAAAGCTGGAGATTTTGCCCATATTACTTAAAGGCATGGGAAGGGTTTGCCTAAAGCTCCACAATGGTAAAGTCCAAAATATTCCTAATGTAAGGTATGTGCCTATTTCTAATGTCAACATTATTTTATTGGGAGAGATGACATCACTTGGATACAAGTATGTGGGAATTGGAAAGACATGCAAAGTGTACAAGAGAAGCTGCTTGATTCTACAAACTAGAAAAGACAAGAAGAACATTTTCTATTTAGATGGTCACTCCATGAAGGAAATGCCTGAAATTGTAAAGTAAAGATGAAGTCAGAAAATGTGGAGGTATTTGGGAACTTGGGTTAAGGAAGGATTAGTTGTGTGTATGAGCCAAGTCCAACATCAATGATTTTGAAAAAAGAGGGGAAGGACTTCCCCTATAAATAGAGAGTTAGTCTTTGGTTGTTATGCATATCATTGAGAGAAAGAGTTTATGTAATAGAGAGAGGAAATGATTGGGATATTGGGTGATGAGTTTAGTAGGAAGGTTTACAACTTAATTGTGCAAAAGTTATAAGTTAAAATTTTCATTAGTGGAGTTATTGTTATCCTTTTTTAGGGGTTGTGAGTGTTGGTTGAAATAACTAAACTATGTTAAATTTTGTGTTCTTCTATTTTGCGTTGTTTATTTTCTTCTTATGTGCTTTCTGTGGGTTCTTTTCGCTGCCCAACAATAAACACAACTTAATGTGATATGTTTTGATGATGACAAATATAATACAAAAAATGTTAAATATGTTACATATGTATGGTATGGGATGTGTGGTTGTGTACTGTATATTGTCATATTTAACCTTACAAATCGTACGTACAATGATATTTGAGCAACATCTTCTACAGAATATATCCAATAACTCTTAATAAGTGCTTTGATGAACTAATACTGGACATGTCATTATGTGAATGAATTTATGCATGAACTATATTATAGTATCATATTCTTAGAAACCAAGCATGTTAGGCAAAAAGTGAAAATCGATAAATATCTTAATTAGATATATGCCTCAAGAAATCTTAGATGCATGTTGGATTAATTGAGTTATACATTTCTGAATCATGCACATTGAGAGATTGAAACATCAAATTGGACTTTGTTCTTCAAGTGAGCTATCTTGTGTAAGATGGTCCAAGTATCAAGAATGAGTTTTGAATAAGAAAGGTGAATATTCTAATAATACTCAATTCGAAAGGCGAGAGAATGTGAATGCATATTTTGTGAAAATTCTGATGATAACAAAGGGTGAGTAAGATCAAGTCCAATGAAGCTTCAAGGCAATAGATTTATAGGACTTAGGTGGTGTTTGATACATTACCTATTAAGATTGCCAGTAATATATATTATCACTTAGAAGGATTGTTACCTTTTAAATTAGTGGTAATATTAAATGTAGTGCTTGGTATGTATAGGTAATCTAAATGACAATTCACATTATCCTGTTCGGTATATCACAAAGATTACTAGATAATATATGTATTAAATCAATATTATAATAATAATTATTAATTAATAAGAATGAGAAAAATTAATTGTTAATTATGATTATAGTAGTTAATTTTATTTATAATTATTATTAAAAATTAATCATGATAAGATTAATAATGATAATTTTTATTTTTAATAATAACAATAACAACAACAACAGTAGTAGCAACAATAATAATAATAGTAATAATAGGAAGATTGTCACATTGGTGGTACTTCACATTATCACCTTTCAAGGGAGCAATCCACATTGCCACATTGGTAGTAATTTATATTACCTTGAAAATCTGGATTACCAATAATATTACTCAACCAAATAAGGTAGTATTATGGGCCCAAGTAATTTAATTAAATATTATCAATAATCTAGATGGATTATCTCATATCAAATGCTATCTTAAGGTCTTATGTGAAAGTAATCTTTGATATCTCATTATACTCATTTTTTGATCATTTAAGTCTAACCTTTTTTAAAATCTCAAATTGGAGTATGGTTTTAAAAAATTAATTTCTTTATGTGAAAGTTTTTGTAGATATATCTGAAGACCAAATCTTTTCTAAATGGTCTTTGAAATGATGAATTAGAAAGTTTTAAAAAAAAATGTTTTGATTTCATAAAAAACTTGAGTTTGATAGCAATCCTGTGAAATCTATATTTTGATGTGTTAAAAATTCATTTTCAAAAGTTTGTAATCGATTGAAAAAGATGCTTAATTGATATACATGTAAATAAGATTAAGAGATACATATAAAATAAGTGAACATAAGATAAAGAGAAAAAAAAAGTGAACATAAGATAAATAAAAACTAAAATTCATTTTCAAAAGTTTGTAATCGATTGAAAAAGATGCTTGATTGATATACATGTAAATAAGATTAAGAGATACATATAAAATAAGTGAAAAAAAAAAGTGAACATAAGATAAATAAAAACTAAACTCTTATATCATCTTCGAAAATTTAAGCGCTATATAAATGACATTTTAAAAGATTAAAATTCCATTTTTTGTACCGAAAAAATTATATTCATACTATTTAAGAAATTATAAATATAACTCAAATTAGTTTTAAAATACTAATATATTAATATTAAAGAATTACTACAATTACCATTCGTAATTATTTTAAATCACAGAGTTTTAATTTCCGAAAAATTTAGTTGTTTGGCATGTAATTTCTTAAGGATAAATTTAGGAGTTCGATCAAAATAAATTAAAAAAAGAAGATAAGTTTAAGAGTTTATTCATAAATTAAATTCGGCTAATGATTCATATCATCATACACGTGCCATGTTCTGCAGAGGCACGGGTGTAATCATGCAATGCCCCTAATTTTACGGTTTTACTCTGCAAACTGTTTTCTTGCACACCGCCGATGACACGTCTTTATGTCCAAAATCTACCCATGCTTTTCTCCTTTATCCCCTCGTTGAATCATGAAAGAATCCGCAAATGGATCTCAAAAATATATCATAAATATGTTGGATATTATGATGCGAACTTTTTTTTTTTTCTTTTTATATATTTTGGGTAGATGAGATGTGGGGGCAACCACAAAACTAACAAACAGCAAAAAAGTGCCATGACACGCACTGTAAACGCGAAAAAATATTTTAAGAAAAAAGTAAAAGGAAGAAATTGCCATTAAAACTTGATATTTGATTATTATTTTCACAATAACAAAAGAAATAGATAAATAAATAAATTAACAACTTTTTTGTTGCGAATAAAAAGAAAAACAGAAAACTCCTTGTTTTTTTGTTTTTTGTTTTTGTTACTTTTTCAATTTCAAGGTTATTTGAGATGGATCATTAACGAGAAGGAACAGCTAAGAGGGTTCCTTCCATCCATTTCCGAAAATCTTAGCTGAAGCTTCATGTTCACTACCACATTCATCATTCCCATCTTCTGATTTGCTCCCCAAGAACCCTCCTTTTCCAAATTTAACCACAAGTTTCCTTTCTCTTTCTTCTCACATTCTAAGAAAAAAAAATTTACAAAAATTGTTGAGAATGTGAGATTCAATTCAAATGCAAAGAATTGCTATTCTTGTTATTTTCCTCCTTCAGTCATTTCGTAATTAGACATAAACATTCCCCTCTTTTCCCTTTCCTTTCTTCTTCTCCTTCATTCCTCTTTTTGTTCACGTTGTTCTTCACCCACAAGACCCTCAATCTTCAAGATTCGATTTTGCCATCAATGCACGCCGCAAAATCGAAAATTTCCTCGGACCCATTTCAAATGTGGACCTCAATTTCACGAAAAAGCTCAAATTGCTCGGAATGTCAGCTTGCTTCGGTGACCGAGATCTAGGGTTTCTGATAACCCCTAACCCCTTTTTCGTGGAAATTAACGTTTTTGGGTTCGATTGATTCCCGTTCTTCCTTCATGGGTTGGATCTAAAAGCTTCGGAATCCTCAGATTTTCAGCTTCTGGGTTCGCAATGCTCAAGCAATTGCTCAGCAAACTCCCCAGGAAATCGTTGAAGATCGACCCGGACGAGTCGACTCGGGGCGACTCGTCGCATTCCACAATTTCGCCACGCGCCGCCGGGAGGAGCCACCGCCCCCACGGCGGCGGTTCCTCGGCACGTGCCAACGCCGCTAAACGAGCTTCCGCTTCGGCGGTTTTTCCGGCGAGCATGATGGCTGGGATTGAACCTTTGGTGCCATTCAAGGATGTTCCCAATGCTGAGAAGATGAACCTGTTCGTGAGCAAGTTGAGCCTTTGTTGTGTCACGTTTGATTTCTCTGACCCTGGTAAGGACACTGTGGAGAAAGATGTGAAGAGGAGAACTTTGGTTGAGCTTGTTGATTTTGTGGCTTTTGGGTCTATGAAATTTAGTGAACCTGCTATCCTTGCTATGTGTAGAATGTGTGCTATTAACCTGTTTAGAGTTTTCCCACCTAATTATAGGGCTAATGGTGGTAGTGAGAATGATGATGATGAACCTATGTTTGATCCTGCTTGGCCACATTTGCAAATTGTGTATGAGTTGCTGCTTAAATTTATCACTTCTTCGTGCCTCGATGCTAAAGTGGCGAAGAAGTACATCGATCATTCGTTTATTTCCAAGTTGCTAGAATTGTTCGATTCAGAGGATCCTAGAGAAAGAGACTGCCTGAAGACAATTCTGCATAGGATTTATGGAAAATTCATGGTGCATAGGCCCTTTATTCGGAAATCTATTAACAATATATTTTATCAATTCGTGTTTGAGACTGATAAGCATAATGGGATTGCTGAGTTGTTGGAGGTTTTCGGGAGCGTGATTAGTGGGTTTGCTTTGCCCTTGAAGGAGGAACACAAAATCTTCTTGTGGAGAGTTTTGATCCCCTTGCATAAGCCAAAATCTATGGGTGTCTACTTTCAGCAATTGTCCTACTGTGTTATACAGTTTGTAGAGAAGGAGCCAAAGTTAGCAAGCATTGTGATAAGGGGCTTGTTAAAATACTGGCCAGTAACGAATAGTCAGAAGGAGGTGATGTTCCTTGGTGAACTGGAAGAAATCTTGGAAGCAATTAACATGGTAGAGTTCCAGAGGGTCATGGTCCCATTGTTTTGGCGGATTGGATGCTGCATTAACAGCTTACACTTTCAGGTAAAATTTCTATACCGAACCTATTTGGTGAATCCTCATTATTTGCATAGTTTTTCCGCTTAAAAACAATTAGATCCATGCTCTACAGCTTGCATGGTGCTCTGTATTTGCTTTTATTGTCATGTTCTGGCAAGATATGTCAATGTACATTGCAGTCTTTTTACGGATGCGGAGATCTCGTCTCTGTGTTTTGTAATAAATTTTAACCTTCAAGTATGAACTGTATGCCATCATTTCCCAACTGTATCTAGCTTTGAATTATGATATATATCCAAAGCTTATTCTGGGATTCAAATTTTCAGAAAACAGTTTTGTTACTTGTAGAGAATGTACTGTAAGTTGGCATCTCTATTACCGGTATGTAAACCAGTTATAGTGGTAATTGCTGATATGGTCTTACTAGATGTTTAAACAAAGCTTTTAAACAACAGTTAAAAGTAAACATAATCTATGATACGACACTATAGCCTTGTCTTATCCATGTAGCCAACTCTGCCTAGTAGGACAAAGCTTCGTTGTTGTTGTTTTTGTTGTATAAGGTCATTTGTTCTTCACTGCCTTGTTTGAAATAATGATTTGATTGCTGCAATGTTTTCTCTATCTGTATGCATTTGTTGCTTTTTGGCAGTTTCCCCCAAGAAGCATGGCGTGCATTATTGCACTAGTTGTTTCTATTGGCATGCTTGTTATTAACTGCTGAAAGATACATTTTTTCCTGTTCAACATGGATGGTTTCAGGTAGCTGAAAGGGCCCTTTTCTTATGGAACAATGACCACATTATCAACTTAATTGCTCATAACCGTCAAGTGATCCTTCCTATCATATTTCCAGCTTTAGATAGGAATGTCCAAAGCCACTGGAACCCAGCAGTCGTCAACTTAACTCATAACATTAGAAAGATGTTCTTGGAGATGGATGAGAAGCTCTTCCTTTCTTGTCATTCTCACTTTAAGGAGGAGGAAGCAATTCTAATGTCAGAAGCTGAGAAGCGGAAGGAAGCATGGAAACGACTAGAGCACGCAGCCAGCCTCAAGCCTGTGATTGGAAATACTGCTGTTTTAGTGTCTCCTTTGGTGACCTGAATCGCATGCTGGATTCCCAATCTCTTTCACTTCCCTCCTGTTACAATGGAAAAACCTCAAGAATGTGGAATGGCTGTTATAGGGAGCGGCTTTTTGTTGTTGGATCCTATGTTGTTATGACGCTTCTGGCAGCCAGACGTAGTAGTAACAAGGTTTTGATTGCTACTGTGTAGTACACAGTTTGCCTCTTGATTAGTGATGAGAATGACCATGCAGTGGATCAAACGATTTTCTGTATAAGCTTATTTACAAAATCTTCTCTTGCTGTGTATGTCCCTGCTTATGTTACAGTCGTTGTTGCTAATTGCTTTTATTACAGGCTCAAGTCCCAACCCCAAATCATTGCCGCATGCTCTCCCTAGCCTTGACAATAACTTTGAATTTGCTATACAGGCATTGCACGTTCTAGGGCCAACAAACTTACTTGGGTTTAGGTATTGACTATAGTTCATAATGTATAGTTAGATATAATAACATAAAAATTTATTTAAAGAATTCAACCGTTGGATTTAATGTGATTACTATCTTAATTATTATGTGTTGAATTGGTAGAAAATAAAGGAGAAGCACAACCGTGGTTGAATAGATTCGGTTCAATACTTGTGCTGAACACGTCAGGAACATGCATCATTTCTAGTACTCTTTCTGAAGCTAAAGTTTACTAAATTTTAAATTTGTTACAAATGATTTTTTAACAATAAGAGAAAACATAAGTTAAATTATATAAAATGAGCTGGAGGGAGGTTGGAGATGAGCCAACAGAGGTCGGCAGCTAAGGGGCACCATTGAAAACAGTGGTCTGCTCCCAGGCATGCTGATGCATGAAGGAACGTGCAGAGAGAAGAAAGCGCACCTGAGGGCGCATGTGGCGGTCGACAGTGGTGGGTCTTCAGCAGCTGGGCACGTCCGCCCCATAGCAGACTGTATGGGGTGGTTTCTAGTGGTTGGTGGCTCGCTAGAGATGGTGCAACTATTGCACGGGAATGGAGCTTCGAAGCCACTGGAGGAAGGCACTGTGGCGAAATGGTCGCCGGAAGAATAGGTTGCCAGTGGTGGATAGCTCGTTAGAGATGGAATGGTAGGTGGAGATGCAATAGTAAACATGGAAACAAAGCGCCCCAATCATTGGAAGAGCACAAGTATATTGATGGCTTGAATTTGTGTATCACTCAAGGGATTGACACTCCAAGAGAGTTCCAAATTTTTAGGAACAGGGGAGCAGAATAGTGATGAAACAGGTCACAAAGAATGATATACCGCTCTCATTCATACAAAGAAAATAAAAGAGAAGCACAAGTGTGGAAGAATAGTATCGCAGATAGGTTTGTACACTAAAACTTAGAAACCAAGTGGCAAGCATTACAAAACATGATATGAAATTATACATTATAGATATCTGCAAGCTTACGTTAAGAACCAAAGCAAGAGTTTTCATAAATTTATGATGCAAGCATAACTGATTTCCCATGATGTTTCCAACTGTGTTAAATCCAGCCGTTTGGAGCTTTCCTTTCTACGTATCAAGAGCTGCTTGGCTTGGTCTATTACTTCTTCCTCTGAGGAATCCTTTGAACAACAACCTAAGCACCCATCATAGCATATATATGTATACAAGTTTGTTAGAGAAAGAAAGAGATATCAACACCAAAGGTTGAATAAAAAAAAATCGTAACAAAGGGGAAAAAAAAAAAAAAAAAAAAAAAGGAGAACAGAGACAAAGAAAGAGAACTCTTGAAAACTAGTCAGTGTAGGAGAGCTATGTTGTCTCTTTGCAAATCTAAAATACTAATTCCCATAAACAGACCACGCGCCTAACACCAGAAAGAAACCATTCTTATCCGGTAGAACTACCGTGCTTAAGAAAGACCCACTAAGTTTCGTTTTCTAGAAGATGAAAGAGACAACAAAAATACTAAGACAAGCATATGCAAATGCATATTTACCTTCTCCATGCTATAATTGTCTTCATTGTTAAGGGTCTATTTATAGACTTTCTATAGGGAAAGATAGATTACTGTACTTTTAGTCGATTGCAAATCATTTCAATAATTAATTGTAAGTATAATCGATTATATAAAAATTAATTTTATGTTTAGAATTTTAGATATATTAACTTAAAAGTAATTTTAAAATATAAAACTTTCTGAAATTTGACATACAATCATAATAAATTATTAAGAAATAAAAATAAAAATTGAGAGTCGACCATGATCATGGTACATGCTTTGCACACTGCCACTTCTGGCACTCACTCACTGCACAAAACATGTAATATAGTACAAAACTAAAGAATTATGTAGCAGGAACCATTATATTTCGAAAGATACCTTGCCAGAGTTTTCCTTGTTTCCAACAATAGTTTGACAAGCCAGCCTCCAAGATTCAGGCTTCTGTTTAGAAAAGTTAAAATTCAAATGAGTAGCTAATTTCAAAATTTAATTCACACTATCACTCGCAAAGAGTTATAGAAACTGTCTTCGAACTGCGGAAGCAACTATTACCAAAACAAGTAGGAAAGGTTAATTACTTCAGTAAATAAACTAATCATTCTATTGGCATTCAATTCAAGAACCATAATTTTCAAACTACTTCCAAAGAGATTATGAGATTTATACAACGGCTTAGGAGCCTTCTAGTGGCACTGTGAGAGCTAAGTGTTTAAGGAACTACATGATACATCATCTTTTAAATACAAGCGGAACCAAACAGTAAGTGTGCGTGTGCGTGCGTGCGTGCGTGTGTGTGTGTGTGTGTGTGTGTGAGAGAGAGAGAGAGAGAGAGAGCATACCTTCTTAAGATACCGGAGTTCAGTATTTGTTCTTTCATTTAAAAGATCCTTTCCGTCAATAATCTGCAACCCAAGAATCAATATATACTTGCAATTAAAGCTGATGCGTAAATACTCTGTATATACAAAGCTAATTGACCAAGACAACATATGCATACTGATGCCTAAACTTTAATGTGTTTAGAACATTATCTATGAAATTGAAAATGTTACCTTGATTTTAAATAAAATTATTAACAAATCATCACTATTACATACAATATGATTAGTAAATGATTGAATTTTTAAAATTAGTACCTTCTGAAAGAAGTCTCTGACAAGAGCTCACTTATAGAAGAATTAAAACATTTTTCGAGATACTCCTAAACTTAAAACATTGCTTAATGCACTGTAGAAAGAAATTCATGATAAACTTTGGACTTGTTGATTGCATTTATTTGGGGGAAGGCGGCTTCAGTGGAAATGTATTACCTCTACTATGCAAGTTCCGCAGCTACCACCTCCTCCACAGTTCATCAACTTGCCCTGATGAAACAGTCAAAACTAGTTTGCAACCATTAAATAATAATCACATTAACACACACGTACAGTCATATCACCTCACATCTTTACATTTTTTTATCATTTAGTGTGTATTTGGATTTCTTTTTTTTTTTTTTCAATAATCTTAAGGCAGAGATCGAAAGATAGCTTATAATATCGCAGTTGAGGCCACGAAAATCGGCCACAATAATCGCACTGCGGTCATATCAAAGTTGCAACAAGACCGCAAGAGTTCTATTTTAAGCTGCAAACACAAAAAAATTTCATACACAATATTTGCAATGCGCATTGTAACAGTTGTACTATCACAATTACAACAATCACAATCACAATCGCGACAGCATGTAGCAGCCACAACTGCAATTTAACACTGTCACAAGCTTTTAAAATAATTTTTTAAAAAATAAAATTTCAAAATCAATCAATTACCAAACATATCTTTAATTATAATCGTTTATTCTTTATGCACCTACACTCTAATCTTGCCACATAGATAAATATTCAGGATCACATTTAT
This sequence comes from Pterocarpus santalinus, assembly GCA_031439595.1. Classification (NCBI taxonomy): domain Eukaryota; kingdom Viridiplantae; phylum Streptophyta; class Magnoliopsida; order Fabales; family Fabaceae; genus Pterocarpus; species Pterocarpus santalinus. The sequence goes on from CM062527.1 coordinate 54,530,183, forward strand.
TTAAAAGATGTATATGCCTTGAATTTTTATGACGGCAACGACGACAATAATAATAATAATAATAATAAGTAAAAATGCAAAACGACGTAGCACTTGACAATATGGAGTAAAACTGGCTAGTGGCTGTGGTTGACTGGAAGCATGTGGTCTAAATATTAACTACGATTAAGGAAGGGACACGTTACACGTACGTAGGTGGCATAAAGCTCGATCTTGTTATCCAACATGATGTTCCTCAACAGCTTCTCTCCACTGGTTGCTTTAGCTTTATCCACCGGGTACGACCCGTCACTTGCCAGCTTAGGCTGCAAAAATTTCACATTACACGTTCATCTTATACATTTTTCATTTCATTCAAGTTCAAATTATATTATAAATGATAATTCTACAGTATAAGGTATAATTTGGGTATGATGTGATAATATGTAAGATTAAAAGATAGGATTAGTTAATACAACAATATACCCCGATGAATTCGAGCTCTATTTCGGGGTTCTGTGGAGGAGATTCCGGCGAGTTGACGGCGGCGAAAGGGACTGAGTTGGGTCGCCGGCGGGGAACATAGCTGGTTGGGTTACGGGTGTCGGCGGGGAGTGAAATGGGGGTGAATATATTCATGGAAGCCATTGTCTCTCTCACTACGCTGTTGTTCACTTTCGAAATTTTGTGTGTGATGATAATAATGCCTAGACATGTGTAGTGTACTACTTTCAGAACAGACTCTTATCCCGTTTGTTATTTGCAACTCTGGAACTCACTCGTCATTACTGGAAGAATATATAAAATCCAATTTTGACTATTTATTCGAAGAATACTTTTTATTTAATTAAAATATTTTGGTTAGCGTCAAAGCCAGAGATTTTCGGATTTAAGCCATGAATATACAAATGCATTAAAACTTAAAAAAGGGAGCTTCAACTGCCCATAAAAGTCTTAAATAATATTATCTCAAATAGGAGAATATTTATAATTTTAACCAAAATACGTCTTAAACAATATTATCTCAAATAAGAGGGTACTTATAATTTTAACCAAAAAATATTTTGGTTAAATTAGAGAAAATTTTACCTAATCATCACCTTAACTTGAAATTATAAAAGCAATTTCTCAAATACATAAATAAATGAGATTAATTTTGATACATTATAAGTGTAAAAAAATTTTATACTATTACCTAATGATATATATATATGAAACTTTTGTGATAATGGGCATGAGAATCTGATGGTACTAGAGGACTTGAAAAGGGGGATTGAATTATGGCCTTAATTAGTTAAAACTTTTTTTGTACACTTAACACACAACTCAGAAAATTTACACAACTAGATTTTCTAGTCGATGATTAGTACGTAGGAATGTGGTAAATGTTTATTAGATTTAGTTATCAAACTACTCAAAATACAAGCAGGATTTATATCTTAGAATATTATAGCAATAAGAGTTCAGATAAAAGATATATTGCTTAAAAGCAAAAACATAAAAGATAAGTGATAGAAAAGCTTACACTAAAGATTTATATTAGTTTGATCTCCACAATTTGGAGTCTACATCTAGTCCCCACAACCTTGTAGGATTTTTCACTATGAGTGTTCTTTGATACAATAAGCCTCTCCAAGCTCTATTACAATTTCACTCAACCTTGAGTTACACTTTTCTCAACAACTAAGAGATCTCTCTCTATGGTATTTTTTTCACTTGTGTACCTTTTTTTTTTCTCAAACTTCACTTGCTTGAGTTACAGCAAATTCAGAATATGAGAAAAGAAAATATTGAGTGCAAGAAGCACAAAGCTTTTATAAGAAAGTTCACATAGAACTTAAATCACACAGACTATGTTTCTGAGACTAAGTCACCAAGATTGTTTCACTAAGCTAAAAAATAGGTATTTATAGAGATTTTAGCTTGTGCATGTGACTTGCATTCCACCCCAATTGATTCGAACATTGTAGTGATTTCCAAGAGTCCATCCAATTGTCTTTTCAATCAATCAAGTGTTGTATATTGTGTTATGAATTTTCTCTCTCATGATACAAATCTTTTTTTGTCTTTTTCCACACTTGGTTTGATAACTTTTTGGCTCATGCTTTTTGTATTCCTTTCCTAGTATTAAACAACCTAGGAGAATACAAAAGTTGCTGCAGCTTCTGATATTATAGCCGTTCGAATGTTGCTCCAATAGTCAACTCTTTGGCTATTGAGCCTTGAAGCTTCGAACATATTAGTATCTTAAATCTGCTGCCTTCTTTATAGATTCTGCTATAGGATTTTCACTTCACGTTGCTGGAGAATTTAGTTCCTGCACTCATAGAACTATCCTTTCCAAGATCAAGTGCATAAAGCTTTTAATATACAGTTTGCATCATTATTTAAAATAAAACTTACCCTAGATGCGACAGAATCAAACACTTTTTTTGATATAACAATATAAAATTAAATATTAATAGTACATCAAAATTATAAGTTCTAGGAATCAGCTTTAAGATCGATTGTGATAGCACACACACACACACACACACACACACACACACACACACACACACATATATATATATATATATATGTATGTATGTATGTATATATATATATATATATATATATATATATATATGTATGTATGTATGTATATATATATATATATAATTGTCAATTATAAATAGATCCATTTTCATTATCCATAGTCATAATACCACTAGCTTTGGCTTAAGTTAATATCAAATAATTTACCATTCATAAGTGAAAACATGAAAGGAAGGGGGAGGAAATGGGAAGACAGATACGTAGATAAATGTGAAAGGAAGAATAGTATGATGCTTCTTAGAGTTTGCAGGCTCAGATGTTTTTGTTAATTAGATTTTAAATTTGGTAGATGAAGATAACATGAATTAGTATGTTAAAAAGAAAAATCATTTGGCATTTGACATGAAACAATTGCATGCCAAATTAGTTGTCCATTTGTCATGCCAAACTTCATATAATGGTGTGAAAATGATCTATTTAGAAATATTTACAACTATATGAACTCAAATTATCAAGAAAAAAGTATATGGACCAATTTAAAAATTGATATAAAGTGTAGGGATGAAAATCTTAATTTAACCAAGTATTTTTTTGAATAGACAAAAAGGTGTTTTTTTTTCTCTATTATCTTTATTAGTTTTCTCAGTGTGGTCCATTATTGTTTTTTTTTTTTAATTTGGCCTCTTATGTTACAAATCGTCTTTAATTTGGTTCTTAGTCATTTTTTGATCACATAACTAACCAAAAATACTGACACGGTACAAATGTTGTTGATGTGGCATATACATGGATGTGACATGAATTGTGTCATGTCAAAGTGAGGTGCATGCCATAAATCATAACATTTTTTGTGACTTCCTTATACATTTGTTAACCTTTTTTCCTTGAAACATCTCTCATATCTCTCCACTCTTTCTGCCAAAAAGAGATTACATGGGTCTCAAAACAAACTCAAAAGAACGTTCAAACTATCATGGATGACACGCACAAAAGACTGACAAGATTGAAACACTTCATAACCCCAAGAAAGGCATCTCAATCAGTAAAAATATTAGGAACAACAATGTGAGTATATAGAAAGTATGCATTACCAAAGTAAAAAATTACAGGATCCAATGTTCGTGTAGCACCCAAACAAAGACTATAAAGAAACAGTCTCATATAAGTAAATTACCATTTTGAGGAGTGTTAGACTTCGATAGCACTTCATTGAGATCACAGTTGTAGGTGTTGCCATCTACTTGCTTGTTCTTCGAAGATTTCCCACATGATGCACTAACAACAAGTAATGTTGCCTTTCTTGACATTCAATTAACCCTAGTCATGCTCAATTGGATATTTCAACAAATTAAGGAATGGGATTGATTAGGGTTTTTGAATTGAAAAAGTTGAACCCAACAAATAATATGTAATAGATTTTGATTGTTGGAGTTTATGCCACATTCTAAGTGAGAGAGAGTGTTTAAGTCAAATATAATAGTGCCAAATAAGAGGATAGCATGCCACGTAGACACTTCTGTTAACAATATAGAGCTACGTCGATAGTTTGATGATTTGGCAAATGGAAGTGATATTTGGGTATCACAGGCTAATAAATATCTTTTAGTGTTGATCTATTTTGGACCAAAATGATAGTCTATTACTCTAAAAGAAAAAAAAAAGTCCTAAAATAGCAAAGTAAATCGTATCATTTTAACATGACTAAAATAAAAGCTAAGTTAATTATCTCAAAAAAGTTTATCCTTTTCTCTGCTTGATGTTCTTGATTAGCTTGTAGCTATAACTATTTTCAGGGGAGAGGGATAAAGTTTCATTTGACGTCCTTTTATATGGGTTAACCTAAATGCCATCTTCAAAAACCTCCCCAACACTTGATTTGCCACTGCCGTAGTCTTTGCCGCCATCAAATAAAGAAAATTCGGTTAGCAAATTCTACATCATGTAAATATTAATCTAAGTTAATAAAATATAAAACAGAAAATGTACATTTGTATATATTGTTGATATATTTAAAGAAACTTAAATTCACACCTTTCCATCCAAACAACCATCACCTTTGACTACAGAACACATTTTACTATCAATGGTTGAGCCAGTTGTACAATCAATGACAAAACATTTGAAGCCATTGTATATTACTACAACATTTTTCAGCTTACAACAAACTTTGCAATGCCTTAAAAACCGTAGTATAAAATAGTTTGCTCCTACAGTTTATGCAACTGTCGCTTTTATAGTCCAATTTATACTACATTTTACTATCAATAGTGTAAAACCGTACTCTTAATACATATAAAGAACGGTTTAAAAACTGTTGCACAAATTTTATGTTATGCAACACTTAATTAAATATTGTCTATACACTTTCATAAAGCTACACATAAAAAATGTTCTTGAAATATGATGGGCTTATCAATACACATGAAAATCGTTATCTTGGGCTTAATTTATAAGGCGCCAAGTTACCTATCTTCCCTCCAACCTAATTTTCCAGCCTTAATGTGATTCCCCTTCTGGAAAAAAAAAAAAGGAAAACAAAATGCAAAACGCAAAACGCCAAGCTTCATTAAACAATAGAAACCCTTAATCGCAAAACTTCACCTCCTGTCTTGGAAAACTATGAGCCATTGTGACTCTTCCCTTCAATCTCCACCCTGACCAGCATCACTATCATCTCCCCTCCACTTGTTCAGGTATGTGTGTTATCACTTTCCTTGCTATCTCTCTCTCTCTCTCTCTCTCTCTCTCTCTCTCTATTTTTGTCTTATTTCTTAAAAAAATAGGTTCCTTGCATCAATTTTCATTTGGGGCTTCATGTAGGACCCTCCATTTGTGTCAAATTAATAAATTGAAAACACTGTCAGTGGTAGGCACTGCAATGAATAATAGATTAATAAAAAAAGGTCAAGATTTGAGAGGAGTGGGAACTACAATGAACAATAGATAAATAATGGTGGATACTGCAATGAAAGCACTATGTGATGATGCCTCAATGCCCAAGATTTGATATATAATAAAAAAAAAGGAAAATGGGTCATAGTTGGGAGTTAGATTACGTTGCACTTTCTTTATTAATTCTCTTGCCATTTTGGCTTATCTTGCTTGCTTTTGAACCTTTTATTTACTAATTCTCTTACTTTATTTCCACTTTCAACAATATCAATTTTGGTTTTCCCAGTCAACTTGTTGTGACTCTTCCATTTAATTTCCAACAATTTTTCCTTGTAATATTATGTCTTTTTCCATTCCTATCAATGAATCTATCTTATTGCTCTGCTTTAGATTTTGTCTGCCCCTTCTTTAAATTACCCTTTCTTAAAAAGATTGACCTCTCTATAAAGAAAAATAAAATGAATTATTACATAAAATCACTGGTAGTATAATATATTTGAACAAATATAATTTGTTTTTTTCCCTTTGTATATTGCTAGTGTTGTAAGTGATGACTATTATATATTTTGGCAACTATATGTTGCAAGTGAACCAAATAATTGCTTAACGAGATATAGACTAGTTTTTAACTCTCTATAAAGTAAATGAATTTATCATGTGTTGCATGTTATATTCAGTAGATTTTGTTGATATAATGAGAGTTTTGTACAATGGTATTATCTTAGATCTATTTCCATTTTTAGCCTAAATTAAATGAGCTTTTGTATCATTGTTGACAATACATTATCATTCTCTAATTGGATAGGGTGTTTCTACTCTACAACTATTGGAGGATAGAGATGTTATGAGAATTCAAAGAATAAGATTACCTCTGTGCCTACTAATGACAAGGAAATCTAGGGTGCAACTTTCACGGTAATAATATGAACAGGCTATTCTATTTTGCTTTAAATTTTATTAATTTTTGTTTAATATTCTTTAGTGTTGGTTTCCAATACAGTGCATAAGAAAATGTTTTGTGCTCTTGACCAAGCATAGCCCTAATCATAGCACTTTAATTAACTAAGGTTCACTTTCACTTTCCCTTTTCTTTCTTTTTTTTCCTTCTTTTGACTATCTGGAAATTATGGTTTTGCTTCATTTCTTGTTTTTTATTTTTATTTTTATTTTTCTGGTTTTTTTTTAATGTTAAAGATGTCTTTTATTACGAAGTGGTTTTGTTGTTTGTAGGATCATTAGAGAGCTTTTAATGTGCGGTTGGAATGCAACATTTGTATTTGCAATTCTTCCTTTCTTTGCTAGTTTTGAGCTATTGCTACTATTCATGTGTTCTATTCACTTGTCATGCACTTAGATTCCTGCCCATTTAAAGTGGGCCAAAAAAAAAAGGAAAAAAATACTACAAAAAATAAAAGTGCCCAAAAATGTGTTCAGATAAAATTTTTTAGTGAAAAAATGGCGCCAACCAGCTGCGCTATTGCCACATTAATGGATTCATTTGGGGCTTTTCAAAAAAGTATAATAATAGTCAAACAGAATTAAGTCAAAAGTTATACCTATTTAAAGTTTTACCGACCATGCATTTTGAAATCATCATGGTATTCTCTTAACATAGAATTGTCATTCCATGTATCATGGTTTCCTTTGCTTCTTCAAGTTTCTGCTTGTTAATGACATTAGAATTGCAACTAGGAATCATAACAATGACTGCTCAGTTTGATCTTATTGAAATTTAATCCTGAACTTTTATATCTATCTAAGAACACTATGTGTGGCTTGGTCTAATTCACCACCTATATATATTTCTTATTTTATTAGACTAAAAGTGATGGACAAATGGTGGACTAATTTGCCAAGGTATAGCGATGAGTACATCCATGGTGTTCAATCGTTTTTGGATTTTGCATTCTTTAAAGGAAGACCTCAAGGAGAAGAAATCTTATGCCCCTGTGCAAAGTGTAACAATTCTAGTTGGGAATAAAGGGATCTAGTTGTCAATCATTTAATAAGTAAAGGATTTCAAAAAGGTTATATTGTGTGGGTTAATCATGGAGAGGGGATAAGTCCTATGAATGTTGATTGTGGTGACATGGAAGATGAACATGAATTGGCCGATGATATTGATGGTTTATTATATGATACATTTAGGGATATGGCACAAGGAGATAGATTTTGTGGTGGGCCAAATGAAGATGCAAAGAAGTTCTACAAGTTGGTTGAGGAGGCAAAACAAAAATTGTATCCAGGCTGTAAAATTTTTTCTACATTGTCATTCATAATTCGAATGTATTCGTTAAAGTGTCTCCATGGTTGGAGCAATGCATCATTTATTGTTCTACTTGAGTTGTTGAAAGAAGCTATGCCTCATTTAAATATTCCTGAGTCTTTTAATAAAACAATGGCCATGGTAAAAGACTTGGGTCTTAGCTACAAAAAAATTCATGCTTGTCCCAATGATTGCATACTATATCAGAATGAGTATGAAGAAGCCAAATTCTGCCCTGTTTGTGGAGCTTCACGATACATAGAAAATCTTGAAGTAGATTCGAAGGTTAGATGTTTAAAGAAAAAACCTGTGCCTGCAAAAGTTTTAAGACATTTTCCCTTGATTCCAAGACTTAAAAGGCTATTCATGTGTTCAAAAATAGCTAACTCATTGAGGTGGCATGATGAAGGGCATTCAAAGGATGGAAAGTTAAGACACCCAGCTGATGGCCAGTCATGGAAAATCTTTGATAGGCTTCATCCTGATTTTTCTAATGATTCTCGTAACATAAGACTTGGGCTAGCCAGTGATGGATTTAATTCTTTTAGGACCATGAGCATTTCACATAGTACATGGCCTGTGGTTTTGGTGGCATATAATTTTCATCCATGGTTGTGCATGAGTTTTGTATGTTGTCTTTACTAATCCCTGGACCAAGTTCACCTGGAAATAACATTGATGTGTATCTTCAGCCATAGTTGAAGAGTTGAAGGTTTTGTGGGAAGTTGGAGAAGAAACATATGATGCTTCAAGGAATCAAATATTTCAACTATGTGCAGCTCTTTTATGGACTATTAGTGATTTTCCGGCTTATGCTATGCTATCTGGTTGGAGCACAAAAGGAAAGCTAGCATGCCCTTGTTGTAATTATGATACTTGTTCACATTATTTAAAACATAATCGAAAGATGTGTTATATGGATCATCGTATTTTTTTGGCTATGGATCATCCATATAGACTGGATAAAAGTTCTTTCAATGGTAAAGAAGAATTCAGGTCTTCACCAGCTTCATTAGATGGGGTAAAAATCTTCGAAGACTTGGAAAATTCTTGCAATCTATTTGGGAAGAAACAAAAGAAAAATAGCAATAGTCCATGGAAAAAAAGGTCTATTTTTTTTGAGCTGCCATATTGGAAGCATAATACATTGCGCCATAATCTTGATGTTATGCATATAGAAAAAAAAATATGTGATAACCTAATTGGGACTCTATTAGACATTCCAGGGAAGACTAAGGACCATGCAAATGCTCATTATGATCTACAAGATATGGGTATAAAGAAAAAGCTTCAGCCAAAGGAGATAGATGGAGGTAGAAAAGCATAGAAAAGCAGTATTTGCTAAAGCATGTTTTTCCATGATTGTAGAAGAAAAATCTACCTTTTGTGGTATTTTAAAGGCAGCAAAACTGCTAGCTGGCAGTGCATCAAACATTGCTCGATGTGTTCAAGTTGCTGAAAGAAAAATATTAGGATATAAGAGCCATGATGCTCATTTCATGTTGCATTATTTGTTGCAAGTAGCAATCAAATGCACAATGAATAATCAAGTGGCTAGCCATTTGGTTTCTCTTGGTTCATTCTTTTGTTCTTTATGTCAAAAGGTTGTTCGAGAGAATGATTTTGATCGCTTGGAAGTAGATATTGCAGAAATTTTGTGCCAATTAGAAAGAGTTTTTCCTCCTGGCTTCTTTGATATAATGGTACATTTGCCTATCCATCTAGCAAATGAGGTGAGGTTGGGTGGACCTGTTCAATTTCGGTGGATGTATCCTATAGAAAGATATTTATGCAGATTGAAGTCTTATGTTCGCAATAAGAGTCGTCCAAAAGGCTCTATTGCTGAGGGATACTTAGTTGAAGAATGTTTGATATTTTGCTCAAGATATTTAAATCCTGATGTAGAAACAAGACTGAGTAGAATGGCTAGAAACTATGATAACTATGGTACAAATGAACCTAGATCTATTACCTATTTTACATGCTTGGGTCATCCAATATGCGGAAAGAATAAAGGGCAACCATTTTCTTTGGACAATAACTCAAAGATGCAAGCTCATCGATATATCTTATTCAATTGTGATGTAATCAAGGAATACATTAGGTGCATTTCATACTTCTTATTTTTTGATTTCTTTCTAAGGAGACTTATCTATAGTTTTGGTTATAACTAAAATTCATTTTATTCTAGAGAGCATGAGGATTATGTCAATGATCATATTAAAGGTAGAAAATGGAGCAAAGCTAAAACTCAAAGCCAAGATTTCAGTCAATGGTTCAAAGCTCATGCTATGGATGAATATGTACCAAAGAAACTTAAAGAATTATCTAGGGGACCAAATACAGTTGCAAAAAGGTTTTTAGGTTATATGGTGAATGGATACAAATTTCATACTCGAGAACATGATGCCAAACATACAACTCAAAATAGAGGGGTGACATTGGTGTCTGAAACAGCAAGCTTTGCTAGCTCCAAGAATGAAAATCCAAAGACAAAACCTATAACCTACTTTGGAGCAATCAATGATATAATTCAGTTAGATTATTATTCTTATTTTCAATTTGTTCTTTTTAAATGTGATTGGTTTGAGGTTGAAGAAGACATGTATGGACTAACTTGTGTTCACTTTAACAAAAGATATTATAGGGATGATCCTTTTGTGATAGCATCTCAAGTCCACAAGTGCTTCTATATCCAAGACCCTTTTGATGAAAATAAGCATTATGTCATGAAAACAGTACCAACGGATTTATTCAATATGAATGATGAGTTTGATTTTGATGCCCAAGAGTCTTATCAAAGTGACCAAGTTGATCATGCAATAAATTTGTTTGTACCCAAAGATGATAGTGAAGTTCAATGGGTTAGGGAGGATATACCAAATATAGTCATTGACAATCCTCTTGTTGTGCCACCACAAATTGAAAGTGAAGAGGATTCTGATTTTGATGAAACTGAGTGTGTCTTTATGGAGTAACTTTTGTATGATGCATTTTGTACTTTATAGTAATTAGGTGACTTTTTTTATCTTCATTTTATGCTTATTGATCTTTTGTGTTATGTCATTTATATGTTTATCAATCTTATACTATTTATTTTTAACTTCCTATATAGTAATACTTTCTTTTGCAAAAAATGAATAAAGGATTCAGGTTTGATTTTCAAAGCCAAGTAAAGTCAAGTACCGAATTGCTTGCAATGTATAAAAAAGTCAAGGAAGAAAAGATGACTCATGCAAAGGAATCTGCCCTACTGTTAGACAAAAAAGGACAACTTGCTAGTGTAGCTAAGGAAGTTGATAGGCATGTTCAGAAATAAGGACAAAGGAAGCAGCTTAAAACTAAAGCTACAACTCAAGCAAAGGAGTGTCATTCAAAGAAAAATAAGGTACCTGTACCAATGACTATCGCCAATTCTCAAGGATCTACCTCAAGGCAAGATCATGACGAGCCTCCTAAGTCTACAACATTGATTGAAAAGAAGACTGCACAAGTTGAAATATCTAATCAGAAGCAAGATTTGAAAAGAAAGTTCACAACTACAACAGCAGCTAATAGTGAAAAATGTAGTGACTGCCCCAAAGTTCAATTGAGAAGACAAAGAAAATTCGGAAATTCTCAGCAATGTCAATTGATGATTTTCTTAAAACCAAAAAACAAAAAAAACAATGTGAAGGGGAAGAACAAGTGGATGAGAATGAAAGAGACAATGATCTAGAAGAGCAAGATAAGAAAGATGTCAATCCAAGTGAGGGTTAAGAGAAAACTGATGCAATAGAAGGTAGTTATATTATCTCTTGTTATCGTCCTAGCCTTTGCTTTTTTTTGCCTATGAAAATAAATTTTTATTAATCGAAATTTTGACAATGTAATTTTCATCAATTTGAAGTACCTTATTCTTTGATGTATTTGTTTATATTGCATCATATTGGGGACAAATGTGAAAAAGACATGAGGGAAGACACAACGCCTAAACATTCCTGCAAGATCATTGGAAAACCGAGAAGAAATTATCCTAGATGATGAAGGGGAGCCAATTGGGCCTACTGACAAAGTAATATCTGACTTAAGCTACTTTTTGGGCATGTTAGCTAGGAATTTAGATTGTTGTCCTTTGATTTACACAAATTGGAAAGCCATTCTAGATGATTTTAAGAAGCATATGTGGGAATATGTGAACGTAAGGACATTGAGCTTTTCTTACTTTTATTTTTAATATGTAATTGCTTATTTATAATAATATTGTTGTTTGTATTTTGTAGTCTAAATTCATTATTCCAGACAAAGGAAAAAAGGTGGTCTTTGCTTGTATCAACTATGCTTGGAGACGACATAAAGCTAGTGTTAAGAAGAAACATTTTCTAAAGCACCAAAATATGAGAGAGAGGCTGAAGGATCGTCCTAAAGGCATACTGGAATCACATTTTCGAAAGTTGATTGCTTATTGGAGAAATGAGGATGTCCAAGTAAGATATTTGCTTATCATGATCTTTTGAATCACATTATCTATTGTAATGTAGACAATGTGCCAACAAAATGCAAGAAATAGGGCTCAACAAAGATTTAGGCATCAAATGGGGCCAATAAATTTTGCAAGAATACGTGCAAGATTGGTAACACGTTTATATAATAGTTGTATATATATATATATATATGTGTGTGTGTGTGTGTGTGTGTGTAATTCTTTATATGTGCTAAAACTATTTTGCTAAGTGATAGTTGAATTGAACTTAGTGTGCTAGGAAGGAGAACAAAGAACAACCTACCCAAGCAGAAATGTTTATAGAAACTCATCGAAGCACAAAGGGCAAACAGTTAGATGAAGATACTCAAGATGCAATTGTAAGTTTCTCCTTGGACTTATGCATCTTAATGTAATACATAAATTTGTGGTTCTAATTATAATTGTGATTATGTTTATTCAAATTAGGCACATCTTTATAATGAAAATCAAAAGTCTAGAGACTCTGCTATAAAAGCCTTCCAATCCTTATTTGGGAAGGAAAAGCCGGGAAGAGTGCGCTGTTATGGAAGAACTACCATGCCAACTATGTTAAAAAGAAGTGAAGAAATAGCCGCTCTTAAGCAAAAACATGCAAGTGAAAAAGCTTCCTTACAAAGCAAGGTTGATATGATGCAAGAAGAAATGGATGGATTAAAGTCTCTTGTTAAAATCTTGCTGCAACAAAATAGCTCAGGATTGGATATGGAGGCCTTGGCAGCTAAACTAGGATGCACGCCAGGCAATGCAAACAATGCACCTAATGTTTCAACCAATGAAATGGTATAATTTACTTTTAAACATGTTAGTGCCATGTTTTTGTCACTTATGAATTAGTAGTTGTTGGGGTAGTTTAGGATTGACTTAAATAGTTTGTGTTTGAATTAAATAGTTTGGCCCTTAGTATGGACATTTTTCTCTAGCTTGACAAAGATATATATTTCATTTAGGGTTTAGAAAAGATAAATTTATACTGTTTCAGGTTTGATTATGAATTGGAAGTCTTTTAGATACCTCAGTAAGTTGTATGTGTTTTGATAGTTTGTGGTTTATTTCAGGGCATTATCCTTACCATGTCTCTCTAGTTGCTGATATTTTGGAAGCTGATTTGTTTTGATTTAATATGCTGATTGTATATTGCTATCTACCCCTGCTAAGTTAACAATTATTTCCATTTTCGGATATCTTGTTATTGATCTGATTTGGTGATGTTTATAGTAGAGTTGTTATTGGTGTGTGGAACCTGTTTTGAATGGGATTATTTTAATTTATGTTGTATGGTGAGGTCTGATTTGGTATGCTACTTGTAACACTCTACTAATTTAATATTTTGCTTAAGTCATAGCATGAAACTAAGTAGATTGTGTTACCATGTTGATACTCTGCTTATTAATTTCTTACCATGTCACATCCCCTTTATTATTTATTTATTTATTTATTTTTGAAATGAGCGAAACGGCGCACTGTATATGACAGACGTGACCAACATCACAGAGCATAACAAAATTTGATAAAACATGACATGAAAGATAAGAATTAGTAATATATCATCGATTGTATATATATATATGTGTGTGTGTGTGTGTGTGTGTGTGTGTGTGTGTGTGTGTGGTAGAAGCCAACGCTTCAATTTATCTACAGATGAAAAAGAGGATATAAAAGTGAGGCCAGTATAACAAAAGAATATAGGGCCCGTGTCAATCAAAACAAACCTACAAGATCCTCCGAAGACTAACTGCTCCAAGTCTATGGCTCAATACTATACTTTCAAAAGAGAGTCATGCTGTACAATGTCACCCACGGCTGGGACCTACTCAGTCAGGTAGCCGTTGGTCATATTAGGCTCGGCTGGGGAGCAGTCCATACTACGTCCAAAGGAAGAAGATGATGAGCCAGTAGCCTCCAAGAGATCGCTCTCTGAGCTAAGTGGGATGTCTGGAACCATCTGTGGAGGTTGTAACACCCTAATAGTTCCATTCTATGTTTAAGTCATATTGTGGAATTACTAGTTGTTACTTTTGATCGCGACACTAACATTACCTTTTAGAAATTACTTTGTACCGAAAATAGGGGTAAATTTTTTTCTACAGAACAAGTGAATCATTTTTGAAATCGAGAGCCATGAGCACATCGTGAACATATAAAGCAACACCACTATCTCATACATACATCGCATTTAACATGGATAGAAACCATAAGAGTAACCACAATCTTAGATAAAGGTAACATTCATTCCACGGCCATCCATGATAATACAATAATAGTTATACCAGAGTCATACATAAGATAATAATGGGTCCAATATCTATCATCGGCCCTACACAAAAAGCCTACCAATACATAATAAAAGGAAATACATCAGAAAATCCTACTACCCAAGCATGCCATACAACAGAATGATAACCCTATAACTACAACCAAAAAGGGCTATCCTCGTGCTCGGCTCCGCATGCAGTCGTCACATCAAGCATCTGGCGGAAAAAAATCGTTCCCATATCCACCGGGAGAAGTGCCACCACGTCCCCCTCCTCGAGCACGTCCTTGCCCACGGGGCACAGCGCGGGTACGAATGAACCCATGCCCGCGAGCCGGGGGTGAAGCTGGACCAGCAGATGAAGCAGAAGAATCAGAAGATAGACAAATCACCGAAGGCTACGACGAACCCGAACGGTGAGATCCCCCAGAATGAGTCAGATAGAGGGGCTCAGACGGATCGATCTCCACATGGAAGCTCGAATAAGACAGCTCCGAGGGATCGGAATCCAGTGAAACAGTCGGAGTCAAATGGGTATCTGAGTCAATCTCATCATCATCAGTGGGGTATCTCAGTGGCTGAAAGTAGGGGCGGATGTCATCCATAGTAACCTCGCCGAATGGCTGATGCAGTCGGAAAATGGGCTCATCACGAGAGTCTGAAATTGGCGGTCGTGGAAGATGTAGACCCTCATCGCTGCATTCGCCGACAGCACAGAGGCGTTCAGCACTAGGTCAAAGCGCCAACGCCACACCGAGAACTCAATGTAGATCACCACCATGCCCGACGTCGACATCCTCTGAAGACGACACGGGAAACGCAGGAATGAGAAATACTAAATTTCTCAGTAGGATCGCGACTAGACAAACACAGTGTCATCGTCATCGTCTCAGCCACTTCGGGTTTAATTATAAAAATAGTGGACAGATATAAGTTTAATTTTTAATGGTTTTGAAAACTTAGACCCCGAAGCGGGTTGCTTTTAAACTTAACATCATACTACATCATCATAATCTAACATACATACTGAAAGATAGAGTAAACATTCATAATGCAAATGGGCAACATAAGTACATGCAAGGACATGCATCATCATCAACTTAACCATGGTTATACTTTTGACTTAACTTTTCTTTTTAGCACGTGCATAACATTCTTTACTTTCCTTTGAAATAGACTGCTTTTGGACATAAGCTCATTCCGTGACCGTCGTCACGCAGTACTAACCAAATCAGACTAAGCCGATATTGGTTACCTCTAAGTTGGAGGGTCCTCCATGTCACCCTTGCCTCCCTCATAGAGGTTCCTTGTGTCTTTGTGGATCGCCGTCTCTCACTTCCCTTACCGAAGTGATTGAAGGGTCATGTCTCATTGATTCTTTTCTTATCTTTATACTTTACATGCATAACCTTTCTTTGACTAGACACATGCAATGATATGACTAAGTCCATAATTTTGACGGAAATCCGGCAGCATAACGGCTAGACCGGAGCTTCCCCAAAATGCCAATCATCAACATTCAACCAATAGTTCACCATATTTATATTATATCATTACACTCATCATCTAATCATGAGACAAAGCTCAACCCAACTTGTCATTCATCATGCCATATGGCATCACACATTCATACCCTAAAGGGGTTTATAGTTGTGTTATTCTTTGTGAAGAATATTATGAATCATCACATGATTTCCCATGGTTACCCATGAGAGTATCACGCAGTTAAGATATGTGTATATGGTCTTTTAGTTACTTAGCTCTTGCATGAAATTATTCTTTACTTGCATTCATGTCTTATGGAACACTTATTCAAATTTAATTAAGTTAAGTGATTGTTTCCTTTCCTTGATATAGTGCACTTAGTGATTCCTAGATTCATGGTATGCTCAGAGGCCTTAATCATACTTCTGTTCCCAAGGAGTTCGAGATCCCTCTAATCCTTGGGTCATGACAACGCATAACCACATCATGAACCCAACAACACCATGTTCACTAAACACCGTGATTTTTAACTTAACCAAGTTACAAAGCTTCAAGCTTTTATCTTAAAGATTAGATCTTTATGAAATAATGATGCAAGTTACTAGTTTTTCCACTAAAAGTATTGTTCTTTAGAAAAGTTGACTCATTTAATTATTCTAAGACCATTAAGGTCTCAACTTTATGACTTAAAGTTATCTTTACATAAAAGGTCCCTACTTTATCAACTAGTGACATGAAACATTAACTTTCAGGTTAAAAAGTCTTAATTTTTATATAAGCTCTCACCTTTAAACATTGTTTTGGTTCAAGATCTAAACTTTATGAATTTATTGTTATAAAACAACACTTTATGACTTAAAGGTCTCATTCTTGATTAAAATTTGAAACTTTATAAAAAGTCTTTTCTTTAAGGTTTGATTTCCAAGACATAAAGTGACAAGATATCATTTTCTAACTCAAAAAGGCTTATTATGCCAAAAAGATTAGACTTTTACATGCATTCTTGTCTTCAAAACAAAACAAAAGAAGACTTTATGATGGCACTAAAACTTGCGCCACTTTAAGTGTGTCAAGAAGCAAACTTTTTAAAGTTTTAAGCTTTTAGAATGTTCAAAGTCTTATCAAATCATGGGAACATAAAAAGGTGGAGCTTTTCTAGTCATCAACTCATCATAAAAAGGAAAGAACAACTTTAAGCAAGCTACCAACAAAAGAGGAAACTTAAGAACACATGAAGAACATCAAGAACATATTTTTCCAAAAGAGGAAACTTAAGAACACATGAAGAACATCAAGAACACATTTTACTAAAAATGAAAACTTTGGCTCTTGAAGAGCATGAAGGATCTTCTCAAGCTTTCACTTAGAAATCTTGGTCATGAAAGAACCAAGCTCCAAGCTTTCTTGAGTAAACAAAATGAAAAAGATGAAGATCACTACCTTTCTTGAAGATGGCGCAAAACAAGAGAAATGGAAGAAGAAGATGATGACTCCTCTTGATGATGAAGGTGCCAGTTTTGCAAGAAGGAAGGAGAAGCTCTTGAGATCTTGTAGAAATGGAGGTTGTAGTGTTTTGATCTTGTCTCCAAAGACCAAAAGATGAGGTCTTTGAAAGGCTAAGTGAGTGGTTTAGGGTGGTGGTGGTGGAGAAAGGAAGAGGAAGATGAAGAAGATGAAGAAGTGTTTAGAGAGAAGTTAGAGAATTTGGCTTGAAGAGAGAGAATAGGATGAGTGAAAATTAAAAATGTGAGTGTGTGTGTGTGTGTGAAAGTGGCGTCCTACATTAAGGGAGGGAGAATGAGATATTTTGCTTAATTTTGTGTTAATTAGTGATTAAGGGGACAAAGTGGATGATGGGGAGACAAAACATGGTCAAACTCTTACATAAAGCACTCTTGTCTAATGCTTTCTGCTTTTATGACATCACTCTTTACTTTATTGTCTAGTTGACTAAATTTGAATTTAATCATGTGATTAAGTGCTCATACAACTTAATTAAGATGATTAAGCAAGGATTAGTGATTAACACATAAGAACTCGATTAGCAAAAATTAATCTTGTGATTAAGCTTAATTAACCTTAATTAAACCCGATTAGGATAATTAAGGGTGATTAGTGCTTAAGTAAGCTATAAGGGCTCTGACTTACTTAATTAGATATTATCTAATCTCGATTAAGCATTCTCTTGACTTTTCTCATCCGAGTAACCCTTAATTAAGCCTTAATCTCACAATTTCTCATTAAGTGCCTAAGTACTCAGGATTACTGAGGTAATTTAGCACAACATGAAATTGAGGATATTACAAAGATGACTCAGGTGGAGGCTTGGCAGGTGCGGCAGGTGCTGCTGGTGCTGGAGGTGTTGGAGGAGGGTGTGCCACATGTAATGGGAGCGCAAAATATGGAGTAGCAGGGTCAAAAGTAGGGTAGAACAGGGGAACAGCAAAATTCCTATTACTGAATAGGTAAAGATGGAAATTGCAGGAACCGATTATGTACAGTGAATCCACGAAGGGATTATGGTGGAGCTGTAGGTTGGGAATCTCAATGAAAAGGGTAGCGATCGAATCCATCACTAACGTTTGAGAATGATGTGGAAAATACAGAGCGAGGTGAGAATTTAAAGAAATTTTCAGTAGGGTTCGTATAATTGACGTCATATTCATTCTCAGTTACCTCGATTTTTATTTAATTATGAAAACATAAGAGCAAATTCAACTATTCATATTTGATAAGTTTAATAAAGCGTCTAGTTCGAGGTAAGATTCTATTTTACTTTAAAATAGTATAAGAAATAGAATCATAAATAGAACAGATGAGCACATAGCAGTAAAAAAATATATAGTCATACTGTGATCAATTATTAATGACTATTCAATGTGACCAAATGTGACCATGTAGAACTCATTCTTGAAATTCTTTTCTTAAACTTTTCCATTTCTTGGTCCCCTAGGAGTTCTTGGCCATTCAGACTCCTAGGTAATAGTTTGCTTTTCAGGATCGAGCTCGTTCCTATATAGGAATGTCGGGTTTACTTTCCCCAACCTTCCCACCGATCTATTCCCCTTAACTTTAAATCTGGGGCTAGCCCAAGCATTATGAAACTTTCATCATACCATAACTTTTATAAACTCATATATAACCTTTATGGACTCATAACATATGCACATGGATTGAATGTAGATTGTAACTCATACACAGGCTTACCGAACTCTCGGTAGCTTAATGGAACATGTCCGCTTACCTATGAATAGTGCCAGTACTCAGACAATCAATTACACAAAGATAGCATAACATTTCATTGATAATTTACTGATCAATCCCATAGGGATAAATGTTGTATTTTAAAAACATAATTGCTATCTCAGCACATTCATTCAACCAAGTTTTTGTAAGTCAAGCCAAAATTTCTATTTAACTCCTCTAGACCTCCATTTTGGATATGTTAGGGTATTATATGTCTATTTTCTAGCCTCTTTGATCCCATCTCATTTTGACTTGTATAACTTAGGATATTCAAGTTTTATCCTAGCCTGCCCTACAGTTAGCCAAAATTATATACTTAAAAATAAAAATTCACTAAAAATTGAAAACTAGTCCAAATCATACGAAATTGGTATCATATTAAAGCTAATAGGACAAGCTTTCATTTGCAAGAAGTCCCATTTCATGTGCTTTAGTATGGCTCGAGTTATAAGCCCTAAGATTTGAACTTCTTGAACTGCCTTGTTTTGGCCTAGTTTGGACATAAGGCAATTTCTTTGAAGCTCTGAGAGCAAATGGGATTCTAACAAAATCTGAGTTTCATTGTGGTTATTCTTCTATATGTAAGCTTTCTAACAAAATTGGTTTCATCTAATTCCAAGTTGTATAGAGCAAGTTAGGCCCTGAACAACCCAGTCTCCCCAATATCAACATCTACAATCTAGGTCAAACTTCCAAAATTCATATCTCTCTTATACTAACCCAATGGCTTATATGATATATGTATGGAAAGCCCCTGAATGTTTTGTTTCATATAAAAATAGTCTCATCGGATTTAATCGGCTGTGGGCAGAGCCGTACACTCTGCCGTATAAACTGCCGAGGGAATTTGGTTTTCCAACCCCTCACATCTTCTTATTCTCCCTCTTTCCCTCTCCTTAATCAATCAAATTTAAACACAAAGCAGCCAACAACTAGTCCAAAAATCATCATATTCATTCACTAATCCCATTAAGAAGGGAGAAAATAAAGTCGAAAATCAGTCACCCAAAATCAGAATAACAAGAACGGAATTTAAACCTCTACCTTTGTGTGTGTGGTTTTGCTAAGTGTTGAAGGTCGGTTGAGTGGAGAAGAGAAGAGGAAAATGAGAAGAGAAAAAGAGACTGAAGTAAAAAGAGAAAGGGGCATGTAAGTCAGCTAAATGAAGAAAGAAAAATCTAATTTAAACATAAAGAGGGTAGTTGGAATTGTGAGTGTTGATTGGCTGAAATTCTTATGGCTGATTTCCAGCCATGCTTCTTTCTGTTTGTGGTTTAATGTGGCTTAATTATCTTCCACGCAAATAAGAACTTGTTTGCACTCGGTATGAACTTGGAACTCGTATCCATCTTGCGTAAAGTCAGAACTCTTGTCCATCTTATTCGAACTTGGAGATTAGTTTGGTTATCGGAACTTGAGTCACTTGGAACTAGATTATTAGATCGGAAATCATGTTAGAACCATAAAGTCAGAGACCGGAAATCACAGCAAACAAATTACCTTAAAATCGGCGGTTAAAGACAAGACTATGAAATGTAAAAGACTTAAACTCGGAAGTCGAGGATGTTACATAAACTTGGAAGTTAGTATCAGAACATAAAACCTAATGTACCGGGAAATCGGAACTTATATAATCTCGGAAGTTGGTCGCAAACTCAAACTCAGGAATATCAATAAAAATGAAAACGCTCTTGCAATAAGTTCGGAGATCGGAGATTAATTAAACTCGGATACCGGTAATCACATCCATTTTGTTTGGACTTTGAAGGTTAAGTCAGAAATCGGAAATTATCCTGTTTTATTTGAAACTCGAAGATGAAGTTGGAAATAATGTCCATTCTATTTGAAATCAATCCTGAGGTTGGAAATTGTGTAAACTTCACCTTTCATTTGAAACTTAAAGTCAGAAGTCAGAAATCGTAAACATTTCATTTCAATTGGAGGTGAGGTTAGAGATCGGAAACCTTGTTCATTTCACTTGAACCTTGGAAATAAGGTCAGATGTTGGAACTCATGGTGGATGTTACAATACCACCCTTTTAAAAAAAATTTTATCTTCAAAATTTAGTATTTTAGAAGAGTTCAGGATACTCTTTCTTCATGTCTGTTTCGAGTTCCCAAGTATAGTCCTCCGCATCTTCTCTTCCCTATGCTACCTTTACTAACTGCACGATTTTGTTTCAAAGTTGTCTGCTATTTCTGTCTACGATCCGTACTGGTTGTACGTGGAAAGTCAAGTCCTCTTTCAACTGTATTGACTCAGGTTCTAGAAGGTGAGTAGGGTCAGGGTGATACCTTCTGAGTTGAGAAACATGGAAAACATCATAAAGATTTGACAGATGTGGAGATAAAGCGATTCGGTATGCAACTGATCTGATCCGCTTCAAAATTTGGAAGAGACCAATAAAGCAAGGACTTAGCTTTTTTACCTTAATGGCTCTACCTATCCCCGTTGTAGGTGTAACCTTCAAAAATACGTGGTCTCCTTCTTGAAATTCCAAAGGTTTCCTTCTAGTATCCGCATAACTCTTTTGACCGCTTTGAGCGGCAAGCATCTTTCTTCGAATCTTCTTGATTTGTTCAGTGGTCTGTTCAACTAAATCGAGCCCCAATAGAGTTGATTCTCCTGTCTCATACCAACATAATGGAGATTGGCACTTCCGTCCGTACAATGCTTCGTAAGGAGCCATGCTGATGCTAGCATGGTAGCTATTGTTGTATGTGAATTCAGCTAGCGGTAAGTATCGATCCCAATTTCGACGTTGCTCCAATATATAGGCTCGCAGCATGTCTTCTAAAGTTTGAATTGTTCTCTTTGTTTGACCATTCGTTTGCGGGTGATATGAAATTCTTAGGCACAACTTAGCACTGAACGCTTGTTATAAAGCCCCTAAAACCATGAGGTGAACCTTGGTTCTCGATCAGAGACAATGGTTAAAAGAGTCCCATGCAACCTTATAATTTCTTGAATGTACAGCTGCGCCAATTTTTCCAATGAGTAATTTGCTCGAACAGGTAGAAAATGAGCAAATTTGGTTAAATCTCTCCACGATAACCCAAATAGCATCATATCCTGTTGGTGTTTTTGGTAATCCCATTACAAAATCCATAGAAATACTCTCTATTCAGGGATTTCCAAAGGCTGTAACATCCCGGAGGGTTTTTGATGTTCCACTTTCACCTTCTGACAGGTCAAGCACTTGCTCACGAAGTTCGCCACGTCTGATTTCATGCCTGGCCGCCAAAACATTTTCTTAAGATCTTAATACATTTTAGTAATGCTAGGATGTACGGTGAATTCACCTTTGTGTGCTTCGTCTAAGATCCTTCCTCGAAGATCATTCCCCTCGGGTATACACACTCCCCTATGATGCCGCCATATGCCCTCTTTATCTTGAGCAAAACCGGTTAACTTCCTTGATTGCACAAGACTGATTGTATGCCAAAAACTGGCATCCTATTATTGTGCCTGCCGAATCTGCTCCTTAAAGTCACTAGTTATCTTAATTTGGTATAATTGAATGGTCTTAGGAGTCATGAAGATTCCCAAATTAAGATTTCAGAAGCTCTCAATAAGCTCCGTCTCTTTAATCATCATCCAAGCTATGGTCAATGACTTCCTGCTCAAAGCATCTGCACAATATTTGGCTTGCCTGGGTGGTATTTCAATTCAAATTCGTAGTCCTTAAGAAGTTCCATCCACCTCCGCTGCCTCATATTTAATTCCTTCTGATCAAAGAGATACTTCAAACTCTTATGATCAGAAAAGATCTCGAACTTCACTCCATACAGGTGATGTCGCCATATCTTTAAAGCAAATACTATTGCTGCTAATTCGAGATTGTGTGTAGCATAATTCCTTTCATGTGGCTTTAATTGTCGAAAGGCATAAGCGATCACGTTTCCAACTTGATCAATACACATCCTAACCCTTGTTTGGAAGCATCACAATAGACCTCGAATGGTCCATGAGGGTCTGGCAAGGCTAACACTGGCGTCGTAGTTAACCTTCTTTTCAAGTCTTGAAAACTTTGCTCACAGGCCGATGTCCATTCAAATGGAATATTTTTCCTAATTAGCTTGGTCAAGGGCAAGGCTATTCGAGAAAAATCCTTAATGAATCACCTGTAATATCCAGCTAAGCCCAGAAAACTCCTAACTTCAGTAATTGTGGTCGGCCTTTTCCAATTTATTTCTGCTTCTACTTTGCTGGGGTCTACAGAAATCCCCCCATGGGATACCACATGGCCGAGAAATTTTACTTCTTGCATCCAAAATTCACATGTGGATAACTTAGCATAGAGTTTTCTTTCTCTTAAAATTTATAGAACTAGTAGCAAGTGTTCCGCGTGCTCCCGCTCTGTCTTTGAATAGACAAGTATGTCGTCGATGAAAACCACTACAAACGGGTCCAAGTATAGGTGAAATATCCGATTCATATAATTCATGAATATTGCTAGCGCGTTTGTCAGCCCAAACGACATTACAGTATACTCATAGTGTTCGTAATAAGTTCAAAAGGCTGTCTTAGGGATATCTTGTTCCCAGACTCGAATTTGATGATAACCGGAATGCAAGTCAATCTTGGAAAATATCATTGGTCCATAAGGTCATCAATTCTTGGCAGTGAATATTTATTCTTAATCGTCACCTTATTCAGCTGTCGATAGTCCACACATAAGCGCATGCTCCCATCTTTCTTCTTAACCAATAAGACTGGAGCTCCCCATGGCGACGTACTTGGCCATATGAATCCTTTTCCCAAAAATTCCTCAATTTGTTTCTTTAGTTCTGTCAGCTCCAAAGGTACGGAGCTATAAATATTGGTCCCGTACCTAGAACCAACTCAATGGCAAACTCAATTTCCCTCTCAGGAGGGAATTCAGAAATATCTTCTGGAAAAACATCGGAATATTCCTTAACAACTGGGATCTCTTCCCGTTTCTGTTTAACTTCCATCACATTAGCTGATAGGAGGATGTATTCCTGACTCTTCGATCCATTACAGTTCATTAATAAAGAGTTCGGATAGAAGAGTGTTGAGACTTGGGATTCAAAAGACGGGATAGAGGAGAAAACCATCGTTTTATCAGAACAATTGAGCACGACTCAATTGGTGGAAAGCCAATCCATGCCCAGAATTATGTCAAATCCAGATAGAGAGAGACAAATCAAATCAGCTGCAAAGGTTATACCCTCAATTCGAAGAGGAACATTGATGCAAATTTGACTCGTTTTAACAGGGTCATTGGTAGGAGTAGAAAACAATAGATCATAAGGTAATTCAGAAATTGGCAATCGCAAAACAATCACACAGTCATGAGAAATAAATGAGTGAGAGGCCACCCGAATCATAAAGTATAGTCAGAGTCTCACCGTCCACTTCACAGGTACCTTGGATTAGTCCCTCGGTCAGCTTCTTCTGCATTCATCGTAAAGACCCGTCCTTGACATTGGGGTCTAGACAACTGTGGTGGATTCCTGGTTGAATTCTTGGTTAGACACTCATAAATTTTGTGGCTTGGCTTGCCACACCCATAGTAGACATTCTGGCCTGCCAAACACGGTTGATCACCGTGGTTCTTACTGCATTTTGTACAAGTCGGGTCTAGAAAAGACTTCTGGGGCTGCTTGCCTTTATTGCCCGCCGATTGAAATCTTCTTTGCCATCGGAAGTTGGGCTTGAACCTTGGGCCTTGCGGTGCCAACCCCTTCATGAAGCTACCACCAGATGCCTTAGCTACAGCCAGTTTCAAGTTGCAATCTTCCACAAGTTGGCATTTATTTACCAACGTGGGGAAGTCTCTAATTTCCATTGGCCCTATTGCGGTAAGGATATCTTCTCATAGCCCTCCTTCGAATTTGATGCACTTCCAAACTTCATCAGGATTCCTCTGATCAATGGTAGAAAATTTACACAGCTCTTCAAACCTAGAAATATACTCGGATATTGTTCGATTTCCTTGACAGAGCTGCATAAATTCTAGCTCCTTGGCATTTCAAACTGAGATAGGAAAGTACTTCTGGTAGAAAACATCTCTAAACACCGTGCAGGTGACCATATCTGAGATTCCTCAAGTAGTCTTCATATGCCATCCCACCAAAACTCTGTGTCTGCTTTGAGCATGTAGCTGGCAAAGGTCACCTTCTGATGATCTGAATAGTCTAGGATAGAGAAAATCTTCTCCATGGCCTTGATCCATTCATCAGCCTTATCTAGGTCATAGGCTCCTCGAAAGCTGGGCAGGTTTGCCTTCCTGAACTCAGTTAGCACCAAGAACATGTGGATTTTCTCCACAATTTGTCTCAGGTCACCTGCCTAATTGATCCATCATCTAGTGAGCTGCTGCGGCCTGTTCCCGCATCGCATGAGCCATCTCTCGCATAGTGTCCATGAAGTCAGCAGGGTTCTCTTGAGCGGGTTCCGCGCATGGCTTACCTTGCCTTCCAGAAGCCATTAAGTTCTGAGCACACAAAATAAAAGTTATTGAGTTGATTAGGCTCAATACTAAGTCTAATGTGCTAGTAAATAACAGCTCACATGGTAAGGCATTTCATACACATGCACCTCTGTATATCAACTTCTAGATGAGATTTAGTGCATGCCATCATCTAGAAATACAGAATATACCCAAAGCATAGTCAGTCCAATTCTCAGGCCCTAGCTAGGATGAACTGCTCTGATACCAAAATGTAACACCCTACCAATTTAATGTTATGCTTAAGTCATAGCATGAAACTAAGTAGATTGTGTTACCGTATTGATACTCTGCTTAATAATTTCTTACCATGTCACATCCCCTTTATTATTTATTTATTTATTATTTATTTTTTTGAAACGGGGGAAACGGTGTGCTGTATATGACAGACGTGACCAACGTCACAGATCGTAACAAAATTTGATAAAACATGACAGGAAAAATAAGAATCAATAATATATCATCAACTATATATGTGTGTGTGTGTGTGTGTGTGTGTGTGTAGTAAAAGCCAACGCTTCAGTTTATGTACAGATAAAAAAGAGGATACAAAAGTAAGGCCGATGTAATAAAAGAATATAGGGCCCATGTTAATCAAAACAAACCTACAAGATCCTCTGAGGAATAACTACTCCAAGTCTATGGCTCAATACTATACTGCCAAAAGAGAGCCATGCTGTACAATGTCACCCATGGCTAGGACCTACTCAGTCAGGTAGCCGTTGGTCATACTAGGCTGACTGAGGAGTACTCCATACTAGGTCTAGAAGAGGAGGATGATGAGCCAGTAGCCTCCAAGGGATCGCTCTCGAAGCTAAGTGGGATGTCTCGAGCCATCTGTGGAGGCGACTTGGGCGGAAGGCTGGCAAGTGCAGCAGGTGTTGTTGGTGCTGGAGGTGTTGGAGGACGGTGTGCCACATGTAATGGGAACGCAAAATATGGAGTGGTAGGGTCAAAAGCAGGGTGGAACAGGGCAACAGCAAAATTTCTATTACTGAATAGGTAGAGACAGAAATTGTAGGAACCGGCTATGTACAGTGAATCCACGAAGGGATCATGGTGGAGGTGTAGGTTGGGAATCTCAATGAAAATGGTAGCGGTCGAATCCATCACTAACGTCTAAGAATGATGCGAAAAATATAAAGTAAGGTGAGAATTTAAAGAAATTCTCAATAGGGTTCATATGATTGACGTCACATTCATTCTCAGTTGCCTCGGTTTTTATTTAGTTATGAAAATATAAGAGCAAATTGAACTATCCATATTTGATAAGTTTAATAAAGCGTCTAGTCTGAGGCAAAATTCTATTTTACTTTAAAACAGTATAAGAAACAGAATCATAAACAAAACAGATGAACACATAGCAGTAAAAAAATATATAGTCATATTGTGATCAATTATTAATGACTATTCAATGTGACCAAATGTGACCACGTAGACTCATTATTGAAATTCTTTTCTTAAACTTTTCCTTAAACTTTTCCATTTCTTGGTCCCCTGGGAATTCTTAGCCATTCAGACTCCTAGGTAATAGTCTGCTTTTCAGGATCGAGCTCATTCCTATATAGGAATGCTTGGTTTACTTTCCCCGATCTTCCCACCGATCTATTCCCCTGAACTTTAAATCTGGGGCTGGCCCAAGCATTATGGAACTTTCATCATAACATAACTTTTATGAACTCATACATAACCTTTATGGACTCATAATATATGCACATGGATTGAATATAGATTGTAACTCATGCATAGGCTTACCGAACTCTTAGCAGCTTGACAGAATGTGTCCGCTTTCCCATAAATAGTGCCAATACTCAGACAGTCAATTATATAGAGATATCATAATATTTCATTGATAATTTACTCATCAATCCCATAGGGATAAATGTTGTATTTTAAAAACATAATTGCTGTCTCAACACATTCATTTAACCTGATTTCTGTAAGTCAACTCAAAATTTCTATTTAACTCATCTGGGCCCCTATTTTGGATATGTTAGTGTATTATGTGTCTATATTCTAGCGTCTTTGGTCCCATCTCATTTTGACTTGTATAACTTAGAATATTCAAGTTCTATCCCGGCCTACCCTGCAGCTGGCCAAAATTATACACTTAAAAGTAAAAATTGACTAAAAATAAAAAAACCAATTCAAATCATACGAAATTGGTATTATATTAAAGCTAACAGGACAAGCTTTCATTTGCAAGAAGTCCCATTTCATTTGGTTTAGTAGGGCTTAAGTTATAAGCCCTAAGATTTGACCTTCCTAAATTGCCCTATTTTGGCCCAGTTTGGACATAGGGCAATTTCTTTGAAGCCCTGGGAGCAAACAGGACCGTAAAAAACTCAAAATTTCATTGTAGATATTCTCCTATGTGCAAGCTTTCTAACAAAGTTAGTTTCATCCAATTCCAAGTTGTATAGAGTAAGTTATGCCCTGAACAACCCAGTCTGCCCAATATCAACCTCTACAATTTAGGTCAAACTTCCAAAATTCATATCTCTCTTAATACTAACCCAATGGCCTTACATAATACGTGTATGGAAAGCCTGAATGTCTAGTTTCATATAAAAATAGTCTCATCGGATTTAATTGGCTGTGGGCAAAGCCGTACACTCGGTCGTACAGACTACCAAGGGAATTTGGTTTTCCAGCCCCTCACATCTTCTTATTTTCCCCCTTTCCCCCTCCTTAATCAATCAAATTTAAACACAAAGCAGCCAACAACCAGTCCAAAAATCATCATATTCATTTACTAATCACATTAAGAAGGGAGAAAATAAAGCCAAAAATCAGTCACCCAAAATCAGAATAACAAGAACAGAATTTAAACCTCTACCTCTATGTGTATGGTTTTGCTAAGTGTTGAAGGTTGGTTGAGTGGAGAAGAGAAGAGGAAAATGAGAAGAGAAGAGAAAAATGAGAAGAGAAAAGGAGACTGAAGTAAAGAGAGAAAGGGGCATGTAAGTCAGCTGAATAAAGAAAGAAAAATCTAATTTAAACATAAAGAGGATAGTTAGAATTGTGAGTGTTGATTATTTGAAATTCTTGTGGCTAATTTCCAGCCATGCTTCCTTCTGTTTGTGGCTTAGTGTGGCTTAATTATCCTCCACGCAAAATGAGAACTCATTTGCACTTGGTATGAACTCAGAGCTCGTATCCATCTTGCGTAAAGTCGGAACTCTTGTCCATCTTATTTGAACTTGGAGATTAGTTTGGATATCGGAGCTCGAGTCACTTGGAAATAGATTATTAGATCAGAAATCATGTTAGAAACATAAAGTCGGAGATCGGAAATCACAATAGACAAATTACCTTAAAATCGGCGGTCAAAGACAAGACTATAAAACGTAAAAGACTTAAACTCGGAAGTCAAGGATGTTACATAAACTTGGAAGTTAGTACCAGAACATAAAACCTTATGTACCAGGAAATCGGAACTTATATAATCTCGGATGTTGGTCGCAAACTCAAACTCAGGAATATCAATAGAAATGAAAATGCTCTTGCAATAAGTTCGGAGATCGGAAATTAATTAAACTCGAATACCGGTAATCACGTCCATTTTGTTTGGACTTTGAAGGTTAAGTCGAAAATCGGAAATTATCCTGTTTTATTTAAAACTCGAAGATGAAGTTGGAAATAATGTCCATTCTATTTGAAATCAATCCGGAGGTCGGAAATAGTGTAAACTTCACCTTTCATTTGAAACTTAAAGTCGAAAGTCGAAAATCATGAATATTTCATTTTAATTGAAGGTGAGGTCGGAGATCGGAAACCTTATTCATTTCACTTGAACCTTGGAAATAAGATCGGATGTCGGAACTCGTGGCGGATGTTACACTACTGCTTTAAAGGAATTGGTTTTATAATGCCTACAAGGGAATACTTGAACATATGGCAAAATCCAAAGTTGGCTTATACGCTTTGTCCTTTTTATGGCTGATTATGTAATCTACTTTTTTTTGCCATAGTAACTCTATTTTTTTTTTTTGTTTCAATTTTATTCAAGCAAGTAAAAAAAACAAGAAGGCTCACTAATATAATCAATTTCTGTGTCATTATCTTTTTTGCTATTTTTTCAGCTTATTTGAGGGATTGGTTGGTATGTGATTTGGCATAATGATTTCTATTTCTGTGGTCAAGTCCAAAGGCTTTATTTAATTGCTTGAAGTCTATTTTAGTATGTATGATGACTATGGTCACCTCTCTTGTATGCAACTTGTCCATGTCATGGACGAAATGTTAAGATCTGTCAACAAATCATGAATTAAAATCTTCTCTTTGGTTTGTAAATTAATGGTGCTTTATTTTTAAATTCCTACATTTGCAGTCCTCTTTTCTTGGGACTTATACTAGAAGCTATTCTTAATTTTTCTACCAACTAGTTACTTTGTCTTTGTGATTATTTGAGTTCTTTCATTTATGTTTTACTTGTATCTGAGATTTAAACTTCTATTCCATATTTGCTTCATATGAATTGAGCCTTTTGTTTGAATTTATGAAAAAAGAGTTCATTTTGGAGAAATTTTAATTAATAGTAACCATGAAAGATGGGTGTGCTATTCTTGTTTTATATATATTTGTTCACTTTTATATATGTATAATTTTATTGCATTAATTTTATTTTCTACAGCCAAATCATGATGAAGGAGACAAAGAACCCAGTCACAAAGAATTTGAAGATCAAATGGATGAAGACTAAAAAAGAGAAGGGAATTGGAGTGGATAAAGGACTTTGATGCTATATTTAATGAGTTTTTTTGTTTAGTCAATATTTTGTAACTATCAATACTTAGAAATAGCCATGATCTAGACTTTCTTATTATGTGGTTGTGAAGTAGTATTTTGCAATTGTCATGATTTATATGCCACATTAGACCCTATTAATGTATATGTGGATTGTATGGTTTTAAAGTGGAATTTGATAATTATGTAGTTGTCATGACTTTTATGTCTTCTTCAAAATTTGGACATCCAAGTATATGAAAAGGAATTTTGTATTATTTTTATATTAATATATTATTATTTAAAAGCAGAAAAATTGTTGTCTATTGAGATAAGCAACACTTGCAAAATTGTTCCGTATAAATATTAAATATTGTTTATAAAATCGTTACCTATTAAGATTGGCAACATTTGAAAAATTGCTCTGTAACTATTAACATCGATTTTAAAACTGTTACCCATGTTCAAAAAGACTACACTTGAAAAACTATTGCCTATAGACTACACTTGAAAAACCATTGCCTATTATAGGCAACGGTTAAAAGATTTTTCTAATTACAAAATACTACCTTACACTTAAAAACTGTTGTTTATTGATAGGCAACAGACATAATCGTTGCCTAATATATGCCTATAAAACCATTGTCTATTCTATTCATAAAGGGAATGGTTTTATTGTACTATACTAATAGGTAACGGGTCCATACTTTCTAAATCGTTGCCTATTCTAAAGGTAACGGTTTTCTAGCCTATGACCACAATTTTTGGCCGTTGCTGAAGGACAAAAATGTAGTAGTATCAAAGCTCATATTAATGGTTGAAGGATAATTGGAATTGAAAAACAATTTTGTGAAATGCATAGCATAATATCATTTAACAAATATGAATATCAATATTAAAAAAAAGGAAAAAAAATACGATATATGGGCAAACTAAACCTTTAAAAGTTTTAACTCTGGCAAATTGAACAATAACAATAGTACTTGCCGTATCTCCAAAAGCAAGAAAGCAATTCAATTCATTAACATATGATTCAAATAGAGCACGATCAATTTTAAACCTAACAAATAGTGGAAATTATACATAAAAACTAAAGAACAAAAGTTTGTTATAAAAAATAAACAATAGATTCGATAAAGAAACATATCGTAACTTTAAAATTGAAGATGATGACATCAATTACCCATTCATATTTTATTCGATAAGAATAATTTCTTTTTCCATCCTTCTCATTCTTTTTCGACACCAACACTACAATTACATCTACATGAAAAAATTATATCAAAAACATAATAATACATTCATAAAAGAAAAAGGCATTTTGATAGCAAAAGAATATTATTTCCAATTAAATAAGAAATGTAACACTTAGTTCCCACTAGTTTAGCATATTGAAAGAAGGGAAACCCATACATTGGTATATTTAAGGATTTCATTTTTATTTTTTTAAACATCAGTTCCATGCTAAAAATTCAAATGGCACTCACATTTGGTGGTTCTAAAACCACCAACATTACGACCTACTCCAAAATGAGTTAAATGATAAGCTTCACCTATATGTAACATATTGATGAACTTGTAGACCCAAGTTTTCCAGACATATGCATGACTTTTATACCCTAAAAGAATGCGAAAAAATGGAAAAAAAAAATTTAGTCGAAATACAAATCGTTGGGGGAAAGGAAATTATATATAACAAAAAATTTACAATTTATTCAAAAGAACCATCTCCCATGAAAAAGGGGTTTTTGAGTTAGCAACGCTTGAAATATTCTACAATTGAATAATTTAGACAATAAGACAGCATGGTTTTTTCGTGGGGGTGATGCTCGCCACCAAATCAACAACAGAAGCCATGAACACTAGAAAATATTGAAGAAAAAAGGAAAACTGATTACGATTTTGAGTAAAATAGCATGCAATAAAGAATAAAGAGATAAACAAATTTGGGCAAACTAAACCACTTATATAGAAAATATATAGTATAAATGAGAGCAATTTGAACTATTAGTGCAGGTGATTTTTAAAATTTTAAATTTTATGAAGTTGAGAAATGTAAAAAATAAATACATAAATAAAATCACAACTAAGTAGCATTTTAAAGATAAACTAGTCTTGAAAACTTAAATTTCAATATTCTGAAAAAAAAAGAAAGAAAACTTAAATTTCAATAAATATTATCGAAGGTGGTGGTTCTAATTGGGTGATGTGTCGATTGTAATTGATTTTTATGAGCAAACATAGGTTATTTTGAATCATGTTGCAAATCTATAATTGATCTCAGTGGATAAATGTAATTTGAATTTGAATCTGGCTAAAGATCTATTCTTGTAAATATAAATTTCAATAAATGTCATTGCAAATGTTGATTCTAATTGGATGATATCGGTTGTAATTGATTTTAAAAATAAATGTAATTTGAATCCTATTGCAGATTGAACAAAATACACCTAAAAGAAGGTTGCCATTAATAGTAAGTAAAAATAAATTTTGACAAAAATTAAAAATCACTATAAATTGACACATTTCCAACCTTTGCAAAGAATGTACCTAAAATTGTATAGACAAAACTCGCAAGTGGGTCTTTGCAAAAAATAACGTTGGACAAATTGGTCCTTTAAGAAAAAACACATCTTATGATTTTTGAATATTAAAAATGTAACACAAGTTAGTTCTTCTTTAATTTTCGTAAAGAATTTTTATCTTATTTGCATTTTTATTAGAGATTAATTTGAACTATTTATAAATTATTAGAGAACAATTTGGGAGTTTTGTCAAATTTATATATATTGTATACGTTGATTTTTAGATTATATATATATAAGTTGTATTTTTTGTACTATGATAAATCTTTATATGCTTATTTTATTTTATATGATTTGATTTAATATTATTATATTATTAAAAATATTTACTTCTTATAATAATTATAACAAAAAATTATTTAAAAATAATAAATAATAATATATTAAAGTTAATAATAAATAATGATATATTAAAGTTAAACTCAAATTTTTATATTATATTATCATAGTATGGCCCTAAGAAGTAACATCAATACAAATTCATATTTCAACATTTATTTTACAACACATATTTTAAAATAGATGTCAATAAAAGAATAATAATATTATATTATATAAAATATATCAATTAAAACATAAAAATCTTATCATTCATCTTTTGTTTTTTTTAAAATAATATAACTTATAAAAAAATACTTAACTTCAATTCAAATTGGATAAATTTAAAATATGATCCAAATTCGACTCAAATAGTACATTAAAAATCCAACTCAAAAAACTTTAGATTAGGATAGTTATCAAATTGGGTCGGACCATGATCATTCCTAGCTCAAACCTAGAATATCACCAACTGTCCATAAAATGTACCTAGAAAAAGAAAAGTAAAAAAAAAATTGATTTAGCGCACAAAAGTAAAAAAATGAACCTTTCGACCCCAAAAAAAAGGGTCCGCAAAGAGAAGGGAAACGACTAGTCGTATCGAAGCATCCCTTCCCTTCATCACCACTCACCAGCTCCATTGCCAGTTTGCCACTGTCCCTCTTCTGCTGCTTCACTGTTTCTTCTCCTGCTTCCGACGCTCAAACCCCAATGCTATTCCACAAGCCTCTTCGTCACGCACCCTTCTCCCTTCGCTTCCTCCTCTCCACAATCAAACCAAACCCCACTCTTTCATTCCCATTCTCCCTTCACCGCCTCTCTTCCTCTTCCTCTTCCTCTTCTTCGTGGCTATCCGTTCCCGGAAACCCTCTCATCAATTGGCCCTCACTACCAACCACACCAAAACCGGACCCAGACCCAAACCGAAACCCGAACCTGAACCTGAACCTGACCTCGAAGCCGGAACCTGCCTCGCCCGCATCCGAGTTCTCGCGCCGTGATTTCTCTGTCATTGCCGATATCTTCGCTGACCCATCCGTCTCTCCCGGTTCGGTCCTCCATGAAGAACTCGACCGGTCCGGAATCGAACCGGGTTCGGCACTCTTGCGGGCCGTTTTCGATCATTTCGGCTCGTCGCCGAAGCTGCTGCACTCGCTGTTTCTCTGGGCCGAGAAGCGACCCGGGTTCAGATCCGACCCGAAGCTCTTGGATGCCGTGGTCCATGTTCTTGCGAAGTCGAGGGAGTTTGACTCCGCTTGGACCCTGATTCTTGACCACATCGATGGAAAGGATAAGGAAGGAGAAGAAGGAACTTTGGTTTCTGTTGGTACCTTCGCTATCATGATTCGACGCTATGCCCGTGCAGGTAGCACAAAAAACGTTTTGCAGTTCCAGACTGTTCAATTTGAAATTTGGTATGCTGCGAGTGAGAATTTAGTTTTGCCAATGCATCTAGGAATTTCCATAGCTCAAAATTACGGAGAAAAGCTACAATTTTGTCCCTGAAAACTCCGGGCCGTAACAGATTCGCACTTGAAATTAAAAATCCATTTTTGTTCCTGAGTTTAACCTAATTGTATGTGTTTTGTTTTAATGTGGGTAAATTCAAGGGCCAAAATGTACGTGTTTTCTGTTTGAGAGACCAATCTGTTACAACCTGAAGTTTTCAGCGATGAAATTGTAATTTTTCTCCATGATTATGTGTTTAATAACAATGTTTTTAAAAAAGCTAAGGATGGAGCCGGCGAGAGCTTTGGATTATGGTTTGATTAGTTCAACCAGTTAAATTGATGGTTCAAATAATGTAGAATTAGACAACATAGTGAAGGATAATGAATAGCTAAACCAGTCGTACTGTCTGGTCTGATCCCCCTTTTAAAACAGTGTGTAATTGTATTCTATGTGTAATGAGGAATGCACTTTATAAAAAGGAATAATGAGTAATTAAACTGGAAATATGGTGGGATTATGGTTTGGCCGGTTGAATTGGCTCGTCATGTCCGATTTTTAAAACTGTGTTATTTAATCTGAAACTATTCTATTTCTCTATGTAATGAGGAATACACTTTTTTTTTTTCTTAAAAATTATTTCAGGTATGGTCCAACCTGCAATTCGAACATTTGAGTTTGCAAGAAATAACAAGTCAGTCGTGGATTCTGGATCAGAATTGAGTTTATTTGAGATATTGTTGGATTCACTTTGTAAAGAAGGGTCTGTCAGGGAAGCTTATGAGTATTTCCTTTGGAGAAAGAAGATGGACCCATGTTGGGATCCTTCGATTCGGGTTTATAACATAATATTAAATGGATGGTTTCGTTCAAGGAAACTCAAACATGGTGAGAGACTTTGGGAAGAGATGAAAAAGGAGAATGTAAGACCAAGTGTTGTGACATATGGGACCCTTGTGGAAGGGTATTGTCGAATGCGACGCGTCGAAAAGGCATTGGAAATGGTTGGCAATATGGCCAAAGAAGGAATTGAACCAAATGCGATTGTGTATAATCCAATAATTGATGCATTGGCGGAAGCTGGGAGATTTAAAGAGGCTTTGGGGATGATGGAGCGATTTCATGTCTTAGAAATAGGCCCCACTGAATCAACATACAATTCTCTGGTGAAGGGGTTTTGTAAGGCAGGAGATATTGTAGGCGCGAGTAAGATTCTTAAAATGATGATAAGTAGGGGTTTCCTCCCAAGCTCCACCACCTATAACTATTTCTTTAGGTACTTTTCAAGATGTGGGAAAATTGAGGAGGGGATGAACCTGTATTCCAAGATGATCGAATCTGGTTATACCCCAGATCGGCTAACTTACCATCTTCTGGTGAAGATGTTATGTGAGGAGGAGAGGTTAGACTTGGCAGTTCAAGTTAGCAAGGAAATGAGGCATAAAGGATTTGACATGGACCTGGCTACAAGTACCATGTTAGTTCATTTACTATGCAAAATGCATAGGTTGGAAGAGGCTTTTGCAGAATTTGAGGACATGATACGAAGGGGTATAGTTCCTCAGTATCTCACTTTCCAGCGAATGAATGCTGTGTTAAAGAAACAAGGTATGATTGAAATGGCGCAAAAGCTTTGCAATTTGATGTTTTCTGTTCCCCATTCTACCAACTTGCCAAATACATACAATGAAGACAGAGATGATGCATTTGCAAGACGGAACTCTATAATTCAGAAAGCCAAAGCATTTTCTGATATGCTGAAGAACTGTAAGGACCCTAGAGAACTTGATAAGTGTAGAAGTTCATCAGAAAATGATGTCTCCAGTGCAAACCGTTTGATAGAGGATATTGAGAAAAAGATAAGTACAAGATGAACACTTCTACAATCTCAGTATCATCAGGGAGCAATAACTGGCTGTTTGAATGCGTGGGAATCAGTTCACATTTATTCACAGTAGATAATTGGAGGCTTTTACAGGAAAAAATTCTGCTATACCTTTTTGTTATATGTGGGCATCACAGCAACAATAAGTGGGTTAATGAACTGATTCACAATTGTATATGTTAATATGTGCAAACTCGTGGTGTTTTAATGCGGAGCGCATGGTTGCGGACTGCATGGAGTGAGTGGATGGCAAGAAGACGAAGTAAGGTTGTTATTATATTAGTTCCATACATTTTTATTTTCCATTTGTTACTAGTACCACATTGCCTATGCTGAGGATGTGAGAAGAGAAACTCAAAAATAGCTTTGATTTGCACTTGAACCATCCGACAAATAATAAACACTTTTATTTGGAGATTTATTCTCTCTTTAGTGCGAGTTACCATTGTGTCCATGGTTTAAGTACAAATCAAAGCTCCTTATCTATATGAGAGTTTCTCTTCTCACATCCTTAATAAAAGGGATGTGGAGCTAGTAACAAGAATAAAAAAGTATTGAATTAATAAAATTATAATTTTATTTGGTCTTCTTGCGATCTACTTGCTCCATGTTGTTTGCAGCCATGTGCTCCACGTCATGTTCTTTATTTGAGAAATAGCTTCTGGTGAGCTAAATTGTGGATATTTCTCAATTGAGATAGCAGCGACTGAAGTTCAATACATTGTTCTTCTTCAGTATCTCTGGCAGGTAATTTTCTTCTTGCTGATAAATGTTGTCATCTGACTTAACATTCAGGTACTACTTTTTGGTGTACTTTATTCTTGTTGGAGTTCTCAGTAAGTTGCTTCTAGTGAGTTGTGTTTCCATTAGGCAGAGGCTGGTGCAAGTCCCAGTAATCTTCTGATAGATCATGCAGGGAGTGTTTTAAGTTAAATTTCTAGTTGTATTTTATTTGGCATAATTTGAAACTCTGCGTATGCTGAACTTTGTTGCAAATCTTTGCATAGCCAGATGCCACTAGGTTTCCAGAGCACCTCAAAACTAGCAGCAATTCATGGTTATTTTCTTGTATGTAGGTTGGAGTAATCTAGTCTGGAGTTATAACAATTGCTTCCAGCATCCCACTGGAGATCTGCAAGGAGGAAAGGTCATCAGACATCAAAAGTTCAAATTCAAACTAGGAACAGATTATGATAGGAGATTATTAATGCTTATGGACTATTTGTATGTATGTGCATTTGAAGAGTGGCGATGTGGCATCAGGCGTGACATTGTTCAATGAATATAATCTGTTTTCCCTTCTTTTGGTCCCTTTACCATAGGTTTCTATTGTTTAGTTTGCATTGTTTATTGGAGCTAAATTTTTTTTGGAGGGGCCTTCTCAAATAAATTATCAAGATGGGTGTGGAAGGTAAATGTGGCCATAAATTTTGAGTGAGTCTGGTATATGTTTTTAAATTCGTGACTTTGATTGGACTTCGTGTGAACTCTAGGTAAAATTGATTCATAAATTTGATTTATAAATTTGTAAAAGTTTACTTATATTAAAAAGGGGGATTGCTAACCTCCCTTTGAAAGTGTGAAGATTAGCAAGGTTTATATTTCATTTTGGATAACAAGTCCACGCTCTTTTTGTTAATAATAATTTATAACTAGTAATTTTGTAATTTTTTGTCCCCATTAGTTGTTACTTCAAAATAATCTCTCCTCAAGCTTTCACCCGAAATTTTTGTTTTCCCTATTTTGCTCTTTCTTAAATAATATATTATTGATATTAAAAATTGGTTAAAATTAGTTTTTAGTCCTTATATGTGTTTCAAATTTTGATTTTAGTCCTTATATTAAAAAAATTTTGATTTAAATTCTTATAGAGATATTAAATTAGTCTCTATCATTAAAAAATTATTATACAATGTTATATTTTGCTAACACGGTTAACGAGAGTTGATATGGAATATGGTAAAACTCAATTAAGATCATTTGTGTTAGAAATATGGTTGTTTTGATATTAATTTGATCACTTATCTATTTTTGAAAAGAAGATCCTTTTGGACTTAAAAAAAGCCTAAAAGAGGGTGTTTTAGAGATAACATATTATATCTATATAAGATTCTATTGGTGATGTTAATTAAAACTAATACTATCTAGCAATTTTCTAATGGCAATGACTAATTCCTTAATGAAACGTCACTATAGGGATTTAGACCAAAAAATTTTTTACTATAGGGATTAAAATCATAATTTAACAATATTTTACACTAATTTAACAAAATTCTAAGCTTAAAAATTTAAGAAAAATTATTAATTGCTGGATAACTATATTTAACACTAGTTTAATAAAATCCTTTACTATAAAATTTCTGAGCAACAGATTCCCATTCAAATAATCCATGTGCCTGACACAATTCATCCAAGTGTAGTGTCTTAGTATCAGACAAATATTTCTTATTTTAAGTTTTTAAAATGATGTGCAATATTTATTGAATAAGCAAATTCTATTTATATTTTGTGAAACTTAATTTATTAAGTTAAATTCGTAGAATTTAAATATTTTTTTTGGTCTAAATCCCAGTATTTGAAATTTATTAGACTTCATAGTCTGACTTGAATTGAGTTAGCTTATTATAGAGATAAAATTCTTTTAGTATTAGAAATTTTCATATGTAAGACTAGAATTTGAGAACTTATTTAAAGGAAATAAGTGTCGAACTATTTCAATAAACTAAATATAGGATGCAAAATTTAAATTTGATCAAAAGTTGATGTGGAAGAAAAAAATGCAATTAAATAATTATTTTAAATTAAAAATTCAATAACGTTGAGTAAAATAAGTGTAATATAGTTTACTTCTTCAATTATATTTCACGTGCCATTTACCCACCAAGATTTCAAGGTGCAAACACCATTAACATAATTAACAATGGCATAAAAATCACAATACAGAACTCTTACACTATAATTTTTGTAACCCAATTTTTTTAACCCTATCATATTGATAACTCTCCGGTGAGACTTATATTGGCTTGATTTTTCAAGTAGTTTTAGGATTCATTTGCATCATTAGTTAGATTTATTGTCTATTTTATTTAATTAGAATAATTAAATTTGTTTTGAGTTTTAATTGTTATTTTGATGTTTCATGACTGTTAGTCGTATCTAAATTGTGTTTTAATTAGTTATAAGCACTCAAGTCGGTGTTTCAAGGAGTTTAATTGGAATCATGTGAGAGCTAATCTTGCATGAACTTAGGATTATTATTTTTTTTTAAATAAAATCTCGAGTTTGAATCTTGTAAATAAAAAAACTAGCGATGAGAGAGTTTTGCCCCAATAATGAGCCAACTAATCTCGAGCTAGATTAATTAGGATCCAATAAATTGTAGATATTAGTGCCTTAGACCAAAAAAATAAATATCTTAAGTGTCTTAACACTAAATGGACAAATATAATAAAATAATTGGTAACTTCATTTTAAATCAAGGATAGTAGATAAAACAATTGTTGAGATACCTTAAAACAATTGTGATAGTGTCCAAGAGTAAAAACACCTTAAAAACCCAAAAAATAAAAATAGTAGATAAGTGCACTCTTTTCTAAAATAATATTTTTGATCAATTTTATATTGTGAAAATTCAAGAATTTTAAAGTTAAGATATATTTTCTTAATATTTTAATATAGCATAACATATCTAGTATCTAACTTCTATGCAATTTTTTTATTATAATTACTGGCATTTAAAGTACCCTACTGAAACTTTGATTAATTTATTCAACTCAGGTCAACCTATTACAAAAATGAAGTTCTTCAACGGTAATTTTTGTTATTATTTATGAGATTTAAATTTAAAATTAAGTTTAATTTGTATATATTAACAATGTAAAAATTTTTTACGTTGTCAGATCATATGTTACCATACATTAACAAACATGGTTGATTCTTACATCCATTACACTAAAAATTATGCAAATGGAAGAATTTGATTAGATGGCAATATAAAAAAAATTACATTATTATTGCATACAAATTAAATGATTTAAAATTTTATTTTAAAAAGTTATGTATCAAATCACTTAAATTAATACATAAATTATATACCATTCTAGCATGGCTGTAGAGCATTCATTTCCAACGCGAAAAACGCTCGTTGAGCACATGCAAATTGCAAAACGAGCCATGAAGTTATTGGAAGAAATGTCCTACGTTCCCGGATTATTTTAAAGCACATGTGCAGATGCATGGTAGCTAGCGACTAAGTCATACATGGAAAGGAGGGAATAATAAGGAAGAAAATATGGGAGTCATTTTCTATATCCGACTTGCATGTTATTAATATTGTGGAAGCCATTTTCTTAGCAACCAATGAGTCATTCGGCAATATTAGAA
The DNA here is from genome assembly GCA_031439595.1 of Pterocarpus santalinus. NCBI lineage: Eukaryota > Viridiplantae > Streptophyta > Magnoliopsida > Fabales > Fabaceae > Pterocarpus > Pterocarpus santalinus. The sequence goes on from CM062527.1 coordinate 54,571,171, forward strand.
AATATTTTTATTTGGCAGTATGTTATAAATAATATTTTTATTTATTTTTTATTGGATTTTTAATTTCATTTAAAAGAAAAATATTCGAAAATAATGTTATTAAAATATAACTCAAACAAGGCTGGATGGTTGATGCAAGGTAGGCTAGGGAACGAACAAAATGTGCCAAATGTGAGAACATCACTGACATCACATTTTTTTCTTTAGGAATTGATTATGTAATTTTATATTGGAGATTATACGTACATATATAAACCCTTTTTAAAAAATAACGATCTTAAATTTAAACCACTGACATTAGATACAAATTTTCTTGAAATCATAATCAACTTTCACTTGTTAACAATCATATTTTTATTTTTATTTTTGAGACTGGAAATATTTATATAGGTCAAATAATTTGAATAACTCATAAGACTAGTCTTCAATTAATTGTGCGAGCTCAATGCGTATGCAAGAGTTACTTTAATTTTTTAAAGATTTGAACTCGATTTCTTTATCCAGAGAGTTTAAATTGCTTAAATCCTCAATCAACCTTTAAACTTTGATAGTCTATCACATTATTATGGCTGAATGAGTAGGTGATTGTTTGAAGAGATTCCATGCTCAATGAGTAGATGATTATTTAAATAGTTTCAATTTTTAGTCTCTAATGCTTTAGATAGAAATTTGACCATAAACTATTTAGAGAGGAAAATGTTAAATGTATATCAATTTTAGAGATGTATCTTTTACACATGTCTAGTGACAAAATTAAAATATAAATATACAAAAAATAAAATGAACCTAGCTAATTTCAATCACATAAAAAACTACAAAAATGAAAAAAGATAGGGATTCATTTACTCTAAGAGTAAAACTTACATACTTATTTCATTTAATAATTTTTTTATAAAAATGAATACATGTGTAATATTATTGATTTAATATATGTGTAATATTATTGTTGATTTAAAAAAGGCTAAGGAGTAAGGAGGGAAGGTAGGATGAAAAATATATATTGGGTTGGTGCTACTTGCGTGTACACTCCTATCAACTACAAAACATATTCAAAGAAATTCAATTCTACTACTGTCACGGAACAGGTGGGGCACGTTATTAACATTTCAAATCATATATATTAAAATAGGTACACCAATGCTTAGTTGATTCAAATAGTTTGACATTTATTTTTCTTAAGTAAGCTCTTAAATTTGAGTTTTGTCAATAAAAAAATAATGTTAAAAGAATTTTACACCCATAATAAATTGACTTGTCTCAAACTAAATTAATTAAACTCCAATAAAGTTTTGGATATTAATGATGCATAATAAAAAAATATATAAAATAAGTAGATAAGCAATGCCTAATCAAAAATATTTCTTGATGTAAGCTTTTCTAGATAGTATTGCTCATCTGAGCCTTGACAAAGCCCTTTTTGCTATGCTGATATTATATGATTGAAAAAAGAATAAATAAATAAGTAACAAATATTGGGATTTTATTTTCTATATAGGATTTGACTTTAATATATATAATAATATGGAATTTAGGATGTATTTATATTAATATGACTTTTATAAAATCAGAAATTTTATTTTTGTTTTAAAATATTTTAATAAAATTGAAAATTATGTTTTTTATTTTAAAAATATTTTAGTTTTTTATTTGCTGTAAAATTGAAAATTTTGATTTCTATTTAAATTTTTTTTATTAAACTAAAATCAGAATTTTTTATTAAATTGAAATTAGGAAATTCCGATTTCAATTTAATAAAAAATTCTGTTAATAAAAATTTCTGATTTCATTTAAATTTCATATTCTTGTAAAATCTCCACAATTCCCATATTTGAAAACATATAATAAATAAATCCCATATCAAGAAAAAAAAAAAAACCCACAAAAATTCTTCTATTTCTGAAAAAGTGGCTATAGTATGTTCGTTCGCTCGTAGCTAATTTGGTGGTGTCTAGGCTAGAATGACACTTTCAATCTTTCATTCATAGTTACTGTAAATAACCAGAATAAGTGTTATCAAAATAATTATCGGCAGCTAGTTTTTAGCAATCCGTCATCTATATATGATTATACTTTAGTTGGTTATCCAGACATGAACTTTGACTTGATCACAAGTTGCTATATGAAATGACTAAATCACGGAACACAAACACATAATTCCCTATTCATATTATGAATTTATTTTTAATACAATATCAGTATAAACCTTTTTTATATAATTATTTAATTATATATTATATATCATATCATTAATAATGTTTAATTTTATAATAATCACATCAATTAAAAGTCACATATATAATGCGATGTAACTAATTAATAATATAAAATATTTTACATAAGGTACATATCAAAATTAATCTCTTATGTTATCACGGTGTATTATTATTAATTCTTCATGTCCAAATGATGAACTTGTTCGTCACAGATATTAATCTGATGAACAGGTTTTTTTTTTGTTTCCTTTCCTGATGTTATGTTTTGTTTGCTGAATGAGGCCCTGTTTTTTTTTTTTTTTTTTTTTTTTTCACTTTTTAGCTTTCTTTGTGTTGTGGTTTTTGTGTCTTGGTTACGACAATGTGCTGCTCCTCTCTATTTCTGGACCCTGGAGAGTATTTGCAGTGTTTTGAAAATCGGATTAGACCGGCTAATCTGACTGGTTGAACTAAAAATCAGCCAGCTATTCTATTTAAGAATAATTGAAAAATTGTTTGGGCCAAAAACCAATATTGAATCGGTTGAATTGGCTAAAAATCGGTAAATCGATCAAACTGGACTGATTTTATCATTTGGCTGTTTTTTTAAGAAATATAAAATTAATTTTTGATCATCAATGGTAAAGTTAACTCTTCATTATGATCAAAAATAGCCAAAAATACATTTTGATTGGTTAAATAAAAAATTATTACATTTCTTACTCTTAAAAAAAGAGTTTAGAGGTGATAAATATAAGAAAAATTGATATATGAATACTATTTATAGAAATCTTAAAAATAAAAAACTTTTATTCTAGGTAATATAAGACTTTTTGAATGCTTTATAATAATTTTAAAAATAAAAAATTCAAAATTTAAGTAATATGAAACTTAATATTTTTATTTATATTGGTTATGTTAATATGACTTAATATAGTAATTTTGATTTTTAAAATTATTTTTATCATATTAAAATTTTTTAATTATTTTTATTTATCTCATAATATATTATTAATCATATTTATATATATTTATATATAAATATATATATTTTATTATATTCCAATTAAATTTTTAGTTGAACCAATTGAACCATTAAATCTCTAAACCAATAGCTTGTTGAATACCCTACCCGATTTTCAAACCTTGAGTATTTGAGGCTGCATTGCATTGAACTATTAAAAAACGAAAGGTACAACTAAAATGCGTAACACATTTCCCAAACTTTTTTATTGCTGGATGAATTTGCACCATTCATATTATGATTGACTCTGTAAATCATCTCTATATGAATACACATGCTTCCAACAAGTAGGTAGACAATGAGAGCAAGGAGGCAGCAATGAGTAATCCTTCAAGGCTTCTCCCTGCAGCCTCTGTTCTCATTATTGTCATCTTGCTAATACCCTTGTTCCCCTTAGCGAACAACAACCTTTCTATCTTCACCACCAAGGCCTTTTCTTACCTAAACTCTTTTCATGGAAAGCAAAACCACTCCTTTTATGAAAGAGACCAACCCCATCCATGGAGATCTGCTTGGAGGAATCCTTTCCTTGGCTTTAAGGATATTGATAACCCATCTTCAAAATCTAGAGCAATATCCCCTGATATAACCAATTGTGGCCCTGCCGATTTGCCTCCTCATGCAATAACATCTCCAAATTGTTGTCCAACTTTACCATCTCCCTTTAAGGTCATAGATTTCAAAGATTTTGCCACTCCAAATAGCACACTAAGAGTTAGAAGACCAGCACATATGGTAGATGATGAGCTCATAGCCAAGCTTGAGAAAGGCGTTGCTCTCATGAAGGCCCTTCCTGAGGATGACCCACGTAATTTCATACAACAATCTAAAGTCCATTGTGTATATTGCAATGATGGATTTCCCCAACACCCCCCTTTTCAAGATTTAAAGATAGATATCCACAGGTCATGGCTTTTCTTCCCTTTCCATCGATGGTACATTTATTTCTTTGAGAGGATATTGGGGAATCTAATTGGGGATCCAACTTTTGCTTTACCATATTGGAATTGGGATTCCATAGAAGGGATGCAAATTCCAATGTATTTCACATACACTAACTCATCACTTTACCACAAACTTAGACACTACCAACACATGCCACCCCATTTGGTTGATCTTAACTATCATGTAGGCGCCGAAACTCTCCCACAAGATCAACAAATTTCCTTCAACTTAGCCTTTATGTACAAGCAAATGGTCTTAGCCAACACCAAAGAATTGTTCATGGGAAGCCCTTATCGTTTAGGAGACAAGGCTCAACCAGGTCTTGGCTCAGTAGAGCAAGCTCCTCATAACACTGTCCATAAATGGACGGGTGCAGATGATACTCCAAACCATGAGGACATGGGAACGTTCTATACAGCTGCTAGGGACCCCATCTTCTTTCCTCATCACTCCAACTTGGATCGATTGTGGGAAGTGTGGAAAAAATTGGATGGTGGTAGAAGAGGCTATAATGATGATCCAGATTGGTTAGATGCTGAGTTTTTCTTCTATGATGAGAATGTTAATCTTGTTCGAGTTAAGATAAGAGATTGCTTTGATACTAAAAATTTGGGGTATGTTTATGAAGAAGTTGATCTTCCTTGGCTAAATGCTGCACCTACACCTGGAAGAACTAAGCTACAAAGGGCAGCAAAGAAGGCTGCATTTTTGGCCTCAAACCCGATTACCAAATTTCCTTTGGTTTTGGATTCCAAGGTAAGTGTTGGTGTAAAGAGACCTAAGAAATTGAGGAGCATGGTAGAGAAAGAGCATCTGGAGGAGGTTTTGGTGATAGAAGTGGTTGATTTAGAAAGTGACAAAGATGTTAAGTTTGATGTTCACATTGATGATGATGAAAGCATCCTTAGTGGGCCAGATCAGACAGAGTTTGTGGGTACGTTTGTAAGTGTGCCACACGGACATGAGCATAAAATCAATACTCGCTATATGGTAGGGATATCCAAGGTATTGGAGAATTTGGAAGCCGAAGAAGATGATGAAGTTGTGGTTACATTTGTACCAAAGGTTGGCAAAGGAGAGGTCAGCATAGGAAGCATCAAGATTGAGCTTATACCAAAATAATAGGTGTGTTTTTTAGTAGACATAGTAATAGTACTGGTGTGTTTGAAATGTGTACAAAAAAAAAAAAAAAAGAAAAAAAAAGAGAAGAAGAAGGAGAAGAAGAAAAAGGGCAAAAAGAGGTGGAATTGATTTGGGTAGAACAAATCATGTGTTTGAGATATTCAGAGAATAAGATATATATTTTCTAACAATTTAAGGATGTATTTCTTTGCTTTTGATTTATAATTCTTATTAAGTATGGTAGGATTAAGCAGGATTTGTTTGGAGGAATAATAATAATAATAATAACAATAATCTGCATATCAAATTTTCTATTCAGAATGTTAAAAGAAATAAAAATAATTTTATGTTTAAGTTTTATGGATTCATTGTTTTTAAGATTTAGAAATAACATGGTAGGATTAGTTAGGTGTGGTTTGGTTTTAAATAGAAGTTTAGCTGCATGTATTGTTAACAAACAATAAAATTAGACTTGATTAAATTTTATTTTAATGTGTTCTAGAATTAAGAATTAATTTGCAAATCAATCTGAAAATATTAATTTTATGATAATATAATCTTCATAAAAAAATTGAAAACATATTTACAGATTTTTATTGTATCATTTCATTACAGAAAATTGTGCAAAGCAACCAATATTGGTTTTTTAATTTTTTATGTGAATTATGAATTAAAAATATAATAATATGAAATAATTTGCAAAAATACCATATTATGGGAAAGTAATACACATTCCGACCTGTAGTGGGCCGAAATGCATAACAAAAAGCATAGTGAAGCATTTCGACTTCTAGTGGGGTGAAATGCATGCACACAACCAGTACATCTCTATTATTTATATATTATTAGATTATTATAATATTCAAAAGAAAGTAAAATAGACATTGGTTTTTAAAATCTTAAGTCTTAATCTATCTTCCAAGCTTTTAATTCCTATTGATGTTCCCGAGTTCAACTTCCAAGATTAAATGGGGTCCGAGTTTTGAGCTTATATAAGTTCCGACTTCCGGGATTATGTTCGACTTCCGATATTGATTCCGGGTCGTGTTTCGGAATTACGTGTGTAAGAGTTTTATGGGCTTGTGGTCCCGATATCCGACCTTGATCTACAATTGGTCTTCCAAGACTTTTATGAATGTGTCTCTAATTTCCGAATTCTGACATTAACTATAATCGATCTAGTTTCTTATTCGCTAAGTTCTGAGTTCAACATTAAGTATGCTCGATCTAGTCTCTATTTTACTAAGTTCCGAGTTCAACCTTAAATATACCCGATCTAGCTATCTGTTTTGTTAAGTTCCGAGTTCAACCTTAAATATACCCGATCTAGCCCTTTGTTTTATTTCAGACTGCCCTATTTCTAGCTAGAATTGTACTCTTATAAGAGAAAATTCACTAAAAATAGAAATCTAAGTGAAATCATGCAAAATTTACATCAATGTAAAGCTAACAGAACAAGCTTTCAAATGAAGGAAGTTGCATATCATTTGAATAAGTATAATTCAAGATATAAGCCCTGAAACTTGACCCTACTGGACTACCCTGTTCCAGCATGGGTTGAACTTAAGATGAATTCATTGACGTACTAAGGATAGTTGACATCGAATCTGACTCTAAAATTTTTATGGGATGTTCCCTCATATGTTAGCTTTCAAACAACGTTAGATTCACTTAATTTGAAGTTGTATAGGGTGAGTTACACCCTTCTCAACTCACACTACTTGGATGAAAGTCCTGATTTTTAGATCAAATTTCAAAAATTCATAACTATCTCCATACTAATCCAGTGGCCTTATATTATATATGTATGGAAAGCCTTGAATATCTAGTTTTATATAAAAATAGATTCATGAAATTTAAACGGCTATAGGCGGAGCCGTATACTCCGCTGTACGAACTGCCGAGAACAAACCCTAACAGCTTCTTAAATCTTCTGTTTTATTCAAGATCTTTCATGCCAATTCCAATTCTAATCACAACACATATGCAAATTCAATTATAAACCATCATCATCACTCCAAATCACAACAATATCATGAGAAAATAAGATCCCCACACAACCCCAAATCAAGAAAAACAAGAGAAGAAGTTGAAATCCTACCTTGTCTAGTTGAAACTTGGTTGATTTAGTGTCTTAAATGGAAGCAACTCTTGGTGAGACTTGAAGAGGGGATGAAAATAGAGTGAAAATGAAAGTGAATAGAAAAGAAATGGTAGGAGCTTCAGTAGCTAGGTTGGCCGAAAGTTTCAAGGAAATAAAGAAAGAAAAAGGTGAAGATTTTTGAAGCAAGTTCACTTTGATTGATGGATTTCACCTTACTTTCAATTTTGGTTTTGCTTCCCACTCATCATGGTTGAAAGAGGTGCCACATGTGCAAGTATCTTGGCTAAATCCTAGCCATTCATTCTAGGGTTCTTATAGTATAATTTCTATTGATCCGGTTTTGACAGTTTAAATTATCGAAATCTTACCGATTTCTCTTAAATCGGTAAACTGGCCTTAGAGAAATTCTGTGAGGTTTCCTATGTTCCTAATCTAATGCCATCAAGCCTAATCACTTCTAAATCACATGTAATTGACTTTAAGTAAATGTTTGATTGAATTCTAATTAAACCCACTTATTCGATAAAAATCGGACAGCTCGGTTATTAATGATAAAATTTTTCAAGCGTTACAAAGGTCACGCCTATTCACCCCTAGGTCATGCCTTTTTTTCTTTTAGAGTCATCGGTGTTTTTGTCATTGAATGATCAATTTTGGAAGCAATTTGAAATTCTTGTTTCCAATGTTTGTTGTCATCAAACTTTTTGATTTATAGAATAATTTCAATAATTTTTCATTGCAATTGGTGTTCTTTTGCTAGTTGAAGTCACCAGTCATGATAGTTATTAGTTTTGCCAATTCCTTTTTTTTTTTTTGTGGTCTTGATTCTTTGGTTCTTGTTCTGGGTGTTATTAGTTTGGTTTTCTTTTGGTTTTGTTGATGATATGCTTATCATAGTCAAATTCTTGGATCCAGTTTGATTACGTGAGCATTTCAATTTTTGTGACATGATTTGTTGGTTTGGTGAAGTGTGTAAGTTGTTGTTGCTACTCTGTTTCTGTTATGAGGCTAGCGTGCATTGATCGATGCTAATCACTTGAAACAAGTTGCCAACACATGTTTGCAGGATTTAATGGTTGTACTCTATTTGATGTTCTTAGGGTGAATTCTATTTTATGCAAGTTTACAATATATATGTAATGTTATTTACATTTTTTTCCATATATTAGTGCTGATATCTTTTCTTTAAAGATGGAGCAATGGACAAAACTGAAAAAAGAAAAGATGCAGGATCAGAAACATGCATATGAGCAAGTATGCTAGTTTCACTTAGTTATCAAAGTTTTTCCCTTTTTTATCCCTTTCTTTAAAAATGTTTTTACTTTGGCAATTTGTCCCTTTTTTTATATAAAAAAAATGTTTGCGGCACAAGTTTAAATAAATTTCTTAAGACACACCTCCCCTGAAGTTAAATAAATTTCTTAGATTCCTAAAAGTGATAATATTGACCAATTGCCAATTTGGTTAAGCTGAATTCAAATGCCATTGGTACTTTTCTGGTTCTAGTTCCGTGGACTAGTAAGACGTACAGCTTCGGATGGACCTTTTCTCCCAAAGATTCTTAGGAGTGTTTCAGAGTCTAGAAAATGAAACCACCTTTAGGATAAAATTATATATGACTTTGAGGTGCCCACAGGGACAGGAGGTGAAAGAGAAGAATGAATAATTTAGCAAATTACATTCTGGTTATTGAATTGATTCAATGTTTAATTAGTAATAGTGCCATTTTAGAAAAGAAATGACTTTCCAAGTCAAGAAGGATGCATAGATCTCCTGTTTTAGTAGATAGAGCTATAGATCAATATCTTGGTCCTTGTCAAGGCCCACATGATGACTATGAAAACTCCACTGTCAAAAACTTTCATTTAACTGTTGGCCAAGAGTTTCTTTAAAATTTCCATGAAGTGTTTAGCGGAGACTGGAAAATGAATCCTAAGCTCTTGTGATCCAATTAGCTTAATAATGTTTCTTAAAAGCAAATTTCAAAAGTACCCTAGTTATGGTATTGGGATTTATTTGTGATTTTTTGAACATTATTATTGTTTGTTTTTGCAATATTTACTGGAATTAGAAGGCTCTTTGCTGTGTCACTAATTTAATGACTTAATTTCTTCTTCAAACAAGCTCTTAGTTTCTCTTAGTTTCACTGTTTTGCTTCTTTCTTTTGATTTCATATTTCTGAATACTTCTATGTATAAGTCAAAGTTGTTGTTGACTACATCTATGTTATGCATATCTCTGCATCTTAACAAAGTTGGTTGGAGCATGCTTGTTGGTGACAAATCCTTTGTTGAAGCTAAGATTAGTAACATGGTAAGAATTGCTTTTCAAAACTACTCTCACTTCTCTGAATGTTTTATTCCAAACTCAATAAGTTTTAAATTTGCCTCTTAGGAACCATGAACTGTTTTCTCAATATCAAATCTTGTCAATACCAAGTTTGGCTTTTTTATAATTGTTTGATTGGTAAGAAAGTGAAAGAGACGATAGGAAAGTTAAAAGACACGATAAAAGTATAAGAGAATCTATGTTTTGCATTACAGTTAAGTATTCACATGGTTATGATTGCTAGATTTTTCTTCTGATTTGCTGATTTTTTACTAAAGATCCTAGTCAAAGATTGTCCATGCTTTTTCTTTTCTGTTTTGATTTGAGACCATAAGCAAAATAATCTTCATATACTGTTATGATAAAATATTAATATAATGGGGTCCTTTAATAGCTCTTGAGGTTTTGTGTATTTTTCAAATTCAATCAAAATTGTGTTAGTTTATCTTCCTTGTTTTGGTCTATGAAAATTGATAAGTTTCATTGTTATTTAACTTATCTGTTGCTCTTGTATGCATTAAAGGTTGATCTGAGATTGGAACTTCTTGATCAAGGTTGCTGGATATCCTACAAATTTGATGGCATTCTAATACCCAAATAAGCAAAGAAACATCTTTCTTCTTTCTAAGGCAGATTTTTTTGAAGTCAAAATGGAACCAATGAGTTTCATTTTTTCAATCTTTCAGTATATTTAGAAAGTAACACACTAACACACCATGCTTGTTCAAAACTTTTTTTGCTGGTTTGTGTTAATGATGATTTGAATGTTCTATTCAATTGTAAGTGAAGATCTCTTCCTAGATAAACATGTTGGTGCATATGAATTCACACTTCCATTGATGTTTATTTTATAGCAATTAGCAAATATTTGAACGTTGCAGAGAATACTATTAGTGCATATGTTTTGCATGCATTTACACACTTACCCAAGATATATGACTTTGGTTATATCTATTTATTTGTATTCTTATATAGGAAGCACAACGTAGCTATAAAAAGCATAAAGCGAAGTTGGAGGAAGCCAAAAATCTCATGAGTTGGATGGCCAAGGTTGTAAGTATAATAAGCATTTGCTTGTTTATTTTTCTTGATGGAGGTCTATCAATACTTAATTTACATAGTCCAGTAGCAAGCTATAGTTATCCTGGAGTTAACTTTGAGTAAAATGTAAGGAAATAGAAAACTATCTACTGAGTATTCAAAATTTATTATAATTAATATTAATTTTCTATGCTAGATTGAAGAGATGGAGTTCATTATGGATAAGTAAAAATAAGATCAAATCACTACCCTGTTAAGACTTAAGACTAGTGGTCTTGCATTTTAGATGTAGCTATGTTAGAGCTTGAGGAGGTTCGATTCCAAGGGTAATATTAAGGAAGAAATAGATCTTACAAAGGCAGAAAGGAAAAGGAAGAGACTGCATGGGATGGAAGACCCTATTATCGGAACAATTTAGATTAGATGGCAGTTGACAATGCTCATCTCTATAGGAGCTAACTGGAAATTGTGCAATAGGAGCTAAAGTGGGTGATGCCAAATTCCAATAGTCTAAATATGTATTCTTGTGATTCTACTATTTCTTACTCTGTATTTTGTGTCTAATAAATAAAATCTGACTCATAAGTTCCTTACTAGCATATTGTGATGCTAGCTATCTATTTATAGTGGCTAATTATTTTTTGTCTAGTCATAATGAACATTGAGGCGGTTCAACCGCTGTAATTCCCAAAATTTTTTTTTTTTTTTTTTTTTTGCATCCATAGTGAAGATTATGGCGGTTATGAACTGCCAAAATTGTCCGATTTTTTTTTTTTTTCCATCTGTAGTGCAAATTGTGGGGGTTCAAACCGCCAAAATTTGCCAATAACAATCGCCATTTTATACGTGTGGAAATTATGGTGGTTCACTCAGAACCGCCATAATTTACTAAATGGCGGATGTTATTATGGCGGTTTTACAAATCGCCATTTAAGAAAAAAAGGTGGTTATAACCACCGTAAAACTGCAAAAAAAAAAAAATTGCCATTTTTAATAATATTTTTTGTAGTGTTATTTATAGAGATATTAGGTACCTTTTCAATTATAAAAATGATTACCTAAATAACTCTTCAAATAAAAAACTGTACTCCAAAGAGGTTGCAACTTTTCACTTTGAAAAGTAAGCAACGGTAAAACTGCACTTCAAAGGATTGCAACTTTTCACTTCAAAAAGTAAGCAACAATGCTTCTGTGAATATTTTCAATGTCACTCACATATTACAAACTATTCAACATTAACATGTTGCGGGATGGTTGGGGCTCTCATTTGAGAAATGGTAAGATTTTGGCGTGGTATGATAATTGGTCTTTGTAGGGCCCTCTTTGCCAGGATGTTCCTTATGTTCATATTTTCGAATTTGAGCTTATGGTTCGAGATATTTGGAATATGAATAATTGGAATTTTGATGCTTTGACTACTTCTATCCCAATATCTCCTCAAGCTGTTTTACGGATTATCTTGGGCTTGGATGGTACAGATTATGCAAATGGCTGATATTGGCTTATTGAGGATAGTGGCGTGTACGCTTCTCAGAGTGCATATCTTTGGCTACTTCAAAGGAGCAGAGTGTGGCATCCTGATGATTGAAAATGGGTTTGGCGGCTTCCTTCTCTAGAGAAAGTTAAGTTCTTGGTGTGGATGACCCTCCACCAAGCACTGTCGACTAACCACCTTTGCTTCAATAGAAGGATGGCGGGTTCTGCTACTTGTTTGAGGTGTAATGGAGGTGTAAAAGATATGTTTCATTGTGTTTGAGAATGTCCCCAGTCCCAGGCAATATGGCAATTCTTTGGTTTTGCGGGAAGTGTTGAGTTTTCTCTTTGGATTTGGCGAGCTGGGTGAGATGTTTGTCCTTGGGTAGGAATGGTCAAGCTTTCTTGACTTGCCTTTGGTGGGTTTGGAAATGGAGATGCATAGAGGTCTTGGGGGATGAAAGATGGAACTTACACTATGTCGCTAAGCGAATTATCCTTAATGTCCATGATTAACAATTATTCATTGGTTTAGGCAATGTTATGATGGACAGGAACACAGTTTGGTGGTTAGCACCTCCGGAGGGGTAGGTTAAATTGAATGTTGATGGAAGCTATAACCCATCACTAGGTGTAGTGGCTGCGGTGGGGTTGTTAGGGTGTCTAGGGCAGAATGGCTGTGTAGTTCTTCAATGCCCAATTCTCATACTAGTATCTGGGGTGCGGAATTGGAGGCCATGAAATTTGGCATTTGTAGAGCCTAGGATCATGGATTTAGATTAGTTTGGTGCGAAATTGACAATCTTGAGGTGTTTAACTTGAAGCAGTAGATCATGAATTGTAGAGATAATGAATTAATCTCTCTGGTTAATAATATTCGGAGGCTTCTGATAGACACTTGCAAATTCATGTTAGGCATATCCTTCGTTTAGCGAACATGGTCACGGACAACCTTGCTAAGCGTGGATCGAGTTTAGATGCTATTCTTCGTGAGTTGATTATTCCTCTTTCTGAGATATGTGTCCCTTTCTTTCCTATGATGTGACCACATAGTGATCTCCTCTGTTTTTTTTTTTTGTATTTTACCTTAACTTACCAAAAAAAAGCATACATAATATTTTATCCGTAATTATGTTTATGCTTATGACTTATATATAAATTTGGCTGTATTATGATATGGTTAATGATAAGAACGTGTGTTATTTGTGTGGTATTTTTTAAGCATTATATTTGATTTGAGTTGAATTGGTATCACCTACGTAATATTGTATCCGTAAAATTGTGAATGTTTCAACTTATAAATTGCATATAGCAAGACATTTGTATCGATTCCTATTTTGGTGCCTAGCCCTTGGTCTTCTACTAGTTCTTAAACAAACACAAAAAAAACCCCCCATCATCGGCTATAATGAAGCCACAAACAGAAACAAGTCATAGTTTATAGCCAAGTATTACTCCCATGCCCACCGTGTTTCTCTCTCCCTTCGTCATGTGTCAATGCACAAACACGCATGTGTTCAAAATCACTACCTACCCCACCATGTACCTATAATATCTAACTCTCTCCTTCTACGCATATAATTGTTACCCGTTCACAACAAACACACACACACACACACATGCACACACATAGAACACAAATTAAAACCCAGTTTCATTCAATAATCTTGTTGGTGATCCAGAAGATGAGCCAAGAATGGCCTCAGCTAGAAGCCGTCAAGTATGTAGACGTGCTCAACCAGGGATGGATCTACTTAATGTAGGTTGGGGCAACATGCTCCTGCAAAAATTTTTAAAACATTTTTAGAAGTATACAGATGTATGCATATTTTATCTCTATTATTTCATAAAATTTGACTTCGTATTAGGATAAAAATTATGTGAAATTTTTTGTTTTACTTATATATTATCTTTTCCCTTGTTGCTCAAATTTTTTGGATCCGTCACTGTGCTCAACATGCAGGAAAAACTGGCATCGAAGTCAGTGGCGCCAATGGATGTGACCAAGATATAGAAAGTGGAGATCGTGCTGTGCTTGAAAACACTCAAAAGGCTGGTGCTGCCGCTGCCATGCAGTTTGTGACCATGAGAAACGTAGAGATTTTGGGCTGTTGGGCATAACAATAGGAGCAAAGCTGCTAGTGAGGGTGGCATGATTATAACTAAGAATGATGTTGAGGGAACATGCGTCATCGCGGAGTTCGTCGGTGGACAGGTTCGCTCTATACCCTCTAAAAACAATTTGCTTTATATTTTTTTTTTGTAGTTTTAGTTTTTTGGTAGGAGCTAGCCAGCTAACACGCTCTCTTTATTTCTTATTTGATTAATTGGGTTCGTAGGTTATTCACAAATCAAAATGAAAATTTTAAAATTAGTTGAGGTATCAAATCTTTGAAAATATTAAATAGTCATTACCTTTGATCCAAGGGCGGAGGCAATGAGAGGCAGCTATGGGCCGTGGCCTTTCCACATTTGAAACTTTCTATTTATATTTACTAGTGCATTTAACCCATGTATTGCACGGGTGTAGTTTATCTGGTATATATATATAATATAATTTAACATTATAATTTATTATTGTGATTTTATTAGATTATATAAATTTAATAAAGAATTATAAAATTTGAATTAAGATATGGATATCTAAATTAATTTAAAAATATTTATAAAATTAAAAAATATGTAGAATGAAATAATTATAAAAATAAAAGTATAATTTTAAAATTTTTATTGAATAAAATTAATTTATTTTTTAAAAAATTTTTATATAAATTTATTCTACATAATAACTCAATATTAAAAATATAATTCATGAAAAAAAAATCATTGCATTTCTATTTTCCCACCCTTTATTAAAAAAAAATTCATGTCACTTTCCTCTTTCTTTATCCTTTTCAACCTCCTAATAATAAATTATTAAAACTAAAGTAAAGAAAATATATATTAATCATGACATTAAATTATTAAAATTTGATTTAAGATATATTTTTGTAATATTTAAGTGAAAATTAAATAATTAAAAAAATAATTTGTTTTCCTTATTGGCCACATTCTTTAATATTCTAATTAATGTATGTATAATATTTATTTATAAATTCTTTCATAGAGAATTAATGTAACTTCATTTCTATAACCCTAAACCCTATAATGCACACACATAATTTTAATTTAATTATATTTTATTTAAAATTTTTTAATTTCAAATATAATAACATAAATATTCTTGATGTTGTATAACCAGATATACATTTTTATAAAATATTACATAATATATTTAATTTATAATTAATTTTATATAAAATAATTATAGATATAAAAAGTATAATTTTATAGAAAAATTAAATAAATTATTTTCATATAACAACTCATTATTATTGAAAGTATAATTTGTTTTGTAAGAATTATTTTTCCAATTTTTGACCAAGGGTCAAAGCCTCTTCCTTTCAATTATTTAGACTCCTAATAACAATTTATTTAAAGTTTTTTTAGATTAATACAAATTAATCATAAAAAAAAGTTTAATTTCGTATATAATCTTGCAGTATATAAGTGAAAATTTAATAATTAAAAACATCCATTTATTTGCCTACCTCCTTCACATTGCTTAGTATCTTAATAACAAATTTTCTTAAAATCAATAATTGAAATATATCTATAATATCTATTAACAAATTATTTTATAGGAATTCACTATAACCTTACCCCATAAGGGATGAAATTAAAAATAAAAAATTAATTTTTTTGAGGGAAAAAATTTAAACTCACATTGATTAAATAATGTATATAGAAATTAATAATCATAATAATAATAATAATTTTATATAATATTGACATCTATTTAGTACGTAATTATGTACACAATTTACATACATGAGCATTTAGAAGTAAAACATTAACAATAATATCAGCAATTTAACTATTTAATAAAATAGTAATTCAAGTGTCAATTAAATAATGAGTTGTTATTTTTTATATGAATTTAATAAACTATGTTTTTTTTATCAGATGTGATATTTATTACTCTAAACATGAACATCGTTTTACAGTTTGTCAACTTAAGTTTAACATTTTACGTCCAACAATTTTAAAATTGAATTCATCTTATATAAATAACTTAAGAATAAAAGAATAAGAAAAGCATATTATATTAAGTCTTGATTTCTCAGCTTTGAATAGGACCTACTCTACCAATTTTAACAACTCCTTTGGTGCATTGTGTGATTTGACCAAATGAATCCAGTTTTTTATATTTTTCAAAGATAAAAATTACAAATTATCTTTACGGCTAAATATTATTAGAGCTTATCCAAGTGTTACAAAAATAATTTTTTTAAAATTTTTATTTTGTTCTATTAATCAGGAAAACTTTTCTGGTAGAGGGCACTTCACCCGGTCAATCACCTAGTGCTTAGTAATAAAACTCTGCTAGTTACATCTTATGAGAAAAATATAATGGAAGACATGCATTTTGATCTTTAATTTGTTCACATTGCTTTATAGTTAAATCTAATTTAATAAATAACATCAATATACATATAGTAATCCACAAACAGCGCAAGTTAATTCTTAAATTATTGTTGTTTTTACATTATAGGGGAACAAATCTAACTATTAAAAATCTGCTGCAGAAACTTTCAAACACAGATTAAGACCAGTAATCAAAACAGCCGCAATAGATAACCATATATATCTAATATGCAAAAGCCATTATGATAGATGGTCCTACAAATCCACAAGCATAAAAACTGAAGTGGCCAAGAACTTTTGCCAAATAGGACACCTCCATAGATAAAGTTGTCTGTCTCCATACACTTAAGTACACATTAATGCCTATCACCATTTAGAAGCCTGACTTTCTCCATGATATTTTTCAAACCTGCAACAAAATTCCTGCACTTTTCCTGGTTTCCACCTGTATTGCTCATTCAGAGTTTGGATTCTTTGCATAATGGTAACTTCACCTGATGATATTGATGGCGTGTCTAGCATAGTGTCAACCCATGGGCATCCAAAACTATTGTTTAGAGTTCTTCGTACGCTTGTTCCCAAGGTTCTGAAAACTGGATCTGGTATTGAATTGGACAAAATATTCTTTAAAAAGTTTATTGATTCAACCGGGATTTGACCGGCATATAAAAAAATGTAAATAAATAAATAAATATATAATAAAATAAATAAAATTGTTAAATAATATAATACAAATGAAGTAAAACATAAACAATGGCCTTGTGAATGTACAAGGTAACACTCAACAAAAATAAAATGAAATCCAAAAGCAAGCTATAGTAGAAAAACATAAACAATGCAAATGGCTGTGCCACTTTCTAAATAACATCTATCTAGAAAATGGTTAATCTGAGTTGACAATGATGGGCTTCGATAACGCTTGACCCATGACCGTTTATGAAACAAAGTATTAAAAAAACCCCTAAATCTATAAGCCAAATGCAGCTGCCGTACACCTTTTCTCTCCCACTCTTGATCAATTATTCTTCTCTCACCTACTCCTTGATGTCACTCCTTCTCCTTCTCCCTTTCTCTCTCTTTCTCATTTTTTTTCTCTTTTCCCCTTCCCTTCTCCTTTTTCCTATCGACATCCCCATCCATTGATGAGCAAAGAAACTTTCCATCTTATTGCTCAAGTAGCTATCGACATTAGAGGCGCTATATATTGTGCTAGTGGTTGCATAAGAGAACAGCCTAGCCACCTAAATTGATGCCGGTTCAAGTGAATCACCAATTTTTTACCAGTTTATTTGATTTTTGACCCATTTTTTATTGTTCGACTTTTCATAGGCAATTGGATCGGCCAAAGGTCTAATTCCTAATTCAAATGGTTGGACCAGTTGGTTCAATCCAATTTTCATAGCACTGTTTGTTTCGTCTTGTTGCCACTCCTGCTTGGCCCTAAGCACCAAGCACATTAAGGCCGTTAAAGTACAATCTATTAAAACCTGAAAATTTAATAGATAATTTTCATTTCTCTCTAAATCAAATTTCATATATAATATTATGAGACATTGCAAATTTAGTTCTATTTGAATTGATAAGTAGTGAGCACCATAGAGTAGGAGGGAGGGAGAACTGATGTAGAATATAAATACTACTTCAAGTTGTTCTTAGCTCTCTCTATAGCAAAACACCCCTTTTGACTCCCTTAATTGATATACCTACAAAAAATAAATAAATAGCTCCAAGCTATCTTTATCGATGATAGCGATAGAATAAAGGAAAAACCATAAGACTAATGGGTAATGATTTTTGATGGAATAATGTGACTATTCAATTTAAATTGGACTCTCTTGATGATTCTAAACCTTTGATCCTTTTGGTCAAGCTTCTCCCCTTTTTCTCTAGTACCTCTATTTGAAACACAAAATTTCAAAATGTTACAATAGGTAGTATATGATTCTCATGATAGTTAATAAAAAAAAAAAAAAATGCAAAGAAGGAAGATAAATTAATGGGAAAATAAGATATAATAATTTATCAATATATACTTGCCTCCTCACACTTCCTCAAAGCACCATGATCCAGTTCCCACACATTTGATAGATTATCATAAATGTCTCATCCACTATTTGAACTCTCTTTATCGACACCACTCTGGTCAAGTCATACATTGGACAAATGCAACATCTATCATATTTTGCTCTTTCACAATTCATGGGCAGGATTACTTGTCCACAACAAAACCAAAAATAGTAGCATGACATAGCAAACTTGACTTATCCATTCCATAATTTTGAGACATTATGCTAAAAGTAGAATCAACCTCATGCCCTTGAAATCCCACAACATCTTGTAAAACACAAGTTCCCATTAAACTAATTTTTGAATCAAAAGGAACATAAAAGGAAACATATTAACATATCAAAAGAAGACTAAAACAAATTAAACAATGGCAGTTGCACATATAGTACATAGATCATCGGAAAGAATGAGAGCTTGAAATGAACAAATGAACCAAAAAGGAAGGTGGGATGGTAAAAGAGGAAGTTGTAGGGGATAGAAGAACCAAAGGCTTTTTGATCTTTTTGTAATCTGTAAGTATCAAATAGGATGACACCAAAATTGTGTCCTTTATGGTGCAAGTGCAATGTAGTGTGTGTGTTTCAAGTTAAGACTAGGGATTGGAATTACTTAGGCTTGATCTGGTGCATTTAAGAGAGAGACATATTATCAAGCACAATTTCCATCTTACATTCTCAAAAGATGCTCTAGAGCTAATAGATGGTAGACCTGCCTAAAAAAAAAAATTGCTATATAGAAAGTAGAAACTGTTGAATAGTATAATGTTCAAAAAGGTCGCTTAACAAAATTTCCTAAAATAAGAAGTAGAATCACGTAACTTATGTGAAAACAAACTTGAGTTAATTTATAGGTGAAAAGTAACGAATAAGTAAGAATAGTGAAAAATATCAAACAAAAAATAAAAGAAAAAATTAAAAAAAGAAAATCAAGAAGCATATAAAGCAAAGCAAATCAACTATCTTCCTTCTTGAGGATGGAAACCTTCTCAGCCAAAATCTCCTAAGCACCCTAAACCTATGAAGTCGTCCATTAATCTACTACTTCATGCCCATGCCCCTATCACTGTGATACACACCGCCAATGCATTATCACGTCTTTGCTATCAATCATTGCTTCTTCTCTTTACCATCAAGTATTTCAACAAAAGAAAACATTAGAAAATACAAAAATGAAGAATAACCACAAAACCATGAAAAGTTCAAAATGAAGGGTAGCAACTTCTCTATTATTGCAACATTATTCTAGAGCTAAATAATACACACTTTTACTCTCCATCACTCCCTTACACAAGTTATTCTTTCAATGGGGTTGCTTCGGGAAACCATGGAAACAAAATAATAAAGATGTTAAAATTAGAACTCAAAAATAGAAGGGAATGATTAGGGTGAAAGCCAAACACAAACAAAGAAGGAATTAACAGAGAATAAAATGAACATACAATGATTAATTAATAGACAAAGATGAATGAAGGGAAAAACTTAGGGTTTATCATTGGGTACAACAGACAACAAAAATTTAAAACCCCTAATACCTCTTGTCAAGACCTGATTAGGCAAACAATCTTAGCCATCATGATGTAGCCACCACAGATTCGTGCTAGAAGCTTGATTCTAGTCAAAATAATTGCAAAGTCGCACGAGAAAGGAGAAGAGAAAATCTGAGAGAAGCGAAGAAAGAAAGGTTGAGAGAAAAATTAAAAGGAATAGTAAATGGAGACTGAGAGAGAATGAGAAACCCTAACACTATCTCACATATACAGTTTCTCATAATAGTTATATTTTGTGTGGCCAATATAGAGAGAAAAAGATGCAAAAATGTGCATTCAAAAATTTGTAGGTCAATGGGGAATAGGATTAGGTTAACTTGATTACAGGAACGAGATTAGTTAACATAACTATGGAATAGGATTAGATGAAGATAATTGAAGAATATAATATAGTTGTATACTAATTGTCAGATACAATTTCAATGAACAAAAAATTGAAAACAATTTATAGAAGCGTTTAATTTTTTTCAATAAAATAATAATTGAAATAGGGGGCCAAATTGAAATATTTTCACAATTTGAAAGATTTGAGAAATGGAGGGAAAATTGATGCTCCAATTGAATGATACTTAGCATACCTTTCCTTGAAATGACCTTTTGATTATAAGTAGTATAGTTTTTAGGAGAGATTCTTGTATAGGCACAATTCTAAGATCTCATATTTAGGTACACTTATAATAAAAATGGGTTATACCAGCTTTATTTAAGATACACTTACTTATTTATGGGTCTCACCAATTTTATTGTGATTGTACATAAATATGAGTTATTAGACTTATATTTATCTAAGTTTTTTTTAACTATACTATATGTAATTTCTTTAGCAAGAGTATGATCAAATTCTTTAACATGGATTTTCTCAATTTAAATTTCTAACCATATCGATCTGATCTGTTACATACAATGTAAAACAATTTAGATGATTTTAATTTTGATTTGATATCTTTTCTATTTTCAAAATGATGAATAATCTAATATAAATAATCCCCTCTATATCCACGTTCTCCATCTTGCCAAGATTCTAGTCCTCATTTCCTTGTTAAGAAAAAAAGGTCTAGGTTCAAACCTTCCCTCTACTCACTTCATTTTTTAGGGTTTCAACTATCAGAACAAAGAACTTGATAGAGTGTTGTCAGTTTATTTCATTGACTTATTAAGAGGTCTTATATAGCCATCACCACTACATTACAAAATGACAGAGAGAACAAGTGATGTAGCTCACAACATCTATAGTGCCAATCATTTATCCTACTATGATTTACATTTGGAAGTGAGTCAAAGTGCATGCTTAGTTGACATCATTTCACTAATAATCTATGATACATGGATAATAAAATAATTACCCTCTAAAAGAATATTTAATTAAGATAACTCGCTCGACAGCCTTTGATTTGGCTAGTGCCCAATTCTTGCTCAATGAGTGACCTTGTACTCGGCCTCGTGTTTGACCTCCACTTGGGTCGAATGTTTACGGAAAGAAAAGCATACAAGCAAAGCGTGAGAACCTAAGGTTCTCGAGAGTAAATTTAAACAAATCTCATAATGTCGTCATAAACATTCCAGCCGCTTCGGTTTATTATGAAAATGTGAGCACAGATACATAAACAGTGGTTCAATTTTAAATGGAAAGCATCTTTCTCGAAGCGGGTTATGTTGTAACAATCGCTTGCCATATTATATATGACAAACATAGAAATACCAGTAGTGCAATATGCTTCAACAAGAATATTAATGATCTTATCATTTAATGGGATAACCGAGGATGCACATGGAAATGCTTGTGCTTATCTCAGCATGCAAGTGCACTTGACTCAATCTGTATCTTTCTTTTTCCTGCATTTGGTCTTACTTCTCCGTGCTTGGTCCCTCGGAGGTGAATGGCCTTTCACCCCTGGGTAATAGCCTGCTTTTGTGTTCGAGCTCGTACCTATACATGAGTGACGGGTTTACTTTCCCCGACCCTCACACCGGTCTATTCCCCTTAAATCTGGTCGAGGGCTGGCCCAAGTCTTAGACAAGATCGCTTCTACACCACGCTAGCTGGGTCTATGCCATGCCTCACGTGGTAGCTAGTACGCCCTTCTTGAAAGTTCTCGCCATCTTTCCTTTCCATATCTTGTCATGCGTGCAAATGCTTTGTGCATATATGAATATGCCTCATATCTTATTTTGCATATCATATTCTAATTATGCTCGCATGCATGACATACATGAACATAACATGTGAATGTAATATATTCAAAGTATAATCTCTCATAACTCATATAATACTTAAATTCATACTTGCATATCTAAACCTTATGAGCATAACATTCATAGATTTCTGGCCAGAATTTGGCAAGATAACGGATCGATTCTGCTTTCCCCATGAATAGTGCCAGCTCTCACGGGCAGTTCAACCATAGTAACATAAATCAATTTAACACATATATATATCAGTATTAAACTGGTCATCCTCAACTCAAACTTTGTATGTCCACCGACTCTTGTGAAGTTATCATTTTGGCCATCCTGCCAATCCTATTCGGTTCTGCCCGAATCTTGTATAATCCACCTTTATCTCTATTCAATTCATTTAGATCTGAAATTTGGATATGTCATAGCTCTATATGTCTACTTTCTAACCTCTTTGGTCCCATGTCATTCTGATTTATATAAATCAAGATATTCAACTTTTACTTCAGCCTGTTCAGTCGCTAGTCCGAATTACACTCCTGGGAATATAAATTCACTAAAAATCGAAACTAAGCTCAAATCTTACGAAATTGGTCTCATATCAAATCTATCAGGATAACCTTTCATTTGCCACCAGTTTCACTCCATTTGCTTAAGTATACCTCGAGTTATAGGTCCTGAAAGTCTACCTTCCTGAACTACTCCGTTTTGGCCTAGATTGGACATAGGACAACTTCCTCGAATCACTGGGAACCATTGGGACCATAACAAACTCGGAATCTTATATTGGGGTGTTCCCCTGTGTGTAAGCTTTCTAACAAAATTGGTTTCACTCAATTTGGAGTTGTATAGGGTGAGTTATACCTCCTCATGTCACCCTGCCCGGATGAACATTCTAAACCCTAGGTCAAACTTCAAAAATTCGTATCTCCCTCAATACTAATCCAATAACCTTATATGATATAGCTATGGAAAGCCCTGAATGTCTACTTTCATCTAAAAATGGTTTCATTGGATTTGACCGATTGTAGGCGGCGCCGTACGCTCCGCCATACGGACTGCCGTGGAATCTCCACCAAGACAGCACCCTCATCCATCCATTTCTCTTTGTTTTCTTCTTCTAATTCTAATTCTAACTCAAAATCCTCTATGAATTTAATCACAATCCATCATAATACATCCAATAATTCATCACATATGCAAAGAAGAATTCAATCTCATGCAATCATAGAGCAAGGAATTTAAGAGTAGAAGTAGAATCCTACCTTTCCGGAGTGTGATCTTGCTGAATTGGAGTTTGATTGATGGAACTTGCCAAAGCCTGAAGATTTGATGGAGTTGGATTTGGGAGAGGAAAGGAAAACGAAGGCTGCAGCAAGGAGGAGAGGGAGACATAAATCAGCTGGGAATGAAGAGGGAAGTCTGACTTAAATAGATGGGGGTAGTTGGAATTGTGGGTGTTGATTGGTTGAAGTTTTGTGATTGAATTTCGCCATGTCGCTTTGCTTTTGTGGTCGTGTTGCTCTCCACGCTGCTCCAAAATTGGGGTACGCCGCTTCTATCTGAAATCGAGCTCGTCTTTCTTACACCTTAAGTCGGAACTCGTGTTATACCAGTTGAGACTTGAGGAAATCTTGTATCAAGGTCGGAGGTCGGAAGTCATGCACCGCAATCCTACAATCTCTAACTCCCTATTTGAACTCTGGAATGCCAATCTTTGGATGTAAAATCGGATACCGTAACTCGTGTGGAAATTGGCTCAAGGGTCCGAACTCGTATCCACCCCAATTGAGTTTAACATTAAGGTTGGAACTCTGGAATTCGAATCACATTTCCAAACCCAAATACTTAAACTCTAAGTCGTGACTTATACACTGCGGCGACATCTAAGCCGGGTATATTTTCCTTGAGACATGAAGTCGGATCTCGTGGAAATAGTTCATGTGTTCGGATGAGAGGGCCAAGTCCGAACTCGTGAAATGACGAAAATATAATAGTTTAAATCGCAGGTCGGAAATTATACCCAATATACTTGAACTTGACTGAGATTGGAACCCTGAGTCCTCGAAATTAGAATATGAAGTCGAAATCCTAATAATCAAAATTGAAGATGAAATCGGAAATCGGGGAAGGACATGAAGTCAAGACTAACTCTAACTCGGAAATAGTCATCCTATTGAAATCCAAAAATGAAGTCGGAAATTGAATTGGTCAATCCCGATGGCGGTTTAAACTCGAAATCGGACGTTATGACCATCACCACTACATTACAAAATGACAGAGAGAACAAGTGATGTAGCTCACAACATCTATAGTGCCAATCATTTATCCTACTATGATTTACATTTGGAAGTGAGTCAAAGTGCATGCTTACTTGACATCAAGTTTCACAAGGTTATATTGATGTTACCATGTTTGATAATTGATGACAGGAGAAAGATATATTTAATTAAAAAACATAGTGACGTTTAAAGAATGTCACAATTAGAAATTATAGTACATTTTGGAGTACTTGGAGATCCTTAAGTCTATTATTAGAGAAGTGAAAGATATGAATGACATATATTCATCTAGTTAGGAGCCTTGGATGAAATATTTAGAGGGTTTAATAGTCTTACCTCAAATCTTCACCTAACAAGTATCAAGTCAGACTATCATTCACTTTGTAATGATTTGAATAGGTTTGGTAGCAATCATTTTAACAAATACATGGCAACATTGAAACATCAATACATAAGTAATCCTTGGGCAACAGTGGTTACTGTTGTTGTGGTTATATTACTAAAGTACTAATGTTTCAATGTCACTTGTATTTGTCAAGATGATTGCTACCAAACCTATTCAAAACATCATAAGGTAAACGATAGTTTGACCTCATATTTGTTAGGTGAAGATCTGATGTGAGACTTTTAAACACTCTAAGTATTTCATCTAAGTCACCTAACTAGATGAATGTATACTATTCACATCTTTTACTTCTCTGACAAGTGACTTAAGGATCTCCAAGTGCTCCAAAACATACTGGAAATTTTGATAGTGATGTGCTTCAAATGTCACTATGTCTTTTAATTAAATATATTTCCATGCTGTCATCAATTATCAAACACGGTAACATCGGCACACCCTTGTGAAACTTGATGTCAAGTACGCATGCACTTTGACTTACTTCAAAATGTAAAGCATAGTTGAATAAATGACTGGCCTTATAGATGCTATGAGCTATATCCCTTATTCTTTCTGTCATTCTGCAATGCAGTGGTGATGGTAGCATAGCATAAGACCTCTTAATAAGCCGGTGAAATGGACTGGTGACACTCCATCACATTCTTTGTTTTGATCATTGAAACCTTGAAAAATGAAGTTTATGAAGGGAAGGCATGAACTTTTTCTCTTTACAAAGGAAGAAGGAGGAGGAGGATGGAGAATATGCATGTAGAGGGTACTATTTTAATAGCTTATTCATCATTTTCAAAAAAGAAAAGATATCAAATCAAAATTAAAATCATCTGAAAATAGTATTTTTATTTTACGGTTGTATAAGACAGATCATATGAAACTAACAATAAGAAAATTTTCAACACTTAAGATAACCTCCTTTGGATGAAAGTCTTAAATATTAGAAACAAACATTGACATGTCACACACAATTCCCATTAAAAACATACAATAACCCATTTGGGGTGGCAATTGTATTTAATAACTAGAAAACATCCCTCGCATTATAACCAATTTAATGAACTCACATAAATAAACTCCTTTGGTGATAAATATTTATATGAATTGACAAAACCAATCATATAAGGAAACAATGCCCAACAGACAAAAGAATGATCTAATAAAAAAAAATTAGATACTTTTTAATATGTGTCTCTACTGATCTTATAATAGTACAATGTGCATTGTATAAGCAATAAATTTTGTCAGCTAATATCCATGCCTAGGATAAATTATAAAAGTAAGGGCAAATGAATTTTTTTAAAAAAATAATCTAAAACTATTTATTATTGCATAGCAAAAATGTCTAATTTCTTATTATAAATCATATGTATAATAAGTTTTTTGGCAAGCTTGGCTACCAAAAAAAAAAAGTAAATGGGCTAGCCCATTTAAGCCCACGAACCAGTCTTAATTAGGTCAAGCTACCATGTTGAACGGGTTGGTCCATTTAACTCATATAATTCAGGAGCTTAAAGGGGTCAGCATGACTCATTTGATAGCCATAGAGGGGAAAAATAGGAAAGAGATGATTAGGTGAGTCGCAAAAAACCGTGAAAAATAAACAGTGAGGATAAGAAGTAACTCTTTAGGGTTACACTTGGGTAAATGGGTCCCTACTAGGCCCTTTCCAACTAAATTCTTTACATAATTAGATGTTTAAATACTATAAATAGATAATTTACTGTCCATACGTGTGTGTTTCTTAGGTTTTGATTCTCAAATATTTATTTTTATATATTGTGACTTTTATTTAAATTTTTACATAAAAGTAAAAATTAGATTATACACATTATTTTTTACATAAAATTAAATATCAAACATTGTCTCTTCCAGTAAAATGGGTCTAGCTCTGCCCCTGATAATAAGCATATCTTTAATGCCAATATTGACTAACTCAGGTGGTACACTATACTAATTTAATTTTTACACTTTCATGATTGCTGCTTCTACCACTATAAGTAACACTGTCGAGGGTTTGGTATTTGCCAATTAGCATAACCTAATCCTATCCATCAATGAAGGAGCCATTGTGATATTCGAATCTTGAAGCTTGACTTTGAGTTCTTTTCCTTTGTATTGATTACTGATGTGTTTCATCTTAAAGTTTATTTTAATGGAACAAAACCTGTTATGAGGGTAATTTTAACGCACTGTCAATGTAAAATAATTTTACATTATTATCTAATAGAAATCATATGAATTGTAAACATGGTTCATGTCTATGTAACTATCCATCATGACATGTCACTTTCCATAATTTCTATTGAATGAAAGTGTTAAATTGTTTTACATTGTTAGTATATCAAAATTAATCTCATATGTTATAAGCAACAAAATGGTATCTTCCACGGTAGAAGAAAGCAAAAAATAAAGAAACTAGAAAGGAACTTCAAAGGTTTTTGAACTAATCTCAATGTAAGAAATGAAGTAATATATTCAAAAATCAATTGTGTACAAGAGGTGAAGTTCGTTATATACAAGTGTCTACCTAATTAAGCTAATTGCCGCGTGATAAATAAGCTAACAACTAACAACAAACTAACAGGTATACATAACGGTTTCCAACTAATTGAGAAACTTTTGGATCAATCTTCCTCAAATGATATTAGAACTGGACTTGGTTATGACCTCTTCAAAAAGTAGGAGCATGAATGTTGATCATACTTAGAAATACAAGAATTAAAAGGGCTATGGGCTAGAGGCTTGGTGAATACATATGTAACTTGAAGATGACTGGAAATAGGAAGAAAATGACGGATGTTGGCCTGTAGTTTTTCTTGGACAAAGTGGCAATCCAACTCTATGTGCTTAGTGTGCTCATGAAAAATAGGATCGCGGCAATGTGGAAAGCAAATAGATTGTCAAAATAAAATAGGGCAGGGGCAGCATTAACCATGGCAACTAGCCTAAGCTAATACTTTATAGTCTGTCTCAAAGGAAAAACGAGAAATAATGGCTTGTTTCTTACTTTTCTATGAGACTAAAGGAGAACCAAGGAAGAAACAAAACCCCATGACTGACCTCATCATGTCATGTAGGCTTCCTAGTCAGAATCTACAAAGCCTTTAAGTTTGAGGTTAGAGGCAGAATAGAAAAAAATAAAAAAAGCCAGCAGTAGGAGGACCCTTGAGATAGTAAAAGATTCTAGTGGGAACTTGATAGTGGACTTCAATTGGACAATCAAGGAATTGACTCAAACATCTTATGACATAGGCAATATCTAGACAAGTTTGAGTCAAATACAGCAAACGGCTAATCAATCTATGATAAGCTTGTACATTAGAAAATGTAGGACCAAAATCCTTAGACAACTTAAGGGTGTAATCCATAGGGGTACTGTTGGGTTTTGCAGCAAGAAGACCACTATCTTATAGTAGATCAAGAGCATAATTCCTCTGATAAAGAGTGATTCTTTGACTATTGTGTGTGACCACCATACCCAAAAAATATTTGAGATTGCTTAAGTCCTTGATCTTGAATTTGGCATCTAGCAAGGAGTTCATATGCTATATCTCAGATAGATTATTCCCAACCAATACAAGAGCATCAACATACATAAGTATGGCTGTGAAACCATGGGAATTCTATTTGGTGAAGAGAAAATAGTCCACCTTTGACTATATGTATCTGGATGATGTCAAAACAATAGTCAATTTTCATTCCATTTTCAACTGGCCTATTTTAAACCATATAAGGATTTTTGTAACTTGCAAATAAGGCTACAAGAAAGAGTATGAAAACTGGGGAGAACCTTCATGTATACTACTTCATCAAGATCACCATGCAAAAAGGTCATGTTGACATCCAATTGATGCAAAACCAACCTTTCATAGTAGCAACGAAGATCAGCCCCTTCAAGGTAGTCATCTTCACCATAGGGCTAAAAGGGTCCATCTAATTGATGTTTTCAGTTTGAGTATAACCTTCTACAACCAAGCAGGCTTTGTTGTTCAACTGAACCATCTGGCTTGAACTTTATTTTGAAAACCCACTTGCAACCAATAGCCCTCTTTCTCTGAGGCAAAAAATTGAGAAACCAATTTCTATTTTCCTCAAGAGCATTTAGTTTAGCAAAGATGGCATTACTTTAACATTAATGATTTTCAACATCATTATAACTGGTAGGTTCAGAAGTAGTAGAGAATGCAAAAGAAAAAGATTTGTGTGTGGGAGAAAAATGATCATAGGAAAGAAAATTAAATAAGGGATACCCGACTAAGGAATGAGATGATGTAGCAAAAGAAGTTGATAGCATGCAATGAAAATCTCTTAAATAAGTTTCCTTAACCTTCGGGACCTACAAGAGGATGGAGGGTGATGCAGGGTAGATGTGGAGGTCTAAGATAGGGCTATGTTTGATATTGACTAGAAGAGTGATCGGAGTCAGTAGTGGAAGGATTATGGTTAGTATGTTAAGGTACTGGCAATTTAGGGGCCGAGTTAAAAGTGTATGGAAAGAGGTCATCAAAATAGGTAGGTAAAGATAGTAGTGGAAAGTTAGTAGTTGGATAGTTGGCAGATGTGTAGTAATGAGTAATAGCAAAAGGAAAGATATACTCATAAATTATTATATTTCTGGATAAAAAAGTTTCCTTAATGACTAGATCATATAACAAGAATCCTTTAGTCCCACTAGTAAAACCAAGCAAACATATTTCTTAGCTCTAGAGGCGAATTTCTTTTGATGAGCAGTTAAAGTTGATACAAATGCAAGACAACCAAACACTCTGAGATAAGCCAAGTCAAGAAGTTTACCATGTAAAATTTCATATGGAGAAAAATTTAGATATGTAAGGAGAAAGGATGCAGTTTATTAGGTGAATAGCATGTCCTATAGCAAAATTCCAAAAACAGTTTGGTAAAGATGAATGGAACAATAGTGCTTTCCCTATGGTTAAAATATGTTGATGTTTCCTTTCTACAACTCCATTATGTTGTGGAGTCCCTACACATGTAGTCTAATGCAATATAAACAAGTGAATTGTAAAACCTAACCATTTTAAACTCAGGTCCATTGTCAGACCTTATCTTTTAGACATTAAAACCAAATAGCATAGCAATACGTTTTAATGAAATTTTGCAATAGATTACTTACTTCTGAGTTTAATTTGATGAAATATAGCCAAGTGTATCTAGATTTGTCATCAAGTATAGTTAAAAAATATCTATGACCAAAAATAAATTTAACCGAGATATGTCCCCAAATATCAACATGAATGAGATCAAATAGATTTTAGGACATGGTAGTACTAGCAAGAAAAGGAAGTCCTTTCTGTTTTGCATAATGGCAAGCTCACAACGAGCTTCATTATCCATACATGTAACAAAAAGGGTAATGTTTTTGCACAACAATCAACTTAGCTTGTAAGGGTGCCCTAACCTGAGGTGCTACAAATCAAAAAAGGAATAAAATGTATTGTGTACAAAATCTAAAATGCGGTTTAGTCCCTAAGAAAGGATGTGATGTGGGATACAGTTGAGGTAAGAGGAGGTTTGCGAGGTGTGCTGATCTGGTTAACAATATGATGTTGGTTTTGGTTTGAATGCTTTGAATGTTGTGAATCTCTGTTAAATCAAGGCCAATAATGCTTTACATTGCTCTAGGGTAAATGGAACAGAATTCTTAGTGCTTTGCCTTTGAGAAACAATACTACAAGAAACATTAGCATTATATTTTGCAGTAATATTATTTATATTGCCATAACTTATTCTTGGCTTGAGATTTGGTGGAAATCCATGCCTGTGATAGCATGTATCCAATAAATGTCCACTCTTTCCACAATAAGAATATACCTTATTAGACTGACCTTTCCTAATTGTGCCTCTTCTAGATACAATAATGGTTGAATTCCTTCATCTTCCTTGCATACCTCTACCTCTAGCACTACTTACCAACTAACTTCCATCAATAGCATTAACTAAGGCTTGTGACTCAACAATCTCAACACTTATTTGTCTTTCTTATCGTGCAACTAGAGAAAACACCTTATTTTTTTTAGGCAAAGGGTCTATTATTATTTGAGACCTTACTCTACTGTATTTTTCCTTCAATCCCTTCAAAAATCTTACCATGTAGTCATTTTGCCATAATTGTAATACCCATGCCCCAAATTCTGAGTTCTTTCTTGTTGTTGTGCTGTACCTAATAGTAATCGATTACGTAATCGATTACAATTATATGAAAAAAGGTCCTAACCTTTCTGGATGCCTTCGGGCTAGAATTTTCATAATTGTAACGATTACATAGAATTGTGATCGATTATAATTATCTAGATTTGTAGTAATTGATTACTAGCACTGGTAATTGATTACAAGAGACCTATGTAGCATCCGAACGCATTCTCTCTCATCATTTTCATGCAATTTTTGCTCTCTACACTCAAAAACATACTCTTTTCTCTCTAAAATCACTCCTTTCCTCATCCTTTATCTCCATGTTAAATTTTTTCATCAAAATCTACTCCAACTACACATTTTACAGTCTCTATTACACCAAAATGTCATCAAATCTGCCTCTCTCTCTACCTCCATAATTGTTGAGGCTAGAGCTTGGAGAAGGAGGAATCATGGAATCCACCCCCATTCTCATCCTCATTGGCTTCCTAAGGTTAATTCTTGACACCTTTTCTTTTTCTCTTCCTTGAAATTTTGATTTTTGCATAGTTTGGGAGATCCCTATGAACCCTAGGTTAGAGAATTAGAGATTCTTGGGGTTTGGAAGTAAATAGTGTTAACCCCTTATGTTAGTGGCTAATATTCAGTTAATTTGTTGTAGGTGTGGTGTTAGATTATCCAAAGGAATGCTCTTTTAGCTCCATGGCTCTGGAGATCTGAAATATTCCTTCTTGGCTTGTGTATTGTGAGTAAATAGAACATCCTTAACTTGATTTCTACTTTAAGTTAAGATGTTTAACTATTTTTTTTTAATGACATTGTTTTCAAAAACCTTACACATGAGTTGATGAATTTTATTATGAGAAATTATGCAAAGGTTATGCATGATGGTTAAGGTAAAGATGTAGGAAAGTCTATAGCAGGATCTGCCTGCCAACGGCAATAGATGTTAGCCCTGGCGTACCTTGGAGTATCATTTGCACAGCCACATATATGTGGTGCATGACAGAAATTACATAGCCACTCAGAGAGTGGTGCATGAAGGACTACGAGATCACATGAAGGAAAGACTATCTAAGTGTGATCTTGACGAATAATCCTGTATTAGATAGTTTCCTATGGTTTTTTTTTTTTAGTTTCTTAAGTTTAAATCCATTTTGTATTGAGATTTACTTAATATTCATGTATATTGACTCATGTGGGTTAAGGGTGTTCTATTTCTCATTGAGTTGTATAATTTCACCATGTTGTTTCTTTCTCTTTTTTAGATATAGTTGCAGACTTGGGAGTTGATCCTCTCGCCTTTCAGCTGTGATCCCTTACTTCTTCGGTTAGCCCTCATGAATAAGGGCATTATGTAAATTTTTAGTTATTGATGTAGTTCCATCATACTATAGGCAGAGCCTGACCCTTGCTTAACTATATTGACAGTTAGATAGTAGTTTATGTGCAATGAGAATGATTGGATTTCTAAGAAATAAGAATTATGTATTTTAGATGAATGTCTATGATTATGCATTATTTTTGTTCTGTGTACTATGGGGTGCATTATGAGAATATCTGGATCCCTAATGAATGAGTGTGCTTGCTTTACTATGCAAGAAGAGGATTCGTATTTGGGAACTATCCTAATTACAAAGGAGACTCTGTCCGATTTTCATGAAAAATGTGTGATGAAAGGCTTGCTAGGAGACTTGTTCCTAATGCACTGGTCACGGCCAAAGATGGATTGTGACAATAATTTTGGATAGTTTCCATGTCACAAGCACAAACATCACCACATAATATCCAGGAATTGGCCTAAAACTGTTCAATTCCTCCCAAAGATACTGCAAACTAGTGTAATAAGGTGAAACTAAGGAGTCACCTTGCTTAAAGGCAAAGAGCTCTTCTTGTAATTGAGCTATACAAAACTAATTTCCCTCATAATACTTTTCTTTCAACTTATTCCAAACAACAAAAGCCATATTCTTCCACAAAATACTCGCACAAAGAGCGAGTAATCTAAGAAAGGACATAGGTGTTACACCTATCCAAAGCTAAGAATAATGGATCATCTTGATCCAGTTTCTGAGTTTTACCATCAATGAGATGTAACTTGTTTTTTGCTCTTAAAGCTGGATGCATACTTCTTGACCATGCATGATAGTTTTCACTATTCAACAAAGGAGACACCATGAAAGCATTGGGTGTTTCACTAGGGTGCAAGAAATATGGACTTGTAAGATCAAGTGCAAGATCTCAATCAAAATCAGAGAGGAAAACTAGATCAAAAACTACTAGGAGAGGCTCTAATACCATAACAAAATGGTATTTGCTATGGTAGAAGAAACCTAAAACTAAAGAAACCAAGGGGAACTTCTAGGTGTTTGAACTAATCTCAATGTGAGAAATGAAGAAATGAATTCAGAAATCAACTATGAGCAAAAGGTGAAGTTCCTGATATACAAGTTTCTACCTAACTAAGCTAATTGCCACGTGATAAATAAGCTAACAACTAACAACAAACTGACAATTGAATATAACGATTTCCAACTAACTGAGTAACTTCTGGATCAATCTTCCTTAAGAGATATCAAAACTGGACTTGGCTAAGAATAAGCACAACTTAAAACACTTAAAGAGATATATTGCATCATTGTAAAACTCATGGGGTAATTCACACAAATCATATACGTAAAGGGGTTATATAAATTTTACCCTAATTTTTCCATAAAAAATTTAATAACTATCCAAGAATAATTATCACATTGAAAATAAATTAGCCCACTAAGTTTTGAGTTAACGGTGAATAGTTTGAGTAATTTAAATAAGGTTATAGGTCCAGACTTTAGTATTACTGATAAAAAAAAAACATTGAAAATAATTTTGAGCTCTGATAAACTTTTAACATTGGCTGGCCACAAAAGAAATTGAAGGACCAAAGAAATTGAAGGTTGTTAAAGGTGAATGGACTTAGTCATACTAGAGAAGCTCTAAAGGACATTTGTCTTTTGTGATTTGCTTATTTTGATCATTTTAGAAGACTAAACAATTATGAGAAGTTGGTATGCGTATATTATCAATTAATGTTTGGAAAAGTTTGATTGTCAATAGAAATTGAGTTTACAAAAAACCTTAAATTGTAATAAAGTTTTCTCTTTTTTTTTTTTTTTTTGTTATAGGATTACACCTAATGGCTCTACTAAGTGAGGCATAAATATAACATCTTAAGGATTTTTATTTTTTTTCTTTTCTTGTTTTGTCCTTTATTTTTGTTTGCTATTTTGTTCTTTTTTTTGTGAAAGATATCTTCTGTGAAAGAGAAATATTTTTTTTTATAATTATGTGCATGTTTATGACTTATATATAAATTTGGTTGTATAATGATATGATTAATGATAAGAACTTATGTGTTATTTATATGGTACTTTTTAACTATTATATTTGATTTGAGTTGAATTGGTATTGCCTATAGTAGTTTTGTGGCTTGAAAAGGAAAAGCTCTCCTTATTTTTAGGCTCCTATTATTTAGGAGGTTAAGAAAATGAAAAGCTTTTCCACTATTTAAAGAATGATCAACATTTACGAAGCATGCCTATAAATTTAGTCTTCTTCCTTTCGCATGAAAAACAACAATATTGTGTCGTTTCTCAAACATTTTCCCATCTTTCATAGGGAAGTTTTGGTTTTGTATTAATTTCTCTTTGTTTATTAAGAGTTTTGCTAGAATATACACCATTGAAGATAGTACTACGAGATATTTGTGTGTATATGGGATTTGGGTTTGAGTGTTGTGAGATAACTTCCTTGTAATCATCTTATTTTATAATAGTTGTCACCTTTATATGTGGATATAAGCTCTAAGTTACACCATATTTGTTCGTATATTTCCACTCCATTTTTCGTTCACTTCCACTAATTTTACATCTAGCTGGTATCAGGGCACTTATAACATTCTGGATAAACTTGATCAAAGAAAACATGGCGACAACAAAATTTGATATTCAATAGTTCAATAGGCACATCAAGTTTAGGATGTGGTAGTCCATATGATAACTATTTTCACACAAAAAAATTTGAAGATACACTAGATGGCAAAGACAAGAAGCTAGCTACAATGAAGGACTCTAAATGGGAAGAAACTGATCATAAAGCTCTTTCTATCGTTTAATTATCCATCAAGATGACATATTATAGGAGGTCCTATCGAAGGAAATAGCAGCAGCATTATGGACCAAGTTAGAGTCATTGTATATGAAGAAGACGATGCCTAATCATCTTGGAGTATTGCAACATTTATACATGTTCCACGTGGCTAAAGGCACATCCATTAGAACATATATTTCTGAGTTTACTTTACTCATTATGGATCTAAAAAATATGGATGACATTCTCTAGTGAGCAACAATCAATAATGTTGCTTTGTTCTCTACTTCCTTCTTCCAAGCACTTTTGGCAAAAACTCATATGGGTGTGAACACCTTGATATTGATGAGGTAAAGTCCCCATTAATGAGTCATGAGAAGATGGAGCATCTCTAAGGCTCTTAACTATTAGAAAACTGAATGTAGAAGAGTAGAAAATGGAATAGTTTTTGAGACATGAATTATTACTTTCTTTAAAAAACCATTGCCTGCATATTCTTAGGGAAAATACAGACAAGTCTCTTATCAGGATACAACAAAACCTCACAAACTCTCTTAATAATTTTTTACGGTGTTTTTTTTTTTTCTAATCAAAGAAAGATGCAGACAGTAGTTATTTATGGAGATATTAGGCACCTTTCAATTATAAAAATTGTTACCCAAATAACTTTTCAAATAAAAACTGCACTCCGAAGATGTTGCAACTTTTCACTTTGAAAAGTAAGCAATAGTAAAACTATACTTCGAAGGATTGCAACTTTTCACTTCATAAAGTAAGCAACGATGCTTCCATGAATATTGTCAATGTCACTGACATATTACAAACTATTCAACAATCCCCCAATAGTTTGTAATAACACCATTCATAATATCATACATAATAGAAAGTATCTCATGTATTTGAACTTCTTATTAGTGCAAACATCTTAAAATTTAACGAATTATCAGTATACAAATATTGAACTATAACTCCTTATGTCAAATTGAAAATGTCATATATATGATATCATACAATTATTAAGAGGCTTTAACAACAAGCCTTTAGCACTTTTATGGCCATGTACTAATCCTGCATTCATTAATATTTACAAGAATAAACCCTTTAATCCTTGTTTGAGGTGGCACCACCTCAATATTCATATAGGTGAAATTTGTCCTTCTGTCCCTGTTACTTCAAACATTTAACAATTTCATTAAGACATGTAATCGTGCTTTTCTCATAACAGTACACACTGAATGTCTTAGAATGAGAACTTTTAGAAAAAAATCAGTGTCAAGTTTGATACATCGTAAGTTGGTTTTACCCATTGAACTCATTTTGTTAGGATTTCCAACTCAAAGTTGGGTTCCCATTACTAGTACATTTTAATGTCAGGGTTTAAGCCCTATTCCTTTAGAAGTCAATTGTAATGCATCTCTTGGTAATGCTTTCGTAAATGGATCAACCAAATTTTTATTTGATCTCACATAAATTATAGTCAAGACTTCACTCTTACTTAATTCTCTCACATAGGCATGTCGCAAACTTATATGTCTAGACTTTCTATTATAAATTTTATTGTGGGTTAAACACATTGTTGTCTCGTTATCATAATATATACGGTTGTGGCCACAACTTTATATCTAATAACATATTCCTTAACCATTCTGCTTCTTTTGCTATAGCTGCTAATACAATAAATTCAGATTTCATAGTGGAATGTGAAATACAAATTTGTTGTTTGGATGCCTAATTGATAACACTACTTCCTAAAGTAAAAATGTATCCTGTTGTAGATTTATTATCACCTACACTAGTTATCCAACTAGCATCTAAACAACCTACTAACACAATAGGAAAACCATTATAACAAATAGTCATATTTTTTGTCTTTTTCAAGTAGCCAAGCACTTTAATAATGGCTTTCTAATGATCACTACTTGGTTTACTCATAAAAATTGAAAGTTTACAAACTACAAATGCAATATCTAGTCTTGTATAATGTATTGAATACATCATACTACCTATTACACTTGCATATTGTAATTGTGCAACTATTCTCCCAGAATTTTATGTTAATTTGACATTAGAATCATAAGGAATGTTAAACTCCTTAATTCCCAAATAATTGTACTTTGTAAGCATTTTCTCAATATAATGAGATTGTGTCAAAATAACCCCTTTGTTTTCTCTTTAATTCTTAATTTGCAAGATATTATCTAGCTCATTCATATCTTTCATTTTAAAGATTGAAGAAAGATACTTTTTGGTTTCACATATTCTAAGCATATTGGTTTCGAATAGCAACAAGTCATCCACATATAAGCGTATGATAATGCCATATTCTTTGGTGAACTTAGCATAAATGCACTTATCTGCATTATTGTGTATGCATCCATTTGATAGTATAGCACTGTGAAATTTTTCATGCTATTGTTTCGACGCTTGCTTTAGACCGTAGAGAGATTTTATTAATTTGCAAACTTTGTTTTCATTTCTAAAAAGAACAAATCCATATGGTTGTTGCATATAAATCTTTCCACTCAAATCTTCATTTAAGAAGATAGTTTTAACATCAATTGGATGTATTATTAAATCATATATTGATGCTAAAGCTAATAATACCCTTATGGATGTTATTCTAGCCATTGGAGCATTGGTGTCAAAATAATCAGTGCCTTCCTTTTATGTGAAATCTTTTGCCACAAGTCTAACTTTAAAGGCTTGTATAGAACCTTATGTGTTATACTTTTGTTTAAATATCCATTTACATCCTATGGGTCTTGATCCAGGAGGTAGATCAACTAATAACCATCTATTATTGGATATAATAGAATCCATTTCATCATTGATGGCTTCTTTCCAAAACACTGCATCTTTAGAAGTCGTAGCTTTTTGACATGTTTTTGGATCATCCTCAATGTTCATTAAAATGGGTATTTTATTATAAATTTTGGCTCTACTTTCTTCTACAAGAAACATAATAGATTGTGAAGAAATAAAATCAGAACCAAGATGTTTTTTTTTTTTTATTCTTTGACTCTTTCTTGGTTCTAATTGAACATCATTAATTTTCTTTTTTGATATTTCAGCACTAGAATGCACATTTTCATTTTGTTCACTCACAGATTCATTGCTAAAAGAATTATATAAAAAATTATTTTCAATGAACTCAACATGTATAGATTCTACAATGACATTTGATTTTATATCAGGAAGTCTATATGCCTTTGAATGTTGTGCATAACCCATGAAAATACTTTTAATTCCTCTTGGTCCTAATTTTGTTCTTTGATTGTTAGGAACTCTATAAAGTACAATGCACTCCACAATTTTTTCTACCATTCCAAAGTTCATATAGTGAAATTTTCATAGCTTTTGAGGGCACCCTATTGAGTATGTGACATGCAATTAATAGTGCTTTATCCCACAAATTATGTGGTAAACTTGCATTAGTTAGCATAGCATTAAACATGTCTACTAAAGTCCTATTTTTCCTTTCGGCCAAGCCATTTTGTTGTGGTGTGTATGGTGCACTCTTTTGATGTATTAAACCTTGTTCCTCACAATAACTATCAAACTCATTCGGAAAATATTCTCCTCCTTTATCATTATGAAGTATTTCTATTTTTCTATCTTTTTTATTTTCTATAACAGATTTATATTCCTTAAATTTTTTAAATGCTTCATCTTTTGTTCTAATTAATTAAAAAAAATGTAGATATGGAATAATCACCTATAAAAGTGATGAAA
The DNA here is from genome assembly GCA_031439595.1 of Pterocarpus santalinus. Taxonomy (NCBI): domain Eukaryota; kingdom Viridiplantae; phylum Streptophyta; class Magnoliopsida; order Fabales; family Fabaceae; genus Pterocarpus; species Pterocarpus santalinus. The sequence continues at coordinate 54,610,347 of CM062527.1, forward strand.
TATCTTTTTCCTCCCCTAGTTAATTCTCCATTTATCTCACATGTTAGAATATATAAGTTCTAATAGTAGGGTATTTCTTTCAACACTAGGGAAAGATTTCTTGGTCATTTTTGTTTGTATGCAAATTTCACATTTTTGTACTTGTTTATCTTTGCAAACAATATACCCATTTTTTGACATAAAATTTAAAGAACCAAAATTTAAATGACCTAATCTAGAATGCCATAAAGAAGAATCATACTCAACAATATAAACATAATTCTTATTTATTTCATTAATGCTTAATTTAAACATGTCATCACATGAATATCCTTTTCCTACAAAAATAGAACCCTTAGAAAGTATTATATTATCAGACTTTATCACAATCTTGAAGCCCTTATTTGAAAGTAAACTAGCAAAGACCAAATTCTTGCGAATTTCCAGAACATGAAACACATTCAACAAAGTAAGCTTTTGTCCTGAAGTGAAATCTAATTCAATAGTCCCTTTTACTTGCACTTTGGCAGTGACATGATTGCCCATCAACACTTCTTTAGGTTGTGTCAAATGCACATAATTCTTAAATTTGTTTTTTTCATTGCATATGTGAATTGTCACACCAGAATCTAACCACCAATCTTGGTCTTTGGTTGAAATATCAGCCATGTTTAATTCAGTAATCATAGCAACCAATTCTTGGATTGCTTCCTCCACTATATTTGCCTTCCTAGAATTTCAAAATTGAAATTCTTTCCTGCCTTTCTATGCCTGTAGTATCGAATAAAATGGCCTTTCTTGCCACAATGAAAGCATTGTACATTTTTTTCTTTTTAAAAGAAACACCCTTTTTAGACGCTTTCAGGTTAATCTTTCCTCCATTAAGATTTTTTGATTAACAAAATTAACAGTAGAATTTGAAGGCATAAATTGTGCATCACATGCACAAGTTTCACATTCAAATTGAAGATGAGTCTAAAATTGTTCTAAAGTTAATTTTTCATAAGAGTGCAAAATTTTCTTTATAAAATTATTCCATGATAGAGGATGTTTAGAGAGAATTGCACCTATTTGCAAGGTATTGGGAATTTTAACTTCAAGATCTCTTAGTCTTGATAATAATACTTGTAGGTCATGCACTTGATCCATAATTGGTTTAGTACAAAAAAATTTAAATTCAAAATAGTATAAAGTTAGGAATTTGTTCGTACCTTGTTTTTCATTCTTATATACGATGTCCAGATTTCTTTTGGTGTCTTGAGATTAGAGTAGAGATCATATAAACGATCAGCTAAGGTATTCAAGATATGCCCACAATAAATTAATTCATCTTCTTCACGTGTCTTCCTTTTCTTCTTAAGTTCCTCAGAATCATTTGGAGTGGGTTTGAGCAAAGATGATAATTCTGGATCTAAAACGTAGTAGACCTTTAATATAGTGAGTGCGAATATCATCTTATCCTTCCATCGAGTAAAATTTGTCCCATCAAATCGATCAAGTTTGATGTCATGCTTGATAGGATAGGCACAAGATGAATTTGTCTCCATTGGAATATCTCTTTAAAATTGCTAGAAAACTGAATGTAGAAGAGTAGAAAATAGAATAGGCTTTGAGGCGTGAATTATCACTTTCTTTAAAGAGATATTGCTTGCACACTCTTAGGGGAAAGATAGACAAATCTCTTATCAGGATACAACAAAGCCTCACAAACTTTCTTTATAATTTTTTACGATGTTTATTTCTAATCAAAGAAAGATGCCAACAGTAGTTACACTACAAAAAATTATGCTTTTTGTGGTAATTTTATTATAGCAGTTTTTGAAAATTGCCCTATTATACAATATATTTAGGCAATTTTATAAACGCCATATTTTATAGAACAAAATGACATTCATATTCTTTTTTATTGTTTCGACTCCTTAATGCATCTAACACCAAGTTCTCTTATTTTTGACACAAGGAAAGAAAACCTAACAAGAAGCCCTCATCTCTCGATCCCCTTTCCCAACCTCAAGCCTCCAAGCTCTCTCCTTAATCCTTACAATTTCTAGTTCTAATTCTAATTCCAATCTTCCTATCCCAAACGCTACCCCTAAGAAATGGAATGGACTATTCGAGGACCTCGAGAACGAAGGCGAGGAATACGAGCAGAAGAAGACCGTTCAATGGTGGTGGCCCCGGCGGCTGAGACAGCGAGGTTCTGCGATGGCAACGAGGCGACTAGGTTTCTAGGCAATGCTCTGGTTAGGAATGCAACGATGTGATGGAGGTGTTGCACTTTGAAGCATGGATGGCTTCACTCATCGATGGTGGATCTCCTCCCTCCAAAGGCCATTCACCAGGGCGTCACTCAGTGCTAATGCCGCCCAAGGCATTCTTGAACGACATCATTCTGTACCAGTACGAGGCTTGTTCTTTTTGTGATATAGGTCACGCCTATTCACCCTTGGGTCATGCCTTTTTTTCTTTTAGAGTCATCGGTACTTTTGACATTGAATGATCAGTTTTGGAAGAAATTTGAAATTCTTGTTTCCATTGTTTGTTGTCATCAAATTTTTGGATTTACAGAATAATTTCAATAACTTTTCATTGTAATTGGTGTTCTTTTGCTGGTTGAAGTCATTAGTCATGATAGTTATTAGTTTTGCCAATTCTTTTTTTTTTTTTTTTGTGGTCTTGATTCTTTGGTTCTTGTTCTGGATGTTATTAGTTTGGTTTTGTTGATGATGTGCTTATCACAGTCAAATTCTTGGATCCAATTTGATTATGTGAGCATTTCGATTTTTGTGACATGATTTGTTGGTTTGGTGAAGTGTGTAAGTTGTTGTTGCTACTCTATTTCCATTCTGAGGCTAGCGTGAATTGACCGATGCTAATCACTTGAAACAAGTTGCCAATACATGTTTGCAGGATTTAATGGTTGTACTCTGTTTGATGTTCTTAGGGTGAATTCTATTTTATGCAGGTTTACAATATAGATGTAATGTTATTTACATTTTTTTCATATATTAGTGCTGATATCATTTCTTTAAAGATGGAGGATTGGATAGAACTGAAAAAAGAAAAGATGCAAGATAATAAACATGCATATGAGCAAGTATGCTAGTTTCACTTAGTTATCAAAGCTTTTCCCTTTTCTGTCCCTTTCTTTAAAAATGTTTTTACTATGGCAATTTGTCCCTTTTTTTATTTTTTTTAAAAAAATGTTTGCAGCACAAGGTTAAATAAATTTCTTAAGACACACCTCCCCTGAAGTTAAATAAATTTCCTAGATTCCTAAAAATGATGATATTGACCAATTGCCAATTTGGTTAAGCTGAATTCAATGCCATTGGTACTTTTTTGGTTCTAGTTTAGTGGACTAGTAAGATGTATACCTTTAGATGGACCTTTTCTCCCAAAGATTCTTAGGAGTGTTTCAGAATCTAGAAAATGAAACCACCTTTAGGATAAAATTATATATGACTTTGAGGTGCCCACGGGGACAGGAGGTGAAAGAGAAGAATGAATAATTTAGCAAATTACATTCTAGTTATTTAATTGATTCAATGTTTAATTAGTAATAGTGCTATTTTAGAAAAAAAATGACTTTCCAAGTCAAGAAGGATGGATAGATCTCCTATTTTAGCAGATAGAGCTAAAGATGAATATCTTGGTCCTTGTTATGGCCCACATGATGACTATGAAAACTCCACTGTCAAAAACTTTTATTTAACTGTTGGCCAAGAGTTTCTTTAAAATTTCCATGAAGTGTTTAGCAGAGACTGGAAAATGAATCCAAAGCTGTTGTGATCCAATTAGCTAAATAATGTTTCTTATGAGCAAATTTCAAAAGTACTATAGTTATGGTATTAGGATTTATTTGTGATTTTTTGAACATTATTATTGTTTATTTTTGCGATATTTACTAGAATTAGAAGGCTCTTTGCTGTGTCACTAATTTAATGACTTAATTTCTTCTTCAAACAAACTCTTAGTTTCTCTTAGTTTCACTATTTTGCTCCTTTCTTTTGATTTCATATTTCTAAATACTTCTATATATAAGTCAAAGTTGTTGTTGACTACTTCTATGCTATGTGCATATCTCTGCATCTCAACAAAATTGCTTGGAGCATGCTTCTTGGTGACAAATCCTTTGTTGAAGCTAAGATTAGTAGCATGGTAAGAATTTCTTTTCAAAACTACTCTTACTTCTATGAATGTTTTATTCCAAACTCAATAAGTCTTAAATTTACTTCTCAGGAACCATGAAGTATTTTCTTAATATCAAATCTTCTCAGTACCAAGTTTGGTTTTTTTATAATTGTTTGATTGGTAAGAAAGTGAAAGAGACAACAGGAAAGTTAAAAGACATGATAAAAGTATAAGAGAATCTATATTTTGCATTATAGTTAAGTATTCACATGGTTATGATTGCTAGATTTTTCTTCTAATTTGCTGATTTTTGACTGAAGATCCTAGTCAAAGATTGTCCATGCTTTTTCTTTTCTGTTTTAATTTGAGATGATAAGAAAAATAATCTTCATATACTAGTATGATGAAATATTAATATAATGGGGTCCTTTAATAGCTCTTGAGGTTTTGTCTATTTTTCAAATTCAATCAGAATTGTGTTAGTTTATTTTCCTTGGGTTTTGATCTATGAAAATTGATAAGTTTCATTGTTATTTAACTTATCTGCTGCTCTTGTGTGCATTAGAGGTTGCTCTGAGATTGGAACTTCTTGATCAAGGTTGCTGGATATCCTACAAATTTGATGGCATTCTAATATCCAAATAAGCAAAGAAACATCTTTCTTCTTTCTAAGGCAGATTTTTTTGAAGTCAAAATGGAACCAATGAGTTTAATTTTTTCAATCTTTCAGTACATTTAGAAAGTAAAACACTAACACACCATGCTTGTTCAAAACTTTTTTGCTGGTTTGTGTTAATGATGATTTGAATGTTCTATTCAATTGTATGTGAATATCTCTTCCTAGAAAAACATGTTGGTGCATATGAATTAACACTTCCATTGATGTTTATTTTATAGCAATTAGCAAATATTTGAACGCTGTAGAGAATACTAGTGCATATGTTTTGCATGCATTTGTACACTTAGCCAAGATATATGACTTTCATTATATCTATTTATTTGTATTCTTATATAGGAAGCACAACGTAGCTACCAAAAGCATAAAGCGAAGTTGGAGGAAGCCAAAAATCTCATGAGTTGGATGGCCAAGGTTGTAAGTATAATAAGCCTTTGCTTGTTTATTTTTCTTGATGCAGGTCTATCAGTACTTAATTTACATAGTCAAGTATCAAGCTATAGTTATCCTGGAGTTAACTTTGAGTAAATGTAAGGAAATAGAAAACTATCTATTGAGTATTCAAATTTTATTATAATTAATATTAATTTTCTATGCTAGATTGAAGAGATGGAGTTCATTATGGATAAGTAAAATAAGATCAAATCACTACCCTGTTAAGACTTAAGACTGGTGGTCTTGCATTTCAGATGCATCTATGTTAGAGCTTGAGGAGGTTCAATTCCAAGGGTAATATTAAGGAAGAAATAGATCTTACAAAGGTAGAGAGGAAAAGGAAGAGACTGCATAGGATGGAAGAACCTGTTATCGGAACAATTTAGATTGGATGGCAGTGGACAATGCTCATCTCCATAGGAGCTAACTGGATATTGTGCAATAGGAGTTAAAGTGGGTGATGCCAAATTCCAATAGTCTAAATATGTATTCTTGTGATTCTACTATTTCTTACTCTGTATTTTGTGTCTAATAAACAAAATTTGACTCATAAGTTCCTTACTAGCATATTATGATGCTAGCCATCTATTTACAGTGGCTAATTATTTTTTGTCTAGTTATAATGAACATTGAGGCAGTTCAACCACTATAATTCCCACAATTTTTTTTTTGACGTCCGTAGTGAAGATTATGGCAATTATGAACTGTCAAAATTATCCAATTTTTTTCCAATCTATAGTGCAAATTGTGGGGGTTCAAACCGACGAAATTTACCAATAACAACCGCCATTTTATACATGTGGAAATTACGGCGGCTTGCTCAAAACCGCTGTAATTTACTAAATGGCAGACGTCATTGTTGTAACACCCTCCCAAGTATGGTACTATGCTTAAGTCATAATACCTCGCCTAGGAGTTGTTACTATCACTTAATCGGACCTTGTTTGGCAGCAACCTTCGCCCACCTTCAATCTTACTAGTCAACTCCACCTCGAAGGACCTTCTTTAAAACTTCCAAACTATCTGGAGATAACACGGAAATAAACATAGGATTGAGAACTATAAATTCTCAGTAGGATTCCTTAAATTACCCTATGCTGTGTCATCGTTATTATCTCCAGCTGCTTCGGTTTATTATGAAAAAGTGAACATGTTAATAGACTTTTCAGTTTTATATTTCAAAAATGTATTATCCAAAACAGAGTTCATTTTATTCATGCACTTGTTAATCAAAGGAAGAATCTAAACATAATTGTAGCAGAATAATTAACGTCTGTATATAGATGCAATTAGTCTCTTAATAAGCAGGGAAAAGAATTGAAGCATAAGCGTAACAGATCAAAGAACAACTAAATAATATGCATTTACAAGTGTCCTGTTAACTTCCTTTGCTTTCCTTCACCCACTAAACATGAGTGGCAATGAGCTAATACTGTGGATGTCGCCACCATAAATTTTTGATACTTATATTAGCTAGGTCATGCCATGCCTCATGTAAGCCTTATCGCCTATACCCACACTAGCTAGGTCGATGCCATGCCTCATGTGAGTGAGATGCTTGCATATGCTTTAATCTTTAGTCCTTACTGCACTTGGGTAGTCTGATTTGTCTATGGTATTGACCCGCAAGCGGATTCACATGCCCCAAGGTAGAGGGATCTCATCTGACCACGTGCCTCCAAGGTAGAGGGATCTTATAGTTTTATACTGCCTTCACAGGGAGGGATTCAATGTGCAATTGCCTTCAAGTGAAGGGATCCACGTCTTATCTTATTTAACTGCCTCCAAAAGGAGGGATCTCATAACTGCCTCCAGGTGAAGGGATTCACATTTTATATATTCACATTCTTTCATTCTCATACATAATCATGCATAGACATGCTGAATGCACTCATGCATATGCTTCATCGCTTACTTTCATATATTCTTGCATACATGTTTTCCACATACATATTCATAACATACAAGTGTTCATAAACTTCTTACAATTCTACCGAAAATTCGGCAGCATAACGGAACATGTCCGCTTCCCCATGAATAATGCCAGTACTCAGCATATCAACTTATCAAAGAAATCATATCATTCCATTCATAATGCAACATTAACTTCATAGAAACATTAGTTATATTAAGACAAAGGTACTGCCTTAGCTCAATCATTCAACCCAATTTTTTATAACTCAAGCCAAAATTTCTATTTAACTCATCTGGACCTGAATTTTGGATATGTTAACGTGTTATGTGTCTATTTTCTAATCTCTTTAGTCCCATCTAATTTTGATAAGCATAGCTCAAGTTATTTAGGTTTTATCCCAGCCTGCCCTGTGGCTAGCCAGAATTACAAACTTAAAAGTAAAAATTCACTAAAAATCAAAAACTGACTGAAATTATACGAAATTGGTCTCATATTAAAGCTAATAGGACAAACTTTCATCTACAAAAAGTTTCATTCCATTTGCCTTAGTAGGTTGGAGTTATAAGCCCTGAAATCTAACCTTCCTGAACTGCCCTATTTTGGCCTGCTTTGGACATAGGGCAATTTTCTTGGACCACTGGGAGCAAACAGGATCTTATCTAACTCTGAAATTTTTATGGAAAATTCTCCTATGTGTAAGCTTTCTAACATTCCAAGTAGTATAGGGCAAGATTTACCCTGAACAACCCAGTCTACCCAGCATCAAAATCAAAAACCTAGGTCGAACTTCCAAAATTCATATCTCTCTCAATACTAACCCAATGGCCTCATATGGTATATTTATGGAAAGCTTTGAACGTCTAGTTTCATATAAAAATGGTTTGATCAAATTTAAACGGCGGTAGGCAGAGCCGTACACTCCACCGTACGGACTGCCATTGGTTTCCTTAACCTGATCCATTCTATTTGCTTCTCGTCACTAGATAGTCATCCAAAACTTAACTGAAAAGATAACAATCCAGCCATAAACATTCATATAGACTCATAATAACATCAAATATATGCATCCAAATGAGTTCACAGCAGCCCCAATTCACAATAAAATTCAGAGAAGGGGTTGAATCCTACCTCTAGCAAGTGAGATTCTTGATCAAGATGGGTGTTTATGGGTAAAGAGGGTGGATGAGAGCTCAAGAGGAGGTAATATGAAGTAGGACAAGAAGAGGAAAATGAAGAAGGAAAGGAAAGAAAGAGGCAACCATATCACAAAAAGGGAAAGGAAGAAAAAAAACTTGTTTGATGTAATGATGATAGTTGGAGCTTTATCATTTGATTGGAGGAAAATGTGTAACACCCTCCCAAGTACAGTACTATCCTTAAGTCAAAACACCACACTCAGGAGTTGTTACTGTTACTTGAACGGACCTTGTCAGATAGCAACCTCTAGTTGTTCCCAATATTTCTTGAATTATCTGGAGATAACACGGAAATAAACATAGGGGTGAGAATTATAAAATTCTCAGTAGGATTCATTAATAAATTTTATACCGTGTCATTGTTATTATCTCCAGCTGGTTCGATTTATTATGAAAAATGTGAGCATGTTAAATAGACTATTTAGTTTTATAGTTGAAAATATAATGTCCGAAACAGAGTTCATTTTATTCACGTGCTTGAGTTGCATTGGCAATATTTCATATTTAGAAAATAATTACAGCGTAAATAGATAGTACAGCTTCAACATCAACTAAACATGAGATGTCATTATGCAAATTCTCATCTTTGAATTCATGCAAATACCCTAATGCCTTTCTTTGCTCTGTACTGAGTTAATGTCATGGATGTTACCACCATACATTTTCATTGCTTACGCTAGCTGGGTCATGCCATGCCTCGTGTAAGTCCTGTCCCCTATACTCACACTAGCTGGGTCGATGCCATGCCTCATGTGAGTGGGGTACTTGCATATCTTTTAATCTTTAGTCTTTAGCCTTTACTGCCCTTGGGTAGCCTGGCCTTGGAGTGAGCTCGTCAGCTCGACTCGTGACCGTCGTCACATAGACTTACCCACAAGGGGACCCACGTGCCTCTAGGTCGGAGGGACTCAGTTGGCTATCTGCCTCCAACATAGAGGGACCCAAAAGTTTTAGCTACCTTCATATGGAAGGATTCAAAGTACAACTGCCTCCAAGTGAAGGGACCTACATCTTATCTTATTTAACTGCCTTCACAAGGAGGGATCTCGTAACTGCCTCCAGATGAAGGGACCCGCATTCAATATATTCATATCATACTTAAATCATCCTTGCATATATGAATCTTATGAGCATAACACATAAATGTTTATCACATTCATATAATTCACATATTTCTGCCAGAATTTTGGCAGCATAACGGATCAAGTCTGCTTCCCCGTGAATAGTGCCAGTATACCAGAACATCAATTTATCACAAAGGTCACAACATTGCATACATATTTCAACATGGAATTCATAATAACAATAATCTCATTAAGGCAAAGTTTCTGCCTCAGCATAGTTAACTAACCCGATTTTTATAATTGAAGCCATAATTGCTATTTAACTCATTTGGACCTCAATTTCGGGTGTGTTAAAGTGTTATGTGTCTATTTTCTAACCTCTTTGGTCCCATCTAATTTTGATATCTATAACTTAAGATATTTAGGTTTTATCCCGGCCTGCCCAATGGCTGGCTAGAATCAGACATCTAAAAGTAAAAATCCACTATAAATCGAAAATGACTCAAATTACACGAAATTGGACTCATATTAAAGCTAACAGGGTAAAGTTTCATTACAAAAAGTTCCATTCCATTTGACTTAGTAGGGCTCGAGTTATAAGCCCCGAATTCTGACTTTCCTAAACTGCCCTGTTCTGGCCCAGTTTGGACATAGGGCAACTTTCTTGGATCACTGGTAGCAAACGGGACCTTATCTAATTCTGAAATATTTTTGGAAAATTCTACTATGTGTAAGCTTTCTAACAAAGTTAGTTTCACTCATTTTCAAGTAGTATAGGGCGAGTTCTACCCTGAAAAACCCAGTCTGCCCAGAATCAGAGTCAAAAACCTAGGTCAAAATTCAAAAATTTATATCTCTCTCAATACTAATCCAAAAGCCTTATATGATATATGTATGGAAAGTCCTAGATGTCTAGTTTCATATAAAAATGGTTTCATCAAATTTAATTGGCTGTAAGCGGAGCTGTACACTCCGCTGTATGAACTGCCGAGGGATTCTAGGTTTTCAGCTTCTCACATCTTCATCCTTTCACCCTTTGCTTACCTCCTCAACGAATTTAACACCAACAAGAGCCAACAAACCAGCCAAATAACATTATAATCATTCAATTATCTCATCAAGAATTGAGTAAATAGAGTCACCAACAGCTACCCATAATCAGAAAATCAAGACAGAATTGGAATCCTACCTTTATTTTGAAGCAACAACTAGCTAATCTTGAGTTCTAGGGATGCAAGAAGCTTGAGGGAGGCTGAAAGTGGAAGAAGGAGATGAAGAAGATGAAGAAAAGAGGAGAGGAAGGCTGCTGGAAGAGGGAGCTCGAAAATTCTGCTGAAGGAAGAGAGAAATATATTATGAAAGTGTTGGTGGTTGAAATCTTGTAATTTGATTGGTTGGAGTTTGTATGGCTCATATTCTGCCATGCTTCCCTCCCTTTTGTGGCTATCTTGCACCACTTTGGTGGGTTAAGTGGCTGAGTTTTCAGCCACTTGATGCAGGGTTTAGAGCGTAAAATCCTATTGGTTCGGTTCCGACAGTTTGAAATACCGTAATCTTACCGATTTCCTTTAAATCGGTAAATCGATTTTGAAGAAATTTGTGAAGTTTTATATGTTTCTATTCTAATTATTTCTAATTCTAACTCTCTAATTAGCATCTAATCAATACCTAATTAATCCTTAATTAACTTCTATTTAACTTACTTATGCATTAAAATCGAATAAATCGATTAATGGTGTAAATTAAACGTTTTACAAATTGATGGCCATTCTGTTTTCTGTTTTTCATGGCTAAGGGCATTTTTGTAATTATGGGCAATTCTAGGGGCATCCCATGTCATTTCATATATGAATACCTCCGTGGCTCAATCGGCTAAGGTTTAGGTTTCTACGTTTTCGCTACGTGATTCTGCTTCGTTTAAAACTTTATTCTGCTAATTCTATTGATCTAGGGACCTAAATGTTATTTTCTAAAAAGTTTGGGGCCAAGGTTGTAAGTAATAAAAGTTTATTTGCATTATTTCCTATTACGTTATATGGGGATGTTACAAAATGGATGGCTAGAATGAAGCCAAGATCACCTCATTTGGGACAGCCATTAGGCATCCAAATGCTTGGTGAGAGTGGCTAATATTTAACCACTCATTTTAGGGTCATAGGTGTATTATTGGTTTGCTTCGGTTCCGGCAGTTTTAAAATACCGTAATCTTACCGATTTCCTTCAAACCGGAAAAATATTACTAAATAGTTTTGTAAGAATTCCTATGTATCTATCTTAACCTAAGCTTAATTCTTCTAATTAACACTTAATTAGCTTCTAATTAATCTCTAATTAACTTCTAATTTAATCCTACTTATCCTATAAAATCGAATAAATCGATTAACGACGTAAATTAATCGTTTTACCAATTTAGGGCTATTCTGTTTTTTGCTTTTCGTAGCTAATGGCATTTTCGTAATTATAGGTAAGTCTAGGGGCATCCCATGTCATTTCATATATGGATGCCTCCGTGGCTCAATCAGTCGAGATTTACTTTTCTACGTTTTTGCTACGTGGTTCTGTTTCGTTTAAAACCTTATTCTACTAATCCTATTGATATAGGGACCTAATTGTCATTTTCTAAAATATTCAGGGGCAAGATTGTGAATAATAAAAATTTATTTTTATTATTTTCTATTACGTTATATGGGGATGTTACAATTATGGCGGTTTTAAAAACCGTCATTCAAGAAAAAAAGGGTGGTTATAACCGCCATAAATTGCAAAAAAAAAATTGCCATTTTTTACAATATTTTTTGTAGTGCTATTTATAGAGATATTAGGCACATTTTCAATTATAAAAACGGTTACCCCAATAACTCTTCAAATAAAAAACTGTACTTCAAAGTGGTTGCAACATTTCACTTTGAAAAGTAAGCAATGGTAAAATTGCACTCCAAAGGATTGCAACTTTTCACTTCAAAAAGTAAGCAACAATGCTTTCGTGAATATTGTCAATGTCACTGACATATTACAAACTATTCAACATTAACATGTTGCGGGATGGTTGGGGCTCTCATTGGAGAAATGGTAAGATTTTGGTGTGGCATGATAATTGGTCTTTGCAGGGCCCTCTTTGCTAGGATGTTCCTTATGTTCACATTTTCGAATTTGAGCTTATGGTTCAAGATATTCGGAATATGGATAATTGGAATTTTGATGCTTTGACTACTTCTATCCCAACATCCCTTCAAGCTGTTTTCCAGATTATCTCGGGCTTGGATGGTACAGATTATGCAGATGGCTGATATTGGCTTATTGAGGATAATGGCGTGTATGCTTCTCAGAGTGCGTATCTTTGGCTGCTTCAAAGGAGTAGAGTGTGGCATCCTGATGATTGGAAATGGGTTTGGTGGCTTCCTTCTCAAGAGAAAGTCAGGTTCTTGGTGTGGATGACCCTCCACCAAGCATTGTCGACTAACCACCTTCGCTTCAATAGAAGGATGGCGGGTTCTGCTACTTGTTCGAGGTGTAATGGAGGTGTGAAAGATATGTTTCATTGTGTTTGAGAATGTCTCTAGTCCCAGGCAATATGGCGATTCTTTGGTTTTGCAGGAAGCGTTGAGTTTTCTTTTTGGATTTGGCGAGTTGGGTGAGACGTTTGTCCTTGGGTAGGAATGTTCAAGTTTTCTTGGCTTGCCTTTGGTGGGTTTGGAAATGGAGATGCATAGAGGTCTCGGGGGATGAAAGATGGAACTTACACTATGTCGCTAAGCGAATTATCCTTAATGTCCATGATTAACAATTATTCATTGGTTTAGGCAATGTTATGATGGACAGGAATGCAATTTGGTGGTTAGCACCTCTAGACGGGTAGGTTAAATTGAATGTTGATGGAAGCTACAACCCATCAACTAGGTGTAGTGGTTGCGGTGGGGTTGTTAGGGTGTCTAGGGTAGAATGGCTGTTTAGTTCTTCAATTCCCAATTCTCATACTAGTATCCGGGGTGTGGAATTGGAGGCCATGAAATTTGGCATTTGTAGAGCCTAGGATCATGGATTTAGATTAGTTTGGTGCGAAATTGACAGTCTTGAGGTGTTTAACTTGAAGCAGCAGATCACGAATTGTAGAGATAATGAATTAATCTCTCTGGTTAATAATATTCGGAGGCTTCTGATAGACGCTGGCAAATTCATGTTAGGCATATCCTTCGTTTAGCGAACATGGTCACGGACAACCTTGCTAAGCGTGGATCAAGTTTAGATGCTATTCTTTGTGAGTCGATTATTCCTCTTTCTGAGATGTGTCCCTTTCTTTCCTATGATGTGACCACGTAGTGATCTCCTCTTTTTTTGTATTTTACCTTAACTTACCAAAAAAAAGCATACATAATATTTTATCCGTAATTATGTTTATGTTTATGACTTACATATAAATTGGCTGTATTATGATATGGTTAATGATAAGAACTTATGTGTTATTTGTGTGGTATTTTTTAAGCATTATATTTGATTTGAGTTGAATTGGTATCACCTACGTAATATTTTATCCGTAAAATTGTGAATGTTTCAACTTATAAATTGCATATAGCTAGACATTTGTATCGAATTCCTATTTTGGTGCCTAGCCCGTGGTCTTCTACTAGTTCTTAAACAAACATAAAAAACCCCCCATCATCGGCTATAATGAAGCCACAAACAGAAACAAGTCATAGTTTATAGTCAAGTATTCCTCCCATACCCACCATGTTTCACTCTCCCTTTGTCACGTGTCAATGCACGAACACGCATGTGTTCGAAGTCACTACCTACCTCGCCATGTACCTATAACTTTCTCCTTCTATGCATATAATTGTTACCAGTTCACAACACACACACACACACACACACACATAGAACACAAATTAAAACCTAGTTTCATTCAATAATCTTGTTGGTGATCCAGAAGATGAGCCAAGAACAGCCTCATCTAGAAGCCATCAAGTATGTAGACGTGCTCAACCAGGGATGGATCTACTTAATGTAGGTTGGGGCAACATGCTCCTACAAAAATTTTTAAAACAATTTTAGAAGTATATAGATGTATACATATTTTATCTCTATTATTTCATAAAATTTGACTCCGTATTAGGATAAAAATTATATGAAATTTTTTGTTTTACTTATATATTATCTTTTCCCTTGTTGCTTAAATTTTTTGGATCCGTCACTGTGCTCAACATGCAGGGAAAACTGGCATGGAAGTCGGTGGCACCAATGGATGTGACCATGATATAGAAAGTGGAGATCATGCTGTGCTTGGAAACACTCAAAAGGCTGGTGCTGCAGCTGCCATGCAGTTTGTGACCATGAGAAACGTAGAGATTTTGGGTTGTTGCGCATAACAATAGGAGCAAAGCTGCTAGTGAGGGTGGCATGTGTATAACTAAGAATGATGTTGAGGGAACATGCGTCATCTCGTAGTCCGTCACTGGACAGGTTCGCCCTATATCCTCCACAAAAAACTTTACTTTTTTTTTTTGTAGTTTTTGTATTTTGGCAGGAGCTAGCCAGCAAACACGTTCTCTTTATTTCTTATTTGATTAATTGGATTCGTGGGTTATTCACAAATCAAAAAGAAAATTTTAAAATTAGTTGAGGTATCAAATCTTTGAAAATATTAAATAGTCATTACCTTTGATTCAAGGGCGGAGGCAATGAGGGGTAGCTATGGGCCGTGGCCTTTCCACATTTGAAACTTTCTATATATATTTACTAGTGTATTTAACCCATGTATTGCACGGGTGTAGTTTATCTGGTATATATAAAATATAATTTAATATTATAATTTATTATTGTGATTTTATTACATTATATAAATTTAATAAAGAATTATAAAATTTAAATTAAGACATGGATATCTAAATTAATTTAAAAATATTTATAAAATTAAAAAAATATGTAGAATGAAATAATTATAAAAATAAAAGTATAATTTTAAAATTTTTATTGAATAAAATTGATTTATTTTTAAAAAATATTTATATAAATTTATTCTATATAATAACTCAATATTAAAAATATAATTCGTGAAAAAAAATCATTGCATTTCTATTTTCCCACCCTTTATTAAAAAAAAAATCATGTCACTTTCCTCTTTCTTTATCCTTTTCAACCTCCAAATAATAAATTGTTAAAACTAAAGTAAAGAAAATATATATTAATCATGACATTAAATTATTAAAATTTGATTTAAGATATATTTTTGTAATATTTAAGTGAAAATTAAATAATTAAAAAATAATTTGTTTTCCTTATTGGCCACATTCTTTAATATTCTAATTAATTTATGTATAATATTTATTTATAAATTCTTTCATAGAGAATTAATGTAACTTCATTCCTATAACCCTAAACCCTATAATGCACACACATAATTTTAATTTAATTATATTTTATTTAAAATTTTTTAATTTCAAATATAATAACATAAATATTCTTAATGTTGTATAACCAGATATACATTTTTATAAAATATTACATAATATATTTAATTTATAATTAATTTTATATAAAATAATTATAGATGTAAAAATTATAATTTTATAGAAAAATTAAATAAATTATTTTCATATAACAACTCATTATTATTGAAAGTATAATTTGTTTTGTAAGAATTACTTTTCCAATTTTTGACCAGGGATCAAAGCCAGCCTCTTCCTTTCAATTATTTAGACTCCTAATAACAATTTATTTAAAGTTTTTTTAGATTAATATAAATTAATCATAAAAAAATTTTAATTTCGTATATAATCTTCCAGTATATAAGTGAAAATTCAATAATTAAAAACATCCATTTATTTGCCTACCTCCTTCACATTGCTTAGTATCTTAATAACAAATTTTCTTAAAATCAATAATTGAAATATATCTATAATATTTATTTACAAATTATTTTATAGGAATTCACTATAACCTTACCCCATAAGTGATGAAATTAAAAATAAAAAATTAATTTTTTTGAGGGAAAAAATTAAACTCACATTGATTAAATAATGTATATAGAAATTAATAATCATAATAATAATAATAATTTTATATAATATTGACATCTATTTAGTACGTAATTATGTGCACGATTTACATACATGAGCATTTAGAACTAAAACATTAACAATAATATCAGCAATTTAACTATTTAATAAAATAGTAATTCAAGTGTCAATTAAATAATGAGTTGTTATTTTTTATATGAATTTAATAAACTATGTTTTTTCTATCAGATGTGATATTTATTACTCTAAATATGAACATCGTTTTACAGTTTGTCAACTTAAGTTTAACATTTTACGTCCAACAATTTTAAAATTGAATTCATCTTATATAAATAACTTAAGAATAAAAGAATAAGAAAAGCATATTATACTAAGTCTTGATTTCTCAGCTTTGAATAGGACCTATTCTACCAATTTTAACAACTCCTTTGGTGCATTGTGTGATTTGACCAAATGAATCCAGTTTTTTATATTTTTCAAAGATAAAAATTACAAATTATCTTTATGGCTAAATATTATTAGAGCTTATCCAAGTGTTACAAAAATAATATTTTTAAATTTTTATTTTGTTCTATTAATCAGGAAAACTTTTCTGGTAGAGGGCACTTCACCCGGTCAATCACTTAGTGCTTAGTAATAAAACTCTGCTAGTTACATCTCATGAGAAAAATATAATGGAAGACATGCATTTTGATCTTTAATTTGTTCACATTGCTTTATAGTTAAATCTAATTTAATAAATAACATCAATATACATATAGTAATCCACAGACAGCGCAAGTTAATTCTTAAATTATTGTTGTTTTTACCTTATAGGGGAACAAATCTAACTATTAAAAATCTGCTGCAGAAACTAGCAAACACAGATTAAGACCAGTAATCAAAACAGCGGCAATAGATAACCATATATATCTAATATGCAAAAGCCATTATGATTGATGGTCCTACAAATCCAAAAGCATAAAAATTGAAGTGGCCAAGAACTTTTGCCAAATAGGACACCTCCATAGATAAAGTTGTCTGTCTCCATACACTTGACTACACATTAATGCCTATCACCATTTAGAAGCCTAACTTTCTCCATGATATTTTTCAAACCTGCAACAAAATTCCTGCACTTTTCCTGGTTTACACCTGTATTGCTCATTCGGAGTTTGGATTCTTTGCATAATGGTAACTTCACCTGATGATATTGATGGTGTGTCTAGCATAGTGTCAACCCATGGGCATCCAAAACTATTGTTTAGAGATCTTCGTACGCTTGTTCCCAAGGTTCTGAAAACTGGATCTGGTATTGAATCGGACAAAGTATTCTTTAAAAAGTTTATTGATTCAACCGGGATTTGACCGGCATATAAAAAAATGTAAATAAATAAATAAATATATAATAAAATAAATAAAATTGTTAAATAATATAATACAAATGAAGAATAATAAATGTCTACTAATTATTACTTTTTATTCTAACAGTTAATTTATTTTTAATATGACCAAATAAGTCTTTATCAATATAAATATATTGATTTATGGATAATTTGTTTTCTACAGTGGCCTTGTGAATGTACAAGGTAACACTCAACAAAAATAAAATGAAATCCAAAAGTAGGCTATAGCAGAAAAACATAAACAATGCAAATGGGTGTGCCACTTTCTAAATAACATCTATCTAGAAAATGGTTAATCTAAGTTGACAATAATGGGCTTCGATAACACTTGACCCATGACCCGTTTATGAAACAAAGTATAAAAAAACCCCTAAATCTACAAGCCAAATGTAGCTGCCGTACACCTTTTCTCTCCCATTCTTGCTCAGTTATTCTTCTCTCACCTACTCCTTGATGTCGCTCCTTCTCCTTCTCCCTTTCTCTCTCTTTCTCAATTTTTTCCTCTTTTCCCCTTCCCCTCTCCTTTTCCCTATCAACATCCCCATCCATTGATGAGCAAAGGAACTTTCCATCTTATTGCTCAAGTAGCTATCGACATTAGAGGCGCTATATATTGTGCTAGTGGTTGCACAAGAGAACTGCCTAGCCACCTAAATTGATGCCGGTTCAAGTGATTCACCAATTGTTTACCAGTTTATTTGATTTTTGACCCATTTTTTATTGTTCGACTTTTCATAGACAATTGGATCGGCCAAAGGTCTAATTCCTAGTTCAAATGGTTGGATTGGTTGGTTCAATCCAATTTTCATAACACTGTTTATTTCGTCTTGTTGCCACTACTGCTTGGCCCTAAGCACCAAGCACATTAAGGCCGTTAAAGTACAATCTATTAAAACCTGAAAATTTAATAGATAATTTTCATTTCTCTCTAAATCAAATTTCATATATAATATTATGAGACGTTGCAAATTTAGTTCTATTTGAATTGATAAGTAGCGAGCACAATAGAGTAGGAGGGAGGGAGAACTGATGTAGCATATAAATACTACTTCAAGTTGTTCTTAGCTCTCTCTATAACAAAACACCCCATCTGACTTCCTTAATTGATATACCTACAAAAAAAAAATAAATAGCTCCAAGCTATCTTTATCGATGATAGCGATAGAATAAAGGAAAAACCATAAGACTAATGGGTAATGATTTTTGATGGAATAATGTGACTATTCAATTTAAATTGGATGCTCTTGATGATTCTAAACCTTTGATCCTTTTGGTCCATCTCCTCCCCTTTTTCTTTAGTACCTCTATTTGAAACACAAAATTTCAAAATGTTACAATAGGTAGTATATGATTCTCATGATAGTTAATAAAAAAAATACGAAGAAGGAAGATAAATTAATGGGAAAATAAGATATAATAATTTATCAATATATACTTGCCTCTTCACACTTCCTCAAAGCACCATGATCCAGTTCCCACACATTTGATAAATTATCATAAATGTCTCATCCACTATTTGAACTCTCTTTATCCACAACACTCTGGTCAAGTCATACATTGGACAAATTTAACATCTATCATATTTTACTCTTTCACAATTCATGGGCAGGATTACTTGTCCAAAACAAAACCAAAAATAGTAGCATGACATAGCAAACTTGACTTATCCATTCCATAATTTTGAGACATTATGCTGAAAGTAGAATCAACCTCATGCCCTTGAAATCCCACAACACCTTGTAAAACACAAGTTCCCATTAAACTAATTTTTGAATCAAAAGGAACATAAAAGGAAACATATTAACATATCAAAGGAAGACTAAAACAAATTTAACAATGGCAGTTGCACACATAGTACATAGATCATCGAAAAGAATGAGAGCTTGAAATGAACAAATGAACCAAAAAGGAAGGTGGGATGGTAAAAGAGGAAGTTGTAAGGGATAGAAGAACCTAAGGCTTTTTGATCTTTTTGTAATCCGTAAGTATCAAATAGGATGACACCAAAATTGTGTCCTTTATAGTGCAATTGCAATGCAGTGTGTGTGTTTCAAGTTAAGACTAGGAATTGGAATTACTTAGGCTTGTTCTGGTGCATTTAAGAGAGAGACATATTATCAAGCACAATTTCCATCTTACATTCTCAAAAGATGCTCTTGAGCTAATAGATGGTAGACCTGCCTAAAAAAAAATTGCTATATAGAAAGTAGAAACTGTTGAATAGTATAATGTTCAAAAAGGTCGCTCAACAAAATTTCCTAAAATAAGAAGTAGAATCATGTAACTTGTGTGAAAATAAACTTGAGTTAATTTATAGGCGAAAAGTAACGAATAAGTAAGAATAGTGAAAAATATCAAACAAAAAATAAAAGAAAAAATTAGAAAAAGAAAATCAAGAAGCAGATGAAGCAAAGCAAATCAACTATCTTCCTTCTTGAGGATGGAAACCTTCTCAACCAAAATCTCCCAAGCACCCTAAACCTATGAAGTCGTCCATTAATCTACTACTTCATGCCTATGCCCCTATCACTGCGATACACACTGCCAATGCATTATCACGTCTTTGCTATCAATCATTGCTTCTTCTCTTTGCCATCAAGTATTTCAACAAAAGAAAACATTAGAAAATACAAAAATGAAAAATAACCACAAAACCATGAAAAGTTCAAAATGAAGGGTAGCAACTTCTTTGTTATTGCGGCATTATTCTAGAGCTAAATAATACACACTTTTACCCTCCATCACTCCCTTACACAAGTTATTCTTTCAATGAGGTTGCACTGAGAAACCATGGAAACAAAATAATAAAGATTTTAAAATTTCCACTGAAAAATAGAAAGGAATGATTAGGGTGAAAGCCAAACACAAACAAAGAAGGAATCAACAGAGAATAAAATAAACATATAATGATTAATTAATAAACAAAGATGAATGAAGGGAAAAACTTTTGGTTTATCATTGGGCACAATAGACAACAAAAATTTAAAACCCCCAATACCTCTTAGTCGAAACCTGATTTGGCAAACAATCTTAGCCATCATGATGTAGCCACTACAAATTCGTGCTAGATGCTCGATTCTAGTCAAAATAATTGCAAAGTCGCACGAGAAAGGAGAAGAGAAAATCTGAGAGAAGCGAAGAAAGAAAGGTTGAGAGAAATATTGAAAGGAATAGTAAATGGAGAATGAGAGAGAATGAGAGACCCTAACACTATCTCACATATACAGTTTCTCATAATAGTTATATTTTGTGTGGCTAATATAGAGAGAAAAAGATGCAAAAATGTGCATTCAAAAATTTGTAGGTCAATGGGGAATAGGATTAGGTTAACTTGATTACGGGAACAAGATTGGTTAACATAACTACGGAATAGGATTAGATGAAGATAATTGAAGAATATAATACAGTTGTATACTAATTGTCAGATACAATTTCAATGAACAAAAAATTGAAAACAATTTATAGAAGCATTTAATTTTTTCAAT
The DNA here is from genome assembly GCA_031439595.1 of Pterocarpus santalinus. NCBI lineage: Eukaryota > Viridiplantae > Streptophyta > Magnoliopsida > Fabales > Fabaceae > Pterocarpus > Pterocarpus santalinus. Next base: position 54,631,629 of record CM062527.1, read on the forward strand.
AAAATAATAATTGAAATAGGGGGCCAAATTGAAATATTTTCACAATTTGAAAGATTTGAGAAATGGAGGGAAAATTGATGCTCCAATTGAATGATACTTAGCATACCTTTCTTTGAAATGACCTTTTGATTATAAGTAGTATAGTTTTTAGGAGAGATTCTTGTATAGGCACAATTCTAAGATCTCATATTTAGGTATGCTCATAATAAAAATGGGTTACACCAGCTTTATTTAAGATACACTTACTTGTTTATGGATCTCACCAATTTTATTGTGATTGTACATAAATATGAGTTATTAGACTTATATTTATCTAAGATTTTTTTTTTAACTATACTATATGTAATTTCTTTGGCAAGAGTATGATCAAATTCTTTATCATGGATTTTCTCAATTTAAATTTCTACCCATATCGACCTGATCTATTACATACAACGTAAAACTAAATTATACTATTTTTAGATGATTTCAATTTTGACTTGATATCTTTTCTATTTTCAAAATGATGAATAATCTAATATAAATAATCCCCTCTATATCCACATTCTCCATCTTGCCAAGATTCTAGTCCTCATTTCCTTGTTAAGAAAAAAAGGTCTAGGTTCAAACCTTCCCTTCACTCACTTCATTTTTTAGGGTTTCAACTATCAGAACGAAGAACTCGATAGAGTGTTGTCAGTTTATTTCACTGACTTATTAAGACGTCTTATACAGCCATCACCACTATATTACAAAATGACAGAAAGAACAAGCGATGTAGCTCACAACATTTATAGTGCCAATCATTTATCGTACTATGGTTTACATTTGGAAGTGAGTCAAAGTGCATGCTTACTTGACATCAAGTTTCACAAGGTCATATTGATGTTACCACGTTTGATAATTGATGACAGGATAAAGATATATTTAATTAAAAAACATAGTGACGTTTAAAGAATGTCACAATTAGAAATTATAGTACATTTTGGAGTACTTGGAGATCCTTAAGTCTATTATTAGAGAAGTGAAAGATATGAATGACATATATTCATCTAGTTAGGAGCCTTGGATGAAATATTTAGAGGGTTTAATAGTCTTACCTCAAATCTTCACCTAACAAGTATCAAGTCAGACTATCATTCACTTTGTAATGATTTGAATAGGTTTGGTAGCAATCGTCTTAACAAATATGAGGCAACATTGAAACATCAATATGTAAGTAATCCTTGGGCAACAGTGGTTACTGTTGCTGTAGTTATATTACTAAAGTACTAATGTTTCAATGTCACTTGTATTTGTTAAGACGACTACTACCAAACCTATTCAAAACATCATAAGGTAAATGATAGTTTGACCTCATATTTGTTAGGTGAAGATCTGATGTGAGACGTTTAAGCACTATAAGTATTTCATCTAAGTCACCTAACTAGATGAATGTATACTATTCACATCTTTTACTTCCCTGACAAGTGACTTAAGGATCTCCAAGTGCTCCAAAACATACTGGAAATTTTGATAGTGACGTGCTTCAAATGTCACTATGTCTTTTAATTAAATATATTTCCATGCTGTCATCAATTATCAAACATGATAACATCGGCACACCCTTGTGAAACTTGATGTCAAGTAGGCATGCACTTTGACTTACTTCAAAATGTAAAGCATAGTTGAATAAATGACTAGCATTATAGATGCTACGAGCTATATCCCTTATTCTTTCTATTATTCCGTAATGCAGTGGTGATGGTAGCATAGCATAAGACCTCTTAATAAGTCGGTGAAATGGACTGGTGACACTCCATCACATTCTTTGTTTTGATCATTGAAATGTTGAAAAATGAAGTTTATGAAGGGAAGGTATAAAATTTTTCTCTTTACAAAGGAAGAAGGAGGAGGAGGATGGAGAATATGCATGTAGAGGGTACTATTTTAATAGCTTATTCATCATTTTCAAAAAATAAAAGATATCAAATCAAAATTAAAATCATCTGAAAATAGTATTTTTATTTTATGGTTGTATAAGACAGATCATGTGAAACTAACAATAAGAAAATTTTCAACACTTAAGAAAACCTCCTTTGGATGAAAGTCTTAAATATTAGAAACAAACATTGACATGTTGCACACAATTCCCAATAAAAAACATACAATAACTCATTTGGGGTGGCAATTGTATTTAATAACTAGAAAACATCCCTCGCATTATAACCAATTTAATGAACTCACATAAATGAACTACTTTGGTGATAAATATTTATATGAATTGACAAAACCAATCATATAAGGAAACGATGCCCAACAGACAAAAGAATGATCTAATAAAAAAAAAAAAGAGATACTTTATAATATGTGTCTCTATTGATCTTATAATAGTACAATGTGCATTGTATAAGCAATAAATTTTGTCAGCTAATATCCATGCCTAGGATAAATTATAAAAGTAAGGGCAAATGATTTTTTTTTAAAAAATAATCGAAAACTATTTATTATTGCACAGCAAAAATGTCTAATTTCTTATTAGAAATCACATGTATAATAAGTTTTTTGGCAAGCTTGACTAGCCAAAAAAAAATGTAAATGGGCTAGCCCATTTAAGCCCATGAACCAGTCTTAATTGGATCAAGCTACCATGTTGAGCGGGTTGATCCATTTAACCCATATAATTCAGGATCTTAAAAGGGTCAACATGACTCATTTGATAGCCATAGAGGGGAAAAATAGGAAAGAGATGATTAGGTGAGTCGCATAAAATCGTGAAAAATGAACAGTGAGGATGAGAAGTAACTCTTTAGGGTTACACTTGGGTAAATGGATCCCTACTAGGCCCTTTCCAAAATTTTTTATTTGTTTAGTTCTTATAAATTCTTTACATAATTAGATGTTTAAATACTATAAATAGATAATTTACTGTCCATACGTGCGTGTTTCTTAGTTTTGTTTCTCAAATATTTATTTTTATATATTGTGACTTTTATTTAAATTTTTACATAAAAGTAAAAATTAGATTATATCCATTGTTTTTTACATAAAATTAAATATCAAACATTGTCTCCTCCAGTAAAATGGGTCTAGCTTTGCCCCTGATAATAAGCATATCTTTAATGCCAATATTGACTAACTCAGGTGACACACTATACTAATTTAATTTTTACACTTTCATGATTACTGCTTTTACCACTATAAGTAACATTGTGGAGGGTTTGGCATTTGCCAATTAGCATATCTTAATCCTATCCATCAATGAAGGAGCCATTGTGATATTCTAATCTTGAAGCTTGACTTTGAGTTTTTTTTCCTTTGTATTGATTACTGATGTGTTTCATCTTAAAGTTTATTTTAATGGAACAAAACCTGTTATGAGGGTAATTTTAATGCGCCGACAATGTAAAATAAGTTTACATTATTATCCAATAGAAATCATATGAATTGCAAACATGGTTCATGTCTATGTAACTATCGATCATGACATGTCACTTTCCATGATTTCTATTGAATGAAAGTGTTAAATTGTTTTACATTATTAGTACATCAAAATTAATCTCATATGTTATAAGCAACAAAATGCTATCTTCCATGGTAGAAGAAAGCAAAAAATAAAGAAACTAGAAAGGAACTTCAAAGGTATTTGAACTAATCTCAATGTGAGAAATGAAGTAATAAATTCAGAAATCAACTGTGTACAAGAGGTGAAGTTCCTTATATACAAGTGTCTACCTAATTAAGCTAATTGCTGCGTGATAAATAAGCTAACAACTAACAACAAACTAACAGCTATACATAATGGTTTCCAACTAATTGAGTAACTTCTGGATCAATCTTCCTCAAATGATATTAGAACTGGACTTGGTTATGACCCCTACAAAAAGTAGGAGCATGAATGTTGATCATACTTAGAAATACAAGAATTAAAAGGGCTATGGGCGAGAGGCTTGGTGAATACATATGTAACTTGAAAATGACTGGAAATAGGAAGAAAATGAAGGATGTTGGCCTGTAGTTTTTCTTGGACAAAGTGGCAATCCAACTCTATGTCCTTAGTGCGATCATGAAAAATAGGATTCGCAGCAATGTGGAGAGCAGACATATTATCACAATAAAATAGGGTAGGGGCAGCATTAACCATGGCAACTAGCCTAAGCTAATACTTTACAGTCAGTCTCAAAGGAAAAACGAGAAATAATGGCTTGTTTCTTACTTTTCTATGAGACTAAAGAGAACCAAGGAAGAAACAAAACCCCATGACTGACCTCTTCGTGTCATGTAAGCTTCCCAATTAGAATCTACAAAGCCTTTAAGTTTGGGGTCAGAGGCAGAATGGAAAAAAAATAAAAAAAGCTAGCAGTAGGAGGACCTTTGAGATAGTGAAAGATTCTAATGGCAACTTGATAGTAGACTTCAATTGGACAATCAAGGAATTGACTCAAACATCTTATGACATAGGCAATATCTAGACAAGTTTGAGTCAAATATAGCAAATGGCTAATCAATCTATGATAAGCTTGCACATTAGAAAATGTAGGACCAAAATCCTTAGACAATTTAAAGGCGTAATCCATAGGGGTACTGTTGGGTTTTGTAGCAAGAAGACCACTATCCTGTAGCAGATCAAGAGCATAATTCCTCTGATAAAGAGTGATTCTTTGACTGTTGTGTGTGACCACCATACCTAAAAAATATTTGAGATTGCCTAAGTCCTTGATCTTGAATTTGGCATCCAACAAAGACTTCATATACTGTATCTCAGATAGATTATTCCCGACCAATACAAGGTCATCGACATACATAAGTATTGCTATGAAACCATGGGAATTCTATTTGGTGAAGAGAAAATAGTCCACCTTTGACTATATGTATCTGGATGACGTCAAAACAACAGTCAATTTTCATTCCATTGTCAACTGGCCTATTTTAAACCATATAAGGATTTTTGTAACTTGCAAACAAGGCTAGGAGAAAGAGTATGAAAATCGGGGGGAACCTTCATATATACTACTTCATCAAGATCACCATGCAAAAAGGCCATGTTGACATCCAATTGATGCAAAAACCAACCTTTCATGGTAGCAACGGAGATCAGCCCCTTCAAGGTTGTCATCTTCACCATAGGGCTAAAAGAGTCCATCTAATTGATGCCTTCAATTTGAGTATAACCTTCTACAACCAAGCAGGCTTTGTTGTTCAACTGAACTATCTAGCTTGAACTTTATTTTGAAAACCCACTTGCAACCAATAGCCCTCTTTCTTCGAGGCAAAAAATTGAGAAACCAATTTCTATTTTCCTCGAGAGCATTTAGTTTAGCAAAGATGGCATTACTTTAACATTAATGATTTTCAACATCATTATAACTGGTAGGTTCAGAAGTAGTAGAGAATGCAAAAGAAAAAGATTTGTGTATAGGAGAAAAATGATCATAGGAAAGAAAATTAGATAAGGGATACCCGACTAAGGAATGAGATGATGTAGCAAAAGAAGTTGACAGCATGCAATGAAAATCCTTTAAATAAGTTTCCTTAAACTTCGGGACCTACAAGAGGATGGAGGGTGATTTGGGGTGGATGTGGAGGTCTAAGATAGGGCTGTGTTTGATACTGACTGGAAGAGGGATCAGAGTCAGTAGTGGAAGGATTATGGTTAGTATGTTAAGGTGCTGGCAAATTAGGGGCCGAGTTAAAAGTGTATGGAAAAAGGTCATCAAAATAGGTAGGTAAGGATAGTAGTGGAAGGTTAGTAGTTTGATTGTTGGCAGATGTATAGGAATGAGTAATAGCAAAAGGAAAGATATACTCATAAATTATTACATTTCTGGATAAAAAAGTTTCCTTAATGACTAGATCATGTAACAAGAATCCTTTAGTCCCACTAGTAAAAGCAAGCAAACATATTTCCTAGCTCTAGAGTCCAATTTCTTTTGATGAGCAGTTAAAGTTGATACAAATACAAGACAACCAAACACTCTGAGACAAACCAAGTCCAGAAGTTTACCATGTAAAATTTCATATGGAGAAAAATTTAGATATGAAAGGAGAAAGGATGCAGTTTATTAGGTGAATAGCATGTCCTACAGCAAAATTCTAAAAATAGTTTGGTAAAGATGAATGGAACAATAGTGCTCTCCCTACAATTAAAATATGTTGATGTTTCCTTTCTACAACTCCATTATGTTGTGGAGTCCCTACACATGTAGTCTAGTGCAATATAAACAAGTGAATTGTAAAACCTAACCATTTTAAACTCAGGTCCATTTTCAGACCTTATCTTTTAGACATTAAAACCAAATAGCATAGCAATACATTTTAATGAAATTTTGCAATAGATTACTTACTTCTGAGTTTAATTTGATGAAATATAGCCAAGTGTATCTAGATTTGTCATCAAGTATAGTTAAAAAATATCTATGACCAAAAATAAATGGAGCCGAGATACATCCCCAAATATCAACATGAATGAGATCAAATAGATTTTAGGACATGGTAGTACTAGTGAGAACAGGAAGTCTTTTCTGTTTTGCATAATGGCAAGCTCACACCGAGCTTCATTATCCATACATGTAACAAAAAGGATAATATTTTTGCATAACAATCAACTTAGCTTGTGAGGGTGGCCTAACCTGAGGTGCCACAAATCAAAAAAGGAATTTGTTGTATTGTGTACAAAATCTAAAATGGTCCCTAAGAAAGGATGTGATGTGGGATATACTTGAGGTAAGAGGAGGTTTGCGAGGTGTGCTGATCTGGTTAACAGTATGATGTTAGTTTTGGTTTGAATGCTTTGTATGTTGCGAATCTCTTTGTTAACTCAAGGCCAATAATGCTTTACATTGCTCTAGGGTAAATGGAATAGAACTCTTAGTGCTTTGCCTTTGAGAAACAATACTGCAAGAAACATCAACATTATATTTTGCAGTAACATTATTTATATTGCCATAACTTATTCTTGGCTTGAGGTTTGGTGGAAATCCATGCCTGTGATAGCATGTATCCAATAAATGTCCACTCTTTCCACAATAAGAACATACCTTATTGAATTGACCTTTCCTAATTGTGCCTTTTCTAGATACAATAATGGTTGAATTCCTTCATCTTCCTTGCATTCCTCTACCTCTAGCACCACTTACAAACTAACTTCCATCAATAGCATTAACTAAGGCTTGTGACTCAACAATCTCAACACTTATTTGTCTTTCTTGTTGTGCAACTAGAGAAAACACCTTTTTTTTTTAGGCAAAGGGTCTATCAATGTTATTTGAGACCTTACTCCACTGTATTTTTCCTTCAATCCCTTCAAAAATCTCACCATGTAGTCATTTTGCCTTAATCGTAATACCCATGCCCCAAGTTCTGAGTTCTTTCTTATTGTTGTGCTGTTCCTAATAGTAATCGATTACAATTATCTAAAACAAGGTCCTAACCTTTCTGGATGCCCTCGGGCTAGAATTTTCGTAATTGTAATGATTACATAGAATTGTGATCGATTATAATTATCTAGATTTGTGGTAATTGATTACCAGCACTGGTAATTGATTACAAGAGACCTATGTAGCATCCGAACGCATTCTCTCTCATCATTTTCATGCAATTTTCTCTCTCTACACTTGAAAATATACTCTTTTCTCTTTAAAATCACTCCTTTCCGCATCCTTTACCTCCATGTTAAATCTTTTCATCAAAATATGCTCTAACTACACATTGTACACTCTCTATTACATCAAATCTGCCTCTCTCTCTACCTCCATAATTGTTGAGGCTAGAGCTTGGAGAAGAAGGAATCATGGAATCCACCCCTATTCTCATCCTCATTGTCTTCCTAAGGGTAATTCTTGATGTAACATCCACCAGATTATTTTTATCGTTTTCCGCCTAATTGATCGAATTTTAATCACATAATTGAAGTTAATTAAAATTCAACTTAGGATTACTTTTTTTGATTAATTAATTAGTAACTAAGTGAGTGTTTCATAGGAATTTTCTTAAACTGATTCGAGTTCCGATCTCCGAGTTCGTTCCCAAGAGCCTTTGATTTCTATTTGTGTTCCCGAGTTTGAGCTTAGGACCGACTTCCGATATTTCTGAGTTCCAGGTATAAGTTCCGACTTCCCAGTAAATAAGGTTAATGTATTGATTCCTGACTTCTGGGGGTTATGCTTGTCTTGACTCCCGACTTCCATGGTCATGTTTACACTAGTTCTCTGAGATTGATTCTTGGTCGAGTTCCGAAGTTACGGCTTACTGAGATGCCGAGTTTAGAAATTTCGGGTACGAGTTTGAGCATCCTAGTTTCCCGACTGCCTAGATTCGGGTACAAGATTTCATATTCTGATCCCACTTCCGATTTCCAATATTAAGCCACAATCTTCCAAAGCTTTTGTGTTTCCTAAGTTCCGAGTTCACATTACCGACTTCCGACTTCATCTAAGATTCCAATAAAATAACGTGATTCCCGATATCCGACTTTACTTCTAAATTTCAATGGAAATGAATTCGATCTTCGACTTATTCCTGATCTTCGAATTCAGGCTCCAAATAGACACGAGTTTTGACCTTATCATTTATTTCCAAGTTTCAAATAAGATGGACAAAAGCCCCGACCTCCAAATTGATCTCCAAGTTCAAATAAAATGGACATGAGTTTTGACTTTAAGCAGGATGGAGACGAGTTCCGATTTCAAGCAAAAGGAAAATAAGATTCAATTTTTAGCCACGAAAGAGGGAGACATGGCTGAATTGTACCTACAAGAAATTCAGTCAATCAACACTCACAATTCCAACTACCTTCTTTATCTTTAAATCATATTTTTTTTCCCATTTCATGCTGATTACGCCTCCGTCTTCCATTCTAGCCTTCTTCATTTTTCTCCCTTCTCCCTTCGCTTTACTCCAACAACCTTCAAGTCTTGACAAGGATCCATCAAATCCAAACTCCAAGACCTAACAAAATCACATACAAAGAGGTAGGATTCACTTTCTTTTCTTGATTTCTCTGAATTGTGGCTGTATGAAATTCCACTTTTCTTCAATTATTTGATGATATATTGGATGTATATGATGGATTATAATTGGATTAATATGAAATCTTGAGTTGGAGTTAAGGTTAGAAGGAGAAAACTCGGAAAAATGGAGGATTGGGATGCTGCCTAAGTAAGAAGCCCCATAGCAATCCTTATGGCAAAGTGTACGGCTCTACCTACATCTGTTCAAATATGATGGAACTATTTTTATTTGAAACTAGACATTCAGAACTTTCCATACATATATCATATAAGTCCATCAGATTAGTATTGAGAGAGATATGAATTTTGGAAGTTTGACCTAGGTTTTAGGAGTTGATATTGGGCAGACTAGGTTTTTCAGGGCATAACTCACTCTACACAACTCCAAATTGAATGAAACTAACTTTGTTAAGAATATCCCACACTGAAATCTCAAGTTTGTCATGGTCCCATATGCTTCCAATAGTTCAAAGAAATTATCCTATGCCCAAATTGGGCCAAATTAGGGCAGTTTAGAAAGGTTAAATTTCAGGGCTTATAACATGAGCCCTATCAAGTCAAATGGAATGGATCTTTTTGAAAATGAAAGTTGTCCTATTAGCTTTAATATGAGACCAATTTCATATGATTTGAGTTGGTTTTCTATTTTTAGTAGATTTTTACTTTTAAGTGTGTAATTCTGGCTAGCTACAAGGCAAGCCGGGATAAAACTTAAATATTTTGAGCTATACAAATCAAAATGAGATGAGACCAAAGAGGTTGGAAAATAGACACATGACACTCTAACATAACAAAATATAGGTCTAGATGAGTTAAATAGTGGTTGTGTGGCAGCAAGTGTCGCAGCCTGCTCCAAATTACAATTTTAAAATACTTAATTACACTAAATTTGAAGTATAGTGCAACCAAGGTCGTCTTCCAAGGATGTTGTTGCTATCTAGTTAAGTAACAAGGGGGTATGTGTAAACATGTAGTAAATAAGCTACAAAAGAAAATTAGATGCAAATAAAAACACTAGTTCAAAGAGTTCCTTAGGCAAAAGGTGAATCAATCATTAACGCACAATATATCAAACACATGGAGTGCGGCTAATTTGAGCTATGAGAGAGACCTCTACTAACAACCCCACAAGTCTACCTAGAGAACTCTAGGAATTCAACCAACACATAATTGATTAGATAATTGAGACCTCAACTCTAATTAACTTATGTTGATTTCTAGCCCCAAATGTATTAGCCTAGGTTTGAACCCAAACCCAATTCCTAATTCTTCAACTAATCAAGTTCATACCAATTGACCAATTAGCAATCACCCAACTAATTCCTCATTCATAAACCCACATATCAATATCATTCAATGAAAGTTTACAAATAAAAGAGGGCAAAGAATCAAGAAAACAAACATGATTGAAATTCAAGTATAGGGTTTCAAGATTACAACCATAATACCCTTGGAGTCTCCTTGAACTAGCTTGAAGCCCTACTCCTCCATAGCAATGAAGGTCACAAACTAGAACCCAAAACAAGTATCTTACAAAATGAAAGGAAAAGAAAAGAAAAGAAGAGGAGAGGAGAAGAGAAGAGGAGAGAAAAATGAAAAAAATAAGTTGGAGATGAGTCTCTTCTTTCGCGTCTCGATTTTCTCTCTTCTTATCAGACCTCAAATGTCAAAATTCAAAAATACCCTTGAGCCCAACTTAATCTTCTGCCTCTTAGCTTTAAGTGGACACCCAATTTGCTTAATTTGGACTTAAAATGAGAGAGTTATGGCCCAATCTTTATAGCATGTCTAGGTTGTATCTCTATCCGCGTCAGTCAAATTCAACAGCCAATAAGTCCATCAAGATGTCATTATTTGGGAGAGTGTTCTTCATATGAATTGAAGCTTTATATCTTAGCTTTCAAATGGCACTAGTTTCACCTCAATCCAATGTCTACAACTCACGTTATGGCCCAATTAGTGCACACTGATCATGTTCCAGCGTGACAGCCCTGTTCTGACTTCGTGGCCCAATTCGTCCTAATAAACATCTGAATTAGTTTTTGACTTCTTCATCAAAGTTGTAGATCTTTCTCTCAGCTTTCCTACAATATAAAATTTGTGATTTTTAGATATCTACAACTCAAGATACAGCCATAATACAAAAATAGTATAAATCTATAATATTGCTGAAAAATACAATTAAGCCCAATTAGAGTCCAAACTTATAAAATATATCCAATATTATTCAATTAAGCACAAAAGAGGTTCAATGAACTAAATATGAGGGTTAATCAATATATCAAAATGTTGCTTATCATTGTGGCCTGATTTACAAAAATCAGGCTGAGTGAAAGTGATAAGACAGCACATTATGCTTTTAAAGGCACCTCATGCTCCTATGCAATTGATGTTGAATTGTGAATAATTGATGTTGAATTGTGAATGACATACTGTGACTTTTCTATAAAAATTGGTTGTCTGAGTACTGACACTATTCATGGGGAAGTGGACACATTTCGTCATGCTGCTGAATTTTCGGTAGAATTGTAAGAAGGTTATAAGTATTTATGTATTAAGAATATGTATGTGGAAATTCTACACGCAAGAATGACTTAAGTGTGATATGAATATATTGAATGTGGGTCCCTTCACCTGGAGGCAGTTACGAGATCCCTCCTTGTGAAGGCAGTTAAATAAGATAAGATGTGGGTCCCTTCACTTGGAGGTAGTTGCACTTTGAATCCCTCCCTGTGAAGGTAGCTAAAACTATGAGATCCCTCTATACTAAAGGCATGTGGTCAGTTGATATCCCTCTATTAAGGCACGTGACTAGAAGAGATCCCTTCAATTTAGAGGCACGTAACCAAAATGAGATCCCTCCAAGATTAGAGGCACGTGGGTCCCCTGTGGGTTAGTCGGTGTGATGACGGTTACGAGTTGAGCTAACGAGCTCACTCCTAGATCAGACTACCTAAGGGCAGTAAAGACTAAAGATTAAAACATATGCAAGCACCCTAGGGATGGCGATACGTAACGCTTAGGTGTGCCAAAAAAAGAAAGTAAAGAAAGTAAACTAAGGGTATGATCCTGCAAAAAGGAAGGTGACCTAAAGTAAGCTCCCCTCACCCACGATTTACATGAGGCATGGCATAACCCAACTAGTGTAAGTACCGGTAAGTCATGGGGGCAATGAATTGAGAGAAACTTATAGCACAGACATACATGTTTTATGCAATTATAATTGTACCTATACTCACTATTATTATATTCCATGTTTTATTGAAGCTGAGCTTGTTCTATCTATTTATGCAGTGATTTTATTCTAGATATGAAATATTGCCAACACGACTTAAGTGCATAAGATAAAATAAATTCTGCTTCGGACTATATGTTTTCAAACTATAAAATCGACTAGTTCGTATGATGTGTTTACTTTTTTCACAGTAAACCGAAGCAGCTGGAGATAATGACAATGACATGGTATGAAGTTTCTTAAATGAATCCTACCGAGAATTTATAATTCTCACTCCTATGTTTGCTTCCGTGTTATGTTCAGATAGTTTAAAAGCTCCGAAGAAGGCCCTCTGAGGCGAAAGTGGCCGAAGGTTGCTGCCAGACAAGGTCCGATTTAGTGATAGTAACAACTCCTAGGTGAGGTATTATGACTTAAGCATAGTACTGTACTTGGAAAGATGTTACACTTGACACCTTTTCTTTTTCTCTTCCTTGAAATTTTGATTTTTGCATAGTTTGGGAGATCCCTATGAACCCTAGGTTAGAGAATTAGAGATTCTTGGGGAAGTAATTAGCGTTAACCCCTTATGTTAATCACTAATATTCAATTAATTTGTTGTAGTTGTGGTGTTAGATTATCCAAAGGAACGCTCCTTTAGCTCCATGGCTCCGGAGATCTGAAATACTCCTTCTTGGCTTGTGTATTGTGAGTAAATAGAACATCCTTAACTTGATTTCTACTTTAAGTTAAGATGTTTAACTATTTTTCTTTGATGACATTGTTTTCAAAAACCTTACACATGAGTTGATGAATTTTATTATGAGAAATTATGTAAAGGTTATGCATGATGGTTAAGGTAAAGATGTAGGAAAGTCTATAGCACGATCTGCTTGTCAACGGTGTAACGTCCCCCGAGTTTCGAATTTCGACCTAATTTCCAATTCAAATAAAACGAACATGATTTCCGATCTCCTACTTTATTCCCAAGTTTCAAATAAGATGGGTACGAATTCCGACATCCGACTTCAGCTCCAAGTTTAAATAAAGTGGACGTGAGTTCCAACCTTAAGCAGAATGGAGACGAGTTCCAATTTAAGATAGAGTGGAGGCGAGTTCCACTGTTAGGCGACGTGGAGAATGATTTAGCCACAACAGGCGAAGACATGGCTAAACTTCACTCACAAAATTTTAACTAATCAAAACTCACAAAGCCAACTACCCCTTCAGTGCTTAAATCAGATCTTTCTCTCTTATTTACGCCACTCTCTCCTCTAATTTTACTCTCCTTTTTCTCTCTTTCTTCTAACCAACTCTATCAAACCTTGAAGCTTTACAAGGTTCTATCAATTCAAACTCCAAGACTTAGCAAAATCCCACTCAAAGAGGTAGGATTCAATCTCTATTCTTAATTTCTCTAAATTGTGGCTGTATGAAGTTTCACCCTTCTTCATGTATTTGATGATATACTGAACGTATATGATGGATTATAGTTGGATTAATAAAAAATCTTGAGTTGGAATTAAGGTTAGAAGAAGAAAACTAGGAGAATTGGAGAATTGGGATGCTGTCTAAGTGACAAGCCCCACGACAGTCTGTATGGCAGAGTATACAACTCTACTTATAGGCGTCAAAATTCAATGAAACCATTTTTAAATGAAAGCAGACATTCAGGGCTTTCCATACATATATAATATAAGACCATTGGATTTATATTGAGAGAGATATGAATTTTGGATGTTTGACCTAGATTTCAGAGGTTGATGATGGGCAGACTAGGTTGTTCCGAGCATAACTTGCTATATACAACCCTAAATTGAGTGAAACCAACTTTGATAGAAATATTACACATAGAAGAACATCTTATAAGAAGATTCCGAGTTTGATACAGTCTCATTTGTTCCTAGTGGTTTGAAGAAATTGCCCTATGTCCAAACTAGGTCAAAATAGGATTATTCAGGAAGGTCAAATTTCAAGGCTTATAACTTGAGCCCTACTAAGGCAAATGAAATGGAACTTTTTGAAAATGAAAGATTGTCCTGCTATCAATTTTGTATGATTTGAACTACTTTTCAAATTTTAGTGAATTTTTACTTCTAAGTGTGTAATTCTAGCTAGCTGCAAGCAGGCTGGGATAAAACTTAAACATCTTAAGCTATACTTATCAAAATGAGATGGGACCAAAGAGATTATAAAATAGACACATAACATTCTAACATATCCAAAATTGAGGTCTAGATGAGCTAAACAGAAATTATGGCCTGATTACAAAAACTGGGCTGAGTGAAAATACTAAGATAGCAACTATACTTTAAATGCAACTATTGCTCCTGTGAGATTGATGCTGAGTTGTGATGCTTTAAATGCAACTGATATTCCTATAAAATTGATATTGAATTGTGAATGAAGTATTGTGAAGTTTCTATAAAATTGATTGTCTGAGTGCTAGTGCTATTCATGGGGAAGTGGACACATTCCGTTATGCTGTCGAATTTTTGGTAGAATTGCAAAAAGGTTATGAGCATTTATGCGTTAAGAATATGTATGTGGAAATCATGAAAGCAATCATGTATGCAAGGATATATGAAAGTAAATGATGAAGTATATGTATGAATGCACTCAGCATGGCTATGCATGATTATGTATGAGAATGAAAGCATATGAATATATTGAATGTGGGTCCCTTCACCTGGAGATAGTTATGAGGTCCCTTCTTGTGAAGGCAGCTAAATAGAATAAGATTGGGTCCTTTCACTTGGAGGCAGTTGCACGTTGAATCCCTTCCTGTGAAGGCAGTTAAAAGATATGATCATGAAATCCATGTTCCTAAGGAACGTGACATAACGATCACGCTTTGATGGGGTATGACATGGCGATCATGCTCTGGAACGTGGCATGATGATCCCACACCCTAAGGAATGTGATATGGCGATCACATTCCAATGGAGTATGACATGGCAATCATACTCTGGGATATGGCAGGAAGAACATATTCCTAAGGAGCGTGACATGGTGATCATGCCCCGATGGAGTATGACATGGCGATCGTACTCTGGGATATGTGTAACAAGTAAAGGAAGATAAAGAAAGTAAAGAAAGTAAACTAACGGTATGATCCTTCAAAAGGGAAGGTGACCCAAAGTAAGCTCCCCTCATCCATGACTCACATGAGGCATGACATGACCCAGCTAGTGTAAGTATAGGGGATAGGACTTACATAAGGCATGGTATGACCCAGCTATTGTAAGTACAGGTAAGTTATGGGGGCAACGAGTTAAGAGAAGCTTATGGCACAAACATACATGTTTTAAGTAATTATAATTGTACTTATGCTTATTATAATATAAATGATCATAGGATATGTTAAAATTGAATCTGCATCCGATAATCATGTTTTAGAAAACCTAAGCAACTGAATCTTATGAATGCTCACTATTATTATATTCCATATTTTATTGAGGCTGAGCTTGTTCTTTCTATTTATACAGTGATTTTTATTCATGAATTGATTTTATTGGCAATGTGATTTAAGTGCATGAGATAAAAAGAATTCTGCTTCGAACTATATGTTTTCAAACTATAAAGCAGAATAGTTCGTATAATGTATTCACTTTTATAATAAACCGAAGCAGCTAGAGATAATAACGATGACACGATATGAAGTTTCTTAATGAATCCTACTAAAAATTTATAATTCTCACCCTTATTTCTGTGTTACCTCCAGATAGCCCGAAAGATCTCGAAGACGGCTGAGGCTATGGTAAAGTAAGGCCCGCTCAGGTAACAGTAACGACTCTTGGATGTGGTGCTATGACTTAAGCATAGTACTGTACTTGGGAGGATGTTACAAACGGCAATAGATGTTAGCCCTAGTGCACCTCGGAGTATCATTTGCACAACCACATATATGTGGTGCGTGACGGAAATTACATAGCCGCTCAGAGAGTGGTGCATGACGGACTACAAGATCACATGAAGGAAAGACTATCTAAGTGTGATCTTGACGAATTATCCTGTATTAGATAGTTTCCTACGGGTTTTTTTTAGTTTCTTAAGTTTAAATCCATTTTGTATTGAGATTTACTTAATATTCATGTATATTGACTCATGTGGGTTAAGGGTGTCCTGTCTCTCACTGAGTTGTATAATCTCACCTTGTGGTTTCTTTCTCTTTTTTAGATATTGGTACAGACTTGGGAGTTAATCTTCTCGCCTCTCAGTTGTGATCCCTTACTTCTTTGGTAAGCCCTCATGAATAAGGGCATTATGTAAATTTTTAGTTATTGATGTAGTTCCATCATACTACAGGCAGAGCCCGACCCTTCCTTAACTATATTGACAGTTAGATAGTAGTTTATGTGTAATGAGAATGATTGGATTTCTAAGAAACAAGAATTATGTATTTTGGATGAATGTCTATGATTGTGCATTTATTTTTGTTCTGTGTACTATGGGGTGCATTATGAGAATGTTTGGATCCTTAATGAATGAGTGTGCTTGCTTTACTATGTAAGAAGAGGATTCATATTTGGGAACTATCCTAATTACAAAGGAGACTTTGTCCAATTTTCATGAAAAATGTGTGATGAAAGGCTTGTTAGAGGACTTGTCCCTAATGCACTGGTCACGGCCCGAGATGGGTTGTGACAATAATTTTGGATAGTTTCCATGTCACAAGCACAAACATCACCACATAATATCTAGGAATTGGCCTAAAACTATTCAATTCCTCCCAAATATACTGCAATCTAGTGTAATAGGGTGAAACTAAGGAGTCACCTTGCTTAAAGGCAAAGAGCTCTTCTTGTAATTGAGCTATACAAAATTGATCTCTCTCATAATACTTTTCTTTCAACTTATTCCAAACAACAAAAGCCATATTCTTCCACAAAATACTCTCACAAAGAGCGAGTAATCTAAGAAAGGACATAGATGTTACACCTATCCCATGCCAAGAATAATGGATCATCTTGATCCAGTTTTTGAGTTCTACCATCAATGAAGTGTAACTTGTTTTTCGCTCTTAAAGCTAGATGCATACTTCCTGATCATGCATGATAGTTTTCACTATTCAACAGAGGAAACACCATGAGAGCACCGGGTGTTTCACTAGGGTGCAAGAAATATGGACTTGTAAGATCAAGTGCAAGATTTTGTACCTAGCTAGCCATTACAAGATCTCAATCAAAATCAGAGAGGAAAACTCGATCAAAAACTACTAGGAGAGGCTCTAATATCATACCAAAATGGTATTTGCTATGGTAGAAGAAACCAAAGAGGAACTTCTAGGTGTTTGAACTAATCTCAATGTGAGAAATGAAGAAATGAATTCAGAAATCAACTACGTGTAAAAGGTGAAGTTCCTTATATACAAGTGTCTACCTAACTAAGCTAATTGCCACGTGATAAATAAGCTAACAACTAACAACAAACTGACAATTGAATATAACGGTTTCCAACTAACTGAGTAACTTCTGGATCAATCTTCCTTAAGAGATATCAAAACTGGACTTGGCTAACAATAAGCACAACTTAAAAAATTTAAAGAGATATATTGCATCATTTAAAACTCATGGGGTATTTCACACAAATCATATATGTAAAGGGGTTATATAAATTTTACCCTAATTTTTCTATAAAAAATTTAATAACTATCCAAGAATAATTATCACGTTGAAAATAAATTAGCCCACTCAGTTTTGAGCTAACGGTGAATAGTTTGAGTAATTTAAATAAGGTTATAGGTCCAAACTTTAGTATTACTGATAAAAAAAAACATTGAAAATAATTTTGAGCTCTGATAAACTTTTAACATTGGCTGGCCACAAAAGAAATTGAAGGATGTTAAAGGTGAATGGACTTAGTCATACTAGAGAAGCTCTAAAGGAATTTGTCTTTCGTGATTTGCTTATTTTGATCATTTTAGAAGACTAAACAATTATGAGAAGTTGGTATGCATATATCATCAATTAATGTTTGGAAAAGTTTGATTGTCAATAGAAATTGAGTATACAAAACACCTTGAATTGTAATAAAGTTTTCTCTTTTTTTTTTTTGTTATAGGATTATACCTAATGGCTCTACTAAGTGAGGCATAAATATAATATCTTAAGGATTTTTATTTTTTTTCTTTTGTTGTTTTGTCCTTTATTTTTGTTTGCTATTTTGTCCTTTTTTTGTGAAAGACATCTTCTGTGAAAGAGAAATATTTTTTTTTTGTAATTATGTGCATGTTTATGACTTATATATAAATTTGGTTGTATAATGATATGATTAATGATAAGAACTTATGTGTTACTTATATGGTACTTTTTAACTATTATATTTGATTTGAGTTGAATTGGTATTGCCTACAGTAGTTTTGTGGCTTGAAAAGGAAAAGCTCTCCTTATTTTTAGGCTCCTATTATTTAGGAGGTTAAGAGAATGAAAAGCTTTTCCACTGTTTAAAGAATGATCAACATTTACGAAGCATGCCTATAAATTCAATCTTCTTCCTTTTGCATGAAAAACAACAATATTGTGTCATTTCTCAAACATTTTCCCATCTCTCGTAGGGAAGTTTTGGTTTTGTATTAATTTCTCTTTGTTTATTGAGAGTTTTGCTAGAATATACACCTAGTATTTGGGTGTATATGAGATTTGGGTTTGAGTGTTGTGAGATTACTTCCTTGTAATCGTCTTATTTTATAATAGTTGTCACCTTTGTATGTGGATATAAGCTCTAAGCTATACCACATTTGTTCTTATATTTCCACTCCATTTTTCGTTCAATTCCACTAATTTTATATCCAACTGGTATCAGGGCACTTATAACGTTCTAGACAGACTTGATCAAAGAAAACATGGCGACAACAAATCGGTGTTTTGTGAACCAAACAATGGTTTGGAGTTTTGTGAAGGCCAATTCAATGAGTATGAAGGCATTGTAAGACATCATACTGTGCAAAAGATATAACAAAAAAATGGTGTTGCAAAATGTATGAACAGAACTTTTTTGGAGAAAGCTTGGTGCATGCTATCTAATGCCAACTTACCAAAAGAGTTTTGGGCTGAAGCAGTTAATATGGCTTGTTATTTGGTGAACCAGTCTCCTTCTACTACAATTGACTGTAAAACTCCATTTGAGGTATAGTCTAGTACTCTTGCTAATTATTCTAATCTAAGAATATTTGGTTGTCCTACATATGCTCATACTAATGATGATACACTTGAGCGAAGGGCACAAGAGTGTATATTTCTTGGATATGGATCAGTGGTGAAAGGTTACAAGTTATGATGTACTAAACTTAGACCACCCAAGTTCATAATTAGTAGAGATGTTAAGTTCAATGAATCAACCATGCTTCGTTCGACAAAGGAGGTGAAAGGGTCAACAAGCAAGTGGAGTTTGAAGTTGAACATCCATAGGAAGTACATGAAGATACTTCTGAATAGCCCATTCATGAAGAAGAGCAGAAGCAAGAGTTTGTTGAAGAGTAAGAGAAGATCTACTAGCACAACAACACTATAGTCTTGCAAGAGATAGAGCAAGGAGACAAATTAGACCTCCTCAGAGATATGCTCATGCAAACATAGTCTCTTTTGCATTATCAATTGCAGAGGATATTGAAAGTCAAGATCCTGTAACATAACATGAGGATATCACGAATAATGAGTCTGCACAATTGATTGTTTCTATGAATTAAGAATCAGAGTCTCTTTACAAGAGCCATACTTGGGAGCTGGTAAAACCATTGAAAGGACAAAAGGTCATCGGTTGCAATTAGGTCTTCAAGAAGAAGGAAAGATCCCCTGGAGTTGAAGTAGCCCATTGCAAAGCATGCTTAGTTGGAAAAGGGTTTAGCCAAAGGGAATGAATAGACTTCAACAAAGTATTCTCTCTAGTTGTCAAACATAGCTCGATCCAGGGGTTACTCGCCATGGTTGCATTACTTGACTTAGAGTTTCAGCAACTTGATGTGAAGACAGCTTTTCTACATGGAGAGCTTGAAGAATAAATCCATATGAAGCAACAAGAACATTTTGTAGTTCAAGGCAAGGAAGACCATATTTGTCTTTTGAAGAAGTCATTATATGGCTTCAAGCAATCTCCGCAATATTGGTATAAAAAATTTGATTCTTTTATGTTGGGTCATGGTTGCTCGAGAAGTGATTATGATAGTTGTGCATGCCACAAGAAGCTACCAGATGGTTCATTTGCCTATTTCTTGCTTTATGTTGATGATATGCTCATTGCTTCTAAGAGTACATCTGGGATCAAAAAGTTGAAGTCTCAATTTAGTGCCGAATTTGAAATGAAAAATTTGGGAGCAGCTAAGAAAATTTTGGGCACGAAAATTCATAAAGATCGAGTGTTGGAAAATTATATTTGTCACAAAAGAAATACATTGATAAAGTATTGGAGCATTTTGGGATGCAGAATATGAAACTTGTGAGTACTCCACTAGTAGCTCATTTCAGACTCCTAGCTACAGTATCCCCATAGAATGATGAAGAAAAGGAACGGATGATGTGTGTTCCTTATGCTAGTGCAGTTGGAAGCATGATGTATGCTATGATTTGCACTCATCTAGATATTTCACATGCAGTTAGCATCTTTAGCAGGTATATAGGAAATCTCGATAAGATGCATTGGCAAGTTGTGAAATGGATACTTCGATATCTATGAGGTACTACTAATGTTGGCATAATATTTGATAGGAATCATAATACTAGTGATAGTATTGTTGGTTATGTTGATTCTAACTATGTCGGAGATTTGCATAAAAGAAGATCTCTAATAGGGTATATCTTTACCCTCTCAAGGAGTGTGATTAGCTGGAAAACAGCATTGCAATCTATCTACAACAGAAGCTGAATACATGGCAGCAGCGAAGGTAGGAAAGGAAGCTATATGGCTTTAGTCTTTGGTAGATAGCTTGGGATTGAAGCAAGACATCATAGTTGTATACTATGATAGTCAAAGTACCATACATTTGAGTAAAAATCAAATGTACCATGAAAGGACCAAACACATTGATGTCCAGTAACAATTTCTAAGGGAGATTATTTCACAAGATGCCAATATTGTGAAAAAGATTGGTAACTCTAATAATCCAATGGATATGCTGACGAAGCCAATTTCACTTTCTAAGTTTAAGCATTGCTTCGACATAATCGGCAATCGTAGCATTTGATTTTGTCCTTGTGGGCATTTTGGACAAAGGAAACATATGCAATTTGAGCTTTGAAGGCATTTCAAGCCAAAGTGGAGATTTGTAGTTTTGTGGCTTGAAAAGGAAAAGCTCTCCTTATTTTTAGCCTTATATTAATTGGGAGGTTAGGAGAATGAAAATCTTTTCAATTGTTTAAAGAATGGTCAACATTTACAAGACATGCCTATAAATTCAGTCTTCCTTCTTTTGCATGAACAATAACAACAATATTGTGTCATTTCTCAAACATTTTCCCATCTCTCACAAAGAAGTATTGGTTTTGTATTAATTTCTCTTTGTCCATTAAGAGTTTTGTTAAAATATACACCATTGTTAAAATATACACTATGAGGTATTTGGGTGTATATAGGATTTGGGTTTGAGTGTTGTGAGATTACTTCCTTGTAATCATCTTATTTCATAACAGTTGTCACCTTTGTCTGTGGATATAAGCTCTAAGCTATACCACATTTGTTCTTATATTTCCACTCCTTTTTTGGTTCACTTCTGCTAATTTTATAACACCTACGTAATATTTTATCTGTAAAATTGTGAATGTCTCAATTTATAAATTGCATATAACTAGACATTTGTCTTGAATTCCTGTACCGGTGCTTAGCACCCGCTCTTCTACTATTTTTCCTACAAACATAAAAAAACCCTCATTATCAGGTATAATGAAGCCGCAAACAAAAACGAGTCGTAGTTTATAGCTAAGCATTCCTCCCATGCCCATCGTGATTCTTTCTCCCTTTGTCACATGTTGACGCACATCTACATGTGTCCAAAATCACTACATACCTCGCCATGCACTTATAATATATAGTTCTCTCTCCTTTTTGTTTTTGTGATGACTCTGTCTTACGCGTATATAATTGTCACAAATTCACAACACGCACAAAAAAAGAAATCAAATAGAAAATGAATTAAAACCTAGTTTCATTTAATAATCTTGTTGGTGATTCAGAAGATGGGCCAGGAACAGCCTCGGCAGGAAGCCGTCAAATAGCTAGACACGTTCAATGTGCTGGGACAACTGGCATAGAAGCCAATGGCGCCAATGGACGCTGCCATGGTACGGAAAGCGAAGAGTACCCATGCTTGGAAACACTCAAAAGGGTGGTACTGCAGCTGCCATGCAATCTACGACCATGAGAAATGAGAGTTGTGGGGTTGTTGGGCATAAAGATATGAGCAAAGCTGCTAGTGAGGCAGGATGGCATGCCTGAGTATGATCGAGACTGATGTTAAGGGGAGGCACGTCATCTGGAAGTCCGTCGGTGGACAGGTTCCTTCTATATCCTTTGAAAAAACTTTGCATTTTTTTCCCCTTGTTGTTTGTTTGTTTTTGGTATAGGAGCCAGCGTGTTCTTTTTATTTCTAATTTGATTAATTGGGTAGGTAGGTTATTCACAAAATAGAAAGAAAAGGAAAGGAAAATTTTAAAATATTAAATAATCCTTAACTATGATCTAGGGACGAAGCCAACTAGGGGCTTCTATATATATATATATATATATATATATATATATATATATAAGTGAGAGGAGTGATTAATTATGAGATTAAGAGGAATAAATATTGATTATTGAATTTTATATAAATGATTAAAATTAAAATATAAAGTCATGTAGATTTTTTAAGTAATTATGTGACCTTTAATTAACTTTAAATCTTAATCATCCATACATGGTTATATGACCCAAATTTTCTCTTCTTACTCTCATAATAAATCACTCCTCTAATATGATATATATATATATATATATATATATATATATATATATATATATATATAAAATTTGAATTAAGATATGGATATCTAAATTAATTCAAAAAATATTTGTAAAATTAAAAATATGTAGAATGAAATAATTATAGAAAAAGTATCATTTTTTATTGAATAAAATTGAGTTATTTTTAAAAAACTATTTGTATAAATTTATTCCATAAACAACTCATTATTCAAGATATAATTTGTGAAAAAAAAAAATTCATTGCATTTCAATCTTCCCACACTTTATTAAAAAAATTTTATATCACTTTTCTCTTTCTTGAATTTATTCAACCTTCTAATAAAAAAAATTAATACTGAAGTAAAGAAAATATATATCAATCAAAACATTAAATTATTAAAATTTAATTTAAGATTTATTTTTACAATATTTAAGTGAAAATTAAATAATTAAAAGAAAATATATTTGTTTTCCTACTGGCCACTTTCTTTAGTATTGTAATTAATAACAAATTATTATAACTAAATTGAAGTATAGCTATAATATTTATTTATAAATTCTTTCATAGGAAATCAATATAACTTCATCCCTGTAACCCTAAAACCTATAATGCACGCACATGATTTTTAATTTAATTATATTTTATCTAAAATTTTTCAATTCCATACATAACAATATACATATTCTTAATATTTAATAATAAAATATATATTTTTTATAAAATATTACATAATATATCTTTGTGATCAATTTTGATAAAATAATTATAGAAGTGAAAAGTATCATTTTATAGAAAAATAAATAAATTAATTTCATACAACAAATCATTTTTATTGAAGATATAAATATTCGTTTTGTAAGAATTATTTTTCCAATTTTTAATCAAGGATCAAAGCCTCGTCCTTCCAATTATTTACTATTTAGCCTCCTAATAACGATTTATTTAAAGTTCTTTGAAATTAATAAATATTAATCATAAAACTAAAGTTTAATTTGAGATGTGGAAATTTAATAATTAAAAACATCCATTACTTGCCTACCTCTTCCACATTGTTTAATAAATTAATAACAAATTCTTAAAATCAAATTGAAATATATCGATAATATATATTTACAAATTATTTTATAGGAATTCACTATGACCTTGTCCCATAAGTGATGAAATTAAGAGTAAAAAAAAAATAATAATAATTTTATGTCAACAAATATAATTGATAAAGAATTTAATTTTGGTTGACTATTAATATAAAAATATTTTACATAGATATTCAATTATGTATTATCACATGAGTATAATTGTTTGACTTTCACTCTCATTACCTCAAAAGTCTTACAAATAATCGTATGTGATTGAATGACAGTATAAAATTCTTTTGTATTGATAGTGCATCAAAATTAAACGCATTGATTAAATAGTGTATATAGAAATTAATAATCATAATAATTTTATATAATATTGACATCTATTTAGCACATAATTATGTACAAATTTACATACATGAACATTTAGAACTAAAACATAAATAATAATATCAGCAATTTAACAAAATAAAATAGTAATTCAATTATCAATTAAATAACGAATTTAATAAATTATGTTCTTTTCATCAGATGTGATATTATTAATCTAAATATGAACATCGTTTTATTAAAGTTTGTCAACTTAAGTTTAACATTTTACGTCCAACAATTTTAAAATTGATTTCATCTTATATAAATAACTAAAGAATAAAAGGACAAGAAAAGTATATTGTAACGTCCTATTTCCTACTTCCGTTCTCATTCGCTGTTTAAGTCTTCCGATTTCCGACCTTGTGTAAGCGTGTATGAATTTCGACCTCATCAGTATGAATTCCGACTCCCGATTTCAGGAGCTGAAATGGAGTGACTGATGCTTTCGACTTCTGAGTTCGTCCTCGACTTCAGCACAATTTACGACTTTCGACCTTAGCAATCAAAGATCCAAATTTCCGATTTCCGACTTGGTCTCTAAGGCTCAAATGAACTGGCTATATTCCGATTTCCGACCTAATGTTCACAATGTACGAGATCCGATCTCAAGTTTAATATCAATAGCTCTCATTTCTATATATTTCCGAGTTCCGAGATAGAGATTCTATAATTCCCGATTTCATGGTACACGAATTAATGTTGTGAATTCCGACTTCCGGAATTATGTTTACGATTGATTCGTTTTGCCTAATTTCCCGGGTTCCGACTTTATAGGCAGGATGTTCATGAATTCGGACTTTATAAAGAGAACGAGTTCCGATTTAACTTTCAGAATATACTAGAAACTAGTCCCACTTTTGGCAACGTGGAGAGCAATTCTACCGCACAAATAAGACGACGTGGAAAGTAGTTTGGTCACAAAAAGAGAGCAAGGTTGGCTGAAACTCAGCCTTATGTTTTGAGGCCAATCAAAACCTTCCAAGTTAACTACTACTCATGCTTATATAACACACTCTCCTCCTCTTCTTCAGATTTTTCTCTCACGTTGAATACATCATCCCAACACTCTCTTTTTCCTTTCATCTCTCACCCAACTCCATCATACTTTGAAATTCTACCAAGTTGCAGCTACAAACTTAAACCAAAATCATTCATAATAAGAGGTAGGGGTTCTAAATCCTTACTTGACTTTTTGATTTCCTAAAGTATTGATGATGGTCTAATTTTTATCTTGATGTGTTGAGTTAATAATTATGATGAATTATAGCTGAGTTATGAGTGTTTATGGGGTTAAAATTTGAATCGAAAGAGAGAAAGGATGAAGATATGAAAAAGTTGAGAGGCTGGAAAATTCAAAACCCTCGGCAGTCCGTATGGCAGAGTGTACGGCTTCGCCTCTCGCCGTTAAAAATTAATGAGACCATTTTTATGTGAAACTATACATCTAGGGCTTTCTATACATATATCATATAAGATTGGAGTAGTATTGAGAGAGATATAATTTTTTGAAGCTAGACCTAGAAAATTGGGTTCTTACCCGGACAGTGTGAGTTGAGAAGGGTATAACTCACCCTATACAACTCCAAATCGAGTGAAACTAATTTTGTTAGAAAGCTTACACACAGGGGAACACCCCAATATATGATTCCGAGCTTTTTATGGTCCCAATTGTTCCCAGTGATTCAAGGAAGTTGTCCTATGTGCAACCTAGGCCAAAACAGAGTAGTTCAGAAAGGTAGACTTTCAGGACTTCTAACTCGAGGTATACTTAAGCAAATGGAGTGAAACTTGTGGCAAATGAAAGGTTGTCCTGTTATCTTCAATATGAGACCAATTTCGCATGATTTGTGCTTAGTTATGATTTTTAGTGAATTTATACTTTCAGGAGTGTAACTCGGGCTAGTGACTGAACGAGTTGAGGTAGATTGTTTATATCTAGAGTTATAGACATCAAAATGAGATGGGACAAAAAGGATTAGAATCTAGACATGTGAGGCTGTGATATATCCAAAAATCAGATTTTAATGAGTTGAATTGACTGAGAAGCAAGGCATACTAAATTCGGGCAGAACAGATGAGGTTAAACTGGAACCCTATTGATGTTAATTTGAAGTTGTTGATTGAGATTATGAATGTATATGTATAATTGAGATTGTGGATTTGTGTTATGAATATGCATGTATGATTGTTGCCCTATACTAAAATTATAAGTTGTATAAATGTACTAGTTGTCTGGCACTATTCACGGGGAAGCGGACTCGATCCGTTATGCTGCCGAAATCTCGGTAAAAAGTTTATATGTTATGAAAGCCTATGACAACTTGAGTGCATCATACATAAAGAGACAAGTTAAATGTGCATTCATTTCATGATATGACAAATAATTCCATATCACTTGGGCCAGCCCCGGAATAAGTTAAGGGCAATAGATCAGTGGGGAGGTCGGGGAAAGTAAACCCGGCCATCCTGTATAGGAACGAGCTCGGTCCTGAAAAGCGGATTATTACCCAGGAGTATATGGCCAATGACTCCCAGGGGACCAAGTATGGAAATAAGTTATAAAAGGCAAAAGCCTCCAAGAATAAGATGCATCTTCTCATTGCACATGCATATGTATAGTGTAATACTTTTCTATTGATTTTTCTAGATCTCTGTTTATTATTCAGCACATGCTATTGTTCCGCTGTGATTACTATTTGAGTACCTTAGTATATTAGTTAATTAAAATTGAACTTGTTTCGGAGTATGCTTTACAAATGAGTATTTACGTTAAATTTTATTATTTTACCATACTATTTGAAAACTATTGTACGACCGAAACAACTGGGAATGACAGCGATGACACATGTTTAGAATTAGGAATTCCTACTGAGAAATTTCTATTTCTCACCCTACTGTATATTACCGCGTCATTCTCAGACTATGGAGCACGCCGCGACAAGAGTCCTTTTCATTGAGTTCCCCGAGCTTCACATACATATCGATCCATTTCTGGACTCTGTATATATATCTGGCAGGTGCCAGTTTCGTTTATATTTCTTCTTCCAGAGAGATTTTGCCGCACCCCTGATGCATCCCCTGTTTGATCCCGCTGCCCCATACATGGCCGTTCCACTTCATGTGGCCCATCCATTCCCACCACCACCAGCAGCAGCACCAGCCGCACCAGTTGTTCCAGTCCCCATGGCTCCTCCTGCTTCGCCGCCACAGCCGATGTCATCGGCCTCGGCCTCAGAGGAGGATCCATCCGAGGCTGCTAGTTCTTCGTCGTCATCTACTCCCAGTGCCGGGCACCCTCCAGCTGACGTTGCCATGGCGAATGGTTTCCTTTCTTCAGACTCTGTTTAGATAGCATGCATGCTGTAGTGGGATTAGATGTACAGAATGACCCTCTTTTGGCAGTTTGGGTCATGATGGGATGGGCAGGTATTAGGAATGTACATGAAATGTCCCATGGGAACTAGTTAGGGTGCTATCCATAGGTACTGGCCGTCTCATTTTGTATTAGCGGCCTCATCTTGACACCTTGTACTTTTTAGCAAACTTTGAAATCAGAAATCTATATACATACCTATGACGTTATTTGCAGTTATTCTATTCTTATTATAATTTTTATTATGTACTAAATTATTTACAGTTTGCCGATTGATTTGTATTTATTCCACCATTCCGCATAAAATTTTGTGATGAAATCATGTAATCTTATTTGAGCAATTAATACTAATACTGAAAGAGATATTTATTCAGTGTTACACGTAATCCCTTATCAGATAGGTTACTATGACTTAAGCATAGTACTTTGTCTGGTAAGGTGTTACATTTTGGTATCAGAGCAGTTTATCCTAGTATAGACCTGAGGATTAGACTGACTATGCTTCGCATATGCTCTGTATTCTCTAGATCTTATTATATTCTGAGTCTTGTCCATTTGGATAGGATGGACATGAAGTGGTTTGCCTAACTGTATGCTATTATTTACTAGCACACCGAACTTAGTGTTGAGCCTGATCAACTCAATTACTCTTGTTTTGTGTGTTCAGAACTTAATGGCTTCTGGAAGGCGAGGTAGGCCGCAAACCACTCCAGCCCAGGAAGAATCTACAGAGTTTCTGGATACGATGCGAGAGATGGCGCATGCTATGCGCGAACAGGCAGCTGCAGCCACTGAAATGATGGGCCAACTGGGAGGGCAGTCAGAGATAGGTCGTAGTGGGAATCATAATGGTTCTGGAATGGATTTGGGATACCTTAAGTTTGCGGAGTTTCGGAAGACCAACCCACCCAGCTTTTGGGGAGCCTTTAACCCAAATAAAGCAGCTGAATGGATTAAGGCTATGGAGAAAATTTTCTCTGTGTTAGATTGCACAGACCGTCAAAGGGTGACTTTTGCCACCTACATGTTAGAAGCTGATGCAGAATTCTAGTGGGATGGTGCACGACGATTATTAGAAGGAGCTCAGATAGAAATCTCCTGGGACACATTCAAAGATGCATTTTACCAGAAGTATTTTCCTGTGTCTGTTCGCAATGCCAAGGAGTTGGAATTCATGCACCTCCGTCAAGGAAATAGTAACGTGTCGGAGTACGTTGCCACATTTGAGGAGTTATGCAAATTCTCTACTATCTATCAACGAAGCCCCGACGAAGCATGGAAATGTATGAAATTTGAAGGTGGACTGAGAGAAGACATTCTTGCCACCATAGGACCAATGGAGATCAGAGACTTTTCTACCTTGGTAAACAAGTGTCGCTTGGCGGAAGATTGTAACAAGAAGTTAATTGCTGCTAGAACATCCGGCAACAACTTTAAGAGGGGGTTAGCTCCGCAAGGTCCGAGGTTCAAGCCTAACCTGCAATAGCGAAGGAAGTTTCAGCCGGCGAATAACAGAGGCAAGCAACCTCAGAGGCCTTTTGGGAATCAGGCTTGCAGCCAATGCGGCAAGAATCATGGCGACCGCCCCTGCTTGGCAGGCCAAAATGTTTGTTTTGGATGTGGCAAACCAGGCCACAGGATTTATGAATGCCCTACCCGAAATCCTCAATCGACTCCTAGGCCACAACGCCAAGGAAGAGTTTTCACTATGGATGCACAGGAGGTTAAAAAGTCAGAAAATTTGATCCAAGATACATGCGAAGTAAATGGTAAGGCTTTAACCACTTTGTATGATTCAGGTGTATCTCACTCATTCATCTCTCATGATTGCATGACAGCTCTGCAGTTATCCATTTCTGAATTACCTTATGACTTGTTTGTTTCTACTCCTCCAAATGAGCCCGTTAGGACCAATCACATTTGTATCAATGTCCCCTGTCAAATAGGAGGTCGGATCTTTCCGGCTAATTTAATTTGTCTTCCTTTATCCGGACTTGACATCATCTTGGGTATGGACTGGCTCTCTGCCAACCACCCCCTGTTAAATTGCTCTGATAGATCCATTACACTCCCTTCTGTTTTACCTTCTGAATCAGTAATTCCTATAAGTCTTTATTTGAGTTCCTTAATGTTACACCCTTGTAGGAATAGAAGTCAAGGGTATATTCTCTTATCAACCAGCATGATAGAGGTTGATCAGGAGTTAAACAATATTCCAGTTGTTAGGGAATATCCTGATGTGTTCCCCGAAAATATTCCTGAGTTCCCTCCTGAGAGAGAGATTGAGTTCACTATTGAACTGGTGCCAGGAGTGGGGCCAATATCTTTAGCACCGTACCGCATGTCACCCTTGGAACTGGCTGAACTTAAGGGGCAGATTGAGGAACTCTTGGAAAAGAAATTCATTAGGCCAAGTGCATCACCGTAGGGAGTCCCAGTTTTGTTAGTTAAGAAGAAAGATGGAGGCACGCGACTCTGTGTAGACTACAGGCAGTTGAATAAAGTGACAATCAAGAACAAGTACCCGTTACCAAGGATTGATGATCTTATGGATCAACTGCAAGGGGCTACGGTATTCTCCAAGATTGATCTACGGTCTGGATATCACCAGATTCGGGTTCAAGAGAAAGATATACCGAAGATGGAATTTTGGACTCGTTATGGACATTATGAGTATACTGTGATGTCCTTCGGATTGACAAATGCACCGGCAGTATTCATGGACTACATGAACCGAATATTCAGACCATATCTTGATAAATTTGTGGTGGTGTTCATAGATGACATACTTGTCTATTCGAAGACAGAACAGGAGCATGCAGAACACTTGCGATTAGTTCTGCAAATTTTAAGAGAAAGGAAACTTTATGCCAAGCTATCCAAATGTGAATTTTGGATGAAAGAAGTAAAATTTCTTGGCCATGTGGTATCCCATGGGGGAATTTTAGTGGATCCCAATAAGGTAGAAGCAGTATTAAACTAGGAGCGACCAACGACAGTTACGGAAATCAGAAGTTTCTTAGGGTTGGCAGGATACTACAGAAGATTTGTTAAGAACTTCTTCCAAATAGCTCTACCCTTAACAAAGTTGACTAGGAAGAACGCCCCATTCGAGTGGACGCTCGAGTGCGAGCAGAGTTTTCAGGAATTAAAGGAAAGGTTGACAACCACCCCAGTACTTATTTTACCGGACCCTCGTGGACCATTTGAAGTGTACTGTGATGCTTCTCAGAAAGGATTGGGGTGCGTATTAATGCAAAATAGGAACGTAGTGGCATATGCTTCCAGGCAATTGAAAACTCATGAAAGAAACTATCCAACACATGACCTCGAGCTAGCAGCAATAGTATTTGCCTTGAAGATGTGGAGACACTATCTCTACGGAGTAAAGTTTGAAGTATTTTCTGATCACAAAAGTTTGAAATACCTTTTCGATCAAAAGGAATTAAACATGAGGCAGCGAAGGTGGATGGAGTTTCTCAAGGATTACGAGTTCGACCTGAAGTACCATCTAGGCAAGACAAACGTGGTAGCAGACGCCTTAAGCAGAAAATCCTTGACAATAGCGTGGATGCTGATAAAAGAAATGGAACTTATACAGAGCTTTCAAACCCTCAATTTGGGGATCTCTATAACTCCCAATACCATTCAACTACACCAACTGAAGATAACCAGTACCTTCAAGGATCAAATCCAGCAAGCACAGCAAGGGAGTGATGACTTCCAGCATACAATACGACTAGGGCAATCTGGCAAGCTAACAAGATTCTCTCAGGATGCGGAAGGAATGTGGCGATATCATGGAAGAATATGTGTACCTGAGGAAAATGATCTCCGGAAGAAAATTTTGGAAGAAGCTCATAAGAGTGAGTTTACTATACATCCTGGCATTAACAAGATGTACCAAGATCTCAAGAAGATGTTTTGGTGGCCAGGCCTTAAGACAGATGTAGCCAATTTTGTGAATAAATGCTTAACGTGCCAGAAGGTGAAAATAGAGCATCAGAAACCGGCAGGAACATTACAACCCTTGGAGATTCCGGAATGGAAATGGGAGAGCATCTCTATAGATTTCGTAATGGGCTTACCGAAGACTCCCTTAGGATATGACGCTATATGGGTCATAGTGGACAGACTAACCAAGTCAGCTCACTTTTTACCCATTCGAACGAATTCTCCTCTAGAAAAGTTGGCTCAGCTATATATTCGAGAAATAGTTCGGCTACATGGTATTCCCTCGACAATCATTTCCGATCGAGATCTAAGGTTCACCTCACGGTTTTGGGGAGCACTCCAGAAGGCATTTGGTACTAGGCTATGTCTAAGTACTGCATATCATCCGCAATCGGATGGTCAAACGAAGCGGACAATTCAGACTTTGGAAGATATGTTGCGAGCATACATTCTAGAACAACAGGGAAATTGGGATCGATATTTACCGTTAGTCGAATTTGCTTATAACAACAGTTATCATGCTAGCATTGGCATGGCTCCATATGAGGCTTTATATGGCCGGAAGTGTCAATCTCCCTTATGTTGGTATGAAGCAGGAGAACGGAGTCTCCTAGGTCCGGAGCTGATCAAACAGACAACAGAATAGATTAAAAAGATCCGTAGCAAAATACTTGCAGCCCAGAGCCGTCAAAAGACTTACGCGGATGTCCGAAGGAAACTCTTGGAATTTCAAGAAGGAGACCACGTGTTTCTGAAAGTCACACCCACAACGGGAGTAGGTAGAGCCATTAAAGTCAAAAAGCTAAGCCCCCGCTTTATAGGTCCCTTTCAAATTCTAAAACGAATTGGACCAGTCGCCTATCGGGTTGCTTTGCCTCCACAATTGTCAAACCTTCATGATGTTTTTCATGTCTCTCAACTCAGGAAATATCAACCTGACCCCACCCACTTCCTAGAACCCGAATCAATATAGTTAAAAGAGGACCTGACTTTCCGCTTACAACCAGCACGGATCGTAGATAAGAGTACCAGACAACTTCGGAACAAGACTGTGCAGCTAGTAAAAGTAGCATGGGGAAGAGAAGCTACTGAGGACTATACTTGGGAACTGGAATCGGACATGAGGACAGAGTATCCTGAGCTATTCTCCAGTACTAAATTTTGAGGACAAAATTTTTTTTAAGGGGAGTGGTAATGTAACGTCCTATTTCCTACTTCCGATCTCATTCGCTGTTTAAGTCTTCCGATTTCCGACCTTGTGTAAGCATGTATGAATTTCGACCTCATCAGTATGAATTCCGACTCCCGATTTCAGGAGCTAAAATGGAGTGACAGATGCTTCCGACTTCTGAGTTCGTCCTCGACTTCAGCACAATTTACGACTTCCGACCTTAGCAATCAAAGATCCAAATTTCCGATTTCTGACTTAGTCTCTAAGGCTCAAATGAACTGGCTATATTCCTATTTCCGACCTAATGTTCACAATGTACAAGATCCGATCTCGAGTTTAATATCAATAGCTCTCATTTCTATATATTTCCGAGTTCCGAGATAGAGATTCTATCATTCCCGATTTCATGGTACACGAATTAATGTTGTGAATTCCGACTTCCGAAATTATGTTTACGATTGATTCGTTTTGGCTAATTTCCCGGGTTCCGACTTTATAGCAAGGATGTTCACGAATTCCGACTTTATAAAGAAAACGAGTTCCGATTTAACTTTCAGAATATACTAGAAACTAGTCCCACTTTAGGCAACATGAAGAGCAATTCTACCGCACAAATAAGACGACGTGGAAAGTAGTTTGGTCACAAAAAGAGAGCAAGGTTGGCTGAAACTCAGCCTTATGTTTTAAGGCCAATCAAAACCTTCCAAGTTAACTACTACTCATGCTTATATAACACACTCTCCTCCTCTTCTTCAGATTTTTCTCTAACGTTGAATATGTCATCCCAAGACTCTCTTTTTCCTTTCATCTCTCACCCAACTCCATCATACTTTGAAATTCTACCAAGTTGCAGCTACAAACTTAAACCAAAATCATTCATAATAAGAGGTAGGGGTTCTAAATCCTTACTTGACTTTTTGATTTCCTGAAGTATTGATGATGGTCTAATTTTTATCTTGATGTGTTGAGTTAATAATTATGATGAATTATAGCTGAGTTATGAGTGTTTATGGGGTTAAAATTTGAATCGAAAGAGAGAAAGGATGAAGATATGAAAAAGTTGAGAGGCTGGAAAATTCAAAACCCTCGGCAGTCCGTACGGCAGAGTGTACGACTTCGCCTCTCGCAGTTAAAAATTAATGAGACCATTTTTATGTGAAACTAGACATCTAGGGCTTTCTATACATATATCATATAAGATCATTGGAGTAGTATTGAGAGAGATATGATTTTTTGAAGCTAGACCTAGAAAACTGGGTTCTTACCCGGACAGTGTTAGTTGAGAAGGGTATAACTCACCCTATACAACTTCAAATCGAGTGAAACTAATTTTGTTAGAAAGCTTACACAAGGGGAACACCCAAATATACGATTCCGAGCTTGTTATGGTCCCAATTGTTCCCAGTGATTCGAGGAAGTTGTCCTATGTCCAACCTAGGTCAAAACAGAGTAGTTCAGAAATGTAGACTTTCAGGACTTCTAACTCGAGGTATACTTAAGCAAATGGAGTGAAACTTGTGGCAAATGAAAGGTTGTCCTGTTATCTTCAATATGAGACCAATTTCGCATGATTTGAGCTTAGTTTCGATTTTTAATGAATTTATACTTTCAGGAGTGTAACTCGGGCTAGTGACTGAACGAGTTGAGGTAGATTGTTTATATCTAGAGTTATAGACATCAAAATGAGATGGGACAAAAAGGATTAGAATCTAGACATGTGAGGCTGTGATATATCCAAAAATCAGATTTTAATGAGTTGGATTAACTGAGAAGCAAGGCATACTAAATTCGGGCAGAACAGATGAGGTTAAACTGGAACCCTATTGATGTTAATTTGAAGTTGTTGATTGAGATTATGAATGCATATGTATAATTGAGATTGTGGATTTGTGTTATGAATGTGCATGTATGATTGTTGCCCTATACTAAAATTATAAGTTGTATAAATGTACTGGTTGTCTGGCACTATTCACGGGGAAGCGGACTCAATCCGTTATGCTGCCGAAATCTCGGTAAAAAGTTTATATGTTATGAAAGCCTATGACAACTTGAGTGCATCATACATAAAGAGACAAGTTAAATGTGCATTCATTTCATGATATGACAAATAATTCCATATCACTTGGGCCAGCCTCGGAATAAGTTAAGGGGAATAGATCAGTGGGGAGGTCGGGGAAAGTAAACCCGGCCATCCTGTATAGGAACGAGCTCGGTCCTGAAAAGCGAACTATTACCCAGGAGTATATGGCCAATGACTCCTAGGGGACCAAGTATGGAAATAAGTTATAAAAGGCAAAAGCCTCCAAGAATAAGATGCATCTTCTCATTGCACATGCATATGTATAGTGTAATACTTTTCTATTGATTTTTCTAGATCTCTGTTTATTATTCAGCACATGCTATTGTTCCGCTGTGATTACTATTTGAGTACCTTAGTATATTAGTTAATTAAAATTGAACTTGTTTCGGAGTATGCTTTACAAATGAGTATTTACGTTAAATTTTATTATTTTACCATACTATTTGAAAACTATTGTACGACTGAAACAACTGGGAATGACAGCGATGACACATGTTTAGAATTAGGAATTCCTACTGAGAAATTTCTATTTCTCACCCTACTGTATATTACCGCGTCATTCTCAGACTATGGAGCACGCCGCGACAAGAGTCCTTTTCATTGAGTTCCCCGAGCTTCACATACATATCGATCCATTTCTGGACTCTGTATATATATCTGGCAGGTGCCAGTTTCGTTTATATTTCTTCTTCCGAAGAGATTTTGTCGCACCCCTGATGCATCCCCTGTTTGATCCCGCTGCCCCATACATGGCCATTCCACTTCATGTGGCCCATCCACCAGCAGCAGCACCAGCCGCACCAGTAGTTCCAGTCCCCATGGCTCCT
The DNA here is from genome assembly GCA_031439595.1 of Pterocarpus santalinus. Taxonomy (NCBI): domain Eukaryota; kingdom Viridiplantae; phylum Streptophyta; class Magnoliopsida; order Fabales; family Fabaceae; genus Pterocarpus; species Pterocarpus santalinus. The sequence continues at coordinate 54,667,598 of CM062527.1, forward strand.
CCTGCTTCGCCGCCACAGCCGATGTCATCGGCCTCGGCCTCAGAGGAGGATCCATCCGTGGCTGCTAGTTCTTCGTCGTCATCTACTCCCAGTGCCGGGCACCCTCCAGCTGACGCCGCCATGGCGAACGGTTTCCTTTCTTCAGACTCTGTTTAGATAGCATGCATGCTGTAGTGGGATTAGATGTACAGAATGACCCTCTTTTGGCAGTTTGGGTCATGATGGGATGGGCAGGTATTAGGAATGTACATGAAATGTCCCATGCGAATTAGTTAGGGTGCTATCCATAGGTACTGGCCGTCTCATTTTGTATTAGCGGCCTCATCTTGACACCTTGTACTTTTTAGCAAACTTTGAAATCAGAAATCTATATACATACCTATGACGTCATTTGCAGTTATTCTGTTCTTATTATAATTTTTATTATGTACTAAATTATTTACAGTTTGCCGATTGATTTGTATTTATTCCACCATTCCGCAGAAAATTTTGTGATGAGATCAGGTAATCTTATTCGAGCAATTAATACTAATACTGAAAGAGATATTTATTCAGTGTTACACGTAATCCCTTATCAGATAGATTACTTTGACTTAAGCATAGTACTTTGTCTGGTAAGGTGTTACATATATTATAATAAGTCTTGATATCAACTTTAAAGAATACCTACCGTACCAATTTTAACAACTCCTTCGGTGCATTTTGTGATTTCGGCAAATGAGTCCAGTTTTTTATATTTTTCAAATATAAAAAAGTACAAACTAACTTTACGGCCAAATATTATTAGAGCTTATCCAAGTATTACAAAAATAATTTTTGAAAATTTTTAATTTTTTTCCATTAATCAGGAAAACTTTTCCGCAATATCTGGAAGAGGGCACTTTACCGATTCAATCGCTTGGTGCTTAGTAATAGAACACTGCTAGTTGCTGTCTCAGGCAAAAAATAAAATGGAAGACATGCATATTTTTTTCTTGGTGGACATGCATTTTAATCTTTAATTTGATCACATTGCTTTATAGTTAATTTAAATTGTTCTTAAAGCTTAAAACATTTAATTTAATAAATGACATTAATATACATATAGCAATGCATAAACAACACAAGTTAATTCTTCTTAAATTCATTTTATTTTTACATTATAGGGGAACAAATCTAACTAGTAAAACTCTGCTACAGAAAATTGCAAACAAGTCTAAGACCAGCATCCAAACCAGCAACAACATATAACCATATAAGTTTGAACATGCTGCAGAAACTTTCAAACACAGGCTAAGACCAATAATCAAAATAGCCGCAATAGATAACCATATAGATCTGAATCTGCAAATGCCATTCTGATTTATGGCCCTACAAATCCACAAGCATAAAAATTGAAGTGGCCAAGGACTTCTTCCAAATAGGACACCTCCATAGATAAAGCTATCTGCCTCTGGATACTTAACTACACATTAATGTTTGCCACCATCTAGAAGCCTGACTTCCTCTACGAGATTTTTCAAGCCTGTCTCCGTATACTTAACTACGAGATTTTTCAAACCTGCAATAGAATTCCGGCACTTTTTCTGGTTTACACTTGTTGCTGTCTTAACTAGAGGTAGAGAGAGTGTATGAGTTGAGATGAAGTTGCCTAATCCCCTCCCCCTCCTATGGTATTATAAGGGGTGAGGAAGATACCCGCTATTAATGCAAGACACATATCCAGGCACAAATAAGAGAATTTTCCCTATAAGATGGGCTTGGACCAAGCAAATAGGAAACCTGGGTAGATCACAAGCCCCACAGCCTCAAGCTCTAAAAGAGTGAAGAGGCTAAGAAATGCCTTAGGTAGGGTGAGGAAGGTCGAAAAACCAAGAGATCGGGATACCAAACAGATCACAAGCTCCCCAGCCTCAAGCTCTTTAAGAGGCTAACAAGTGCGTTAGGAAGGTCGGGGCACCAGGAGATCGGATGGATCACAAGCCCTCCAACTTCAAGCTCTAAAGAAGCTAAGAAATGTCTTAGGTCAAGTTAGAAAGGTCTGGGGACTAGGAGACTAGATGGATCACAAGGCCCCTGCTTCAAGCTCTGAAAGAGCAAAAAGGCTAAGAAATGTATTAGAAAGGTTAGGGGATCGAGAGACTCAATGGATCACAAGCCCTCCAGCTTCAAGCTCTAAAGAAGCTAAGAAATGTTTTAGGTTGAGTTAGAAAGGTCAAAGGACCAAGAGACTGGATGGATCACTAGCCCCCTAGCCTCAAGCTCTAAAAGAGCGAAAAAGCTACGAAATGTATTAGATCAAGTAAGGTATATTACTAACCAATCTCTTTGTTAATCAATCATTTGCTTAGAAAAAATTAAGATAGTGCGCTCACTTGGTTTGTGGTGTAAGTTTTTACTTGATGAGTAGTAGGATTGCTAAAGGTGATGGCTTGGTCTTTCACTTTGGTCGAGTTAATTTGTATCATTGGTCACTCGATTAGGCTACTATCTCGGTCATCTCTTCCCTTTCTCTCTCTCTTTCTCTTTCTCTCATTTGGTGACATAACGAAGTTTTGAGCTTGGTGACCTATCAAAGTTGTTTTGTGTGGCCATTGACGTTGGTAGCAAAACTTTCTTGCTTAGGGAGACTCTTCCACTAAGTAACGTTAATGTTATGTGACACTGATGCACTAGCTCGTTCGTTCATATAGTGATGTGGTTGTTGGGCTTTGAGATAGTGTCGAAGAAAATCAAGCTTTTTCTAAGTTTTGATTTTTGCTCAATACTGGTGATAACATGGTTTTGTTGAGTAACATAGAAGGCCAGGTTTCGTTGACTATCGATGAAGACCGAGTTTTTTCAATACAGGTGAAGATCGACTTTTGTTGAGCACTGGTGAAAACTGGATTTTGCTGAATACTGATGATGATCAGGTGTCGTTAAGTACTAGTGAAGATTAGCTTTAGCTGAATGCCAGCAAAAAATCGAGTTTTATTGAATATTGGTGAAGCTCAAGTTTTGTTGAGTACCGATGAAAATCAGGTTTTGCTGAATGCTGGCAAAGACTAGGTTTTGTTAAGTACCGGTGAAAATAAAGTTTTGTTAAGTATTGATAAAGACCGGGTTTTGTTAAATGCCGAACTTTGTTAAGTCGGGTTTTGTTGAATACCAGTGAGGACCATGTTTTACTAAATACCAGTGAAAATCGAGCTTTGTTGAATACATGTGAAAAGTGGATTTTGTTGAATACTAGTGAAGATCGGGTTCTGTTGAGTACCGGTGAAAACTGGGTTTTATTGATTACCAGTGAAAACTCGATTTTATTGACTACCAGTGAAAACTAGGTTTTGTTAAATATTGGTGAAAAATGGTTTTTGTTGAATCTGATGAAGATTAGACTTTGTTGAAACGATTAGGACATTTTTGTGGATATGTCAAGATAGTCATCATTTCCTTTCCTATGAATACAATAATAACAACAATCAAGAAATAGAAAAATACATAATAGCAATATCCCTCATTATTATCTCTCTTTTAGAGATTAAAACTACATGACTCTCTTCTAGAGCTGCATTGAATAAATATGAACAAGATAAATGTGCAGGGAAAAATTGATATCATTATCCTAAAACTTGTTTTCAATTAGTGTGATGCTAGCTAAAACATTTGTAATACAATAAGAAGAACAACCATGATGTCAGACTCAACATTTACATGTATAATACTACTGTATATTTCAGTTTCTAACAATAGTATTTCCTTGGATTACATGCAACTAATCAATAGTTATTTTTATAATTTTAACGGTCAATGGGAACTGATTTTATAAACTAATAAATTAATTGGCAACAACTTAGGAAAAATGTGATTTATATTGATTAAACTAATTAAATAACATTGCCAAAAGAGACAAACATGTAAGGAGTAAATTTAAATGGAATTTAAAGTTAAGAATTAAAGGCAACTGTTATCAATTAAAAGAAATTATTGCTGTAATGAAATTTTATCATCCCCCATCGAAAGCTGGAATCGAAAAGTATAATCAAAGGCCATAACTAATATAATCATCAATAATAACTAACTATTAATCAGATAAATTGCACCCACTAGTAACTAGGATTAATCAATCTTAATCAAATGTATCACTTATAATTTTTGCGAAAATATGAAATTACTAGATAGCATATTAATCTCATCCACATGAAAGCGAAACTACAAATAAAAACCTTTTTCAAAATTTATTTTGACCACATGCTAGAGATGATGGAATAGGAAAAAAAAAGGATAAATAATATTATCGACACATTTAAAGGATAATTAATGTCCTACCAATTATGGCAGGTGACGTATGTGGGAATAAAAAGAAGGAAAATACCGTAAATTGGAAATTAGTATTTAAGCCGTAACGATATATGTGGGAATTTAAAAATCAATGTGAGCCAATTGAGAAAAATTAATTATTAATTAAAGAAATTAAGCTAATTGGTAACTAATGTAATATGTAATCTGATTGCTACAATGTCAAATACAGAAAGTATATCCTGAAAGGAAAGCAAAATCAATGTGGTTCTAGAAAGACATGTTTTTAATTTTGAACATTATCTTAGTGATATTAGTGTGCAATTTCATTATGACTCTGATTCCTGGACTATTCCTTTTTTTTTATGAGAAATTTGTGCACTATTCTTGCTTGAAAAGGATTAATAACTAAATATGCCAACGAAATGCATTTAAATAATAATAATAATAATAATAAATCTATTAAAACGCTATCAAGAGAATTAAAATGCCATTAAAACACGAAGTCAAAATATTATAAAAGATGATAAATGTACATATTGCTGCGACTTTATTGTAGACAATGTTTAATCATTTTGTTCAAAATTATTGTAATTATAATTTATTAATTTTAAATTAAAACCGTATTAATATAAATGTAATGCAAAAAGGAGTAAACAATATATTATTGAAAACCTCTTAATAAGGTTTAGTACATATTTTCAAGGAGACTTAGCTATTGTGTGCCTTTTTGAAACCAACTTGCGCTACTTTTGTAGGAAAATATCGGCATTAATAAATAAGGGTGACGAATGCGGTCATTAAAAAGGAGATAAACATCTGGTGCCAATTTTTAGCAAGGAAAGGCCAATGCTGTTTGGAAAAAACAATTAATTGCTAATAAAAGAAATACGCGATTATATTAAAGTAAAAAATATCAGTTACAATACATGATAATTAATAAGGTTAATTAAACCAATTTGATTAATATGACCATTATAATCGATTGAGGATGATAATCCTGGCCATTAGTAATAATTATAGTTCATCAATTTGATGTATATCAACGTAAGTGAAATTTAAGTGCAACAAATTCTAATAACAACGGAAACAGTACATTTAAACAATGATAATGCTAATAAATTCTAGTTACTATGAACCAAACGCCAATTACAAATTCTAATGCCTACTATTGCGCTGAAATTATGGTTTTTACATTTACCCAAAAAAAAAAAAAAAAGGCTTTTACGTTCATGCGATTAACATATATAAATGTGATTAAACAATTGTAATAATAATAACAATAATCATAGCATGACTTTAGTACGATAGACTTAGCTTACAAATAACAATTTTTCCCTTGAAAAGGAGATAGCAATTGTAATAATAATCATTTTTTCTTTTAATACCCATTTTGAAACGAAAAGTATCATTGATTGTTGCAGTGTCACATATTAATTGATTATAGTCAATTTCAGATATTTCAAGTTTAAAAGATAAAGTAGCAAATTACCAGGAATAAATTCAACAAAATAAATTCCTAAAATGATCTCTTTATGGCCATTGGTTTCTATTTCTTGGATTACTATAGTTTTCGCCCTTCAATTACCGACTGTCATTCCTTTACTAAGATGGGTTACTAACAATACTAAAGTAATAGGTTGCATATGATCAGCAAGCCACAGAATTGGGAACAGTAAATCGCTTCGATGAAATGATCTAGGTGCGACAATTTTATTACTACTAGAAATGGAAGCGACCTCAAAACCATTTTTATGGATATCAATGTACCACATATTACCTCTCAAAAATATATCTAGCTAGGAAGAAACTGCTTAATAGTAACGCAGAGAGCGTTTCGTAAATCAGAAGTGAGGACCCAATGAGAATATATAAAGAGAAAACCATCAATGTGGTAAATAAGAACAGTTTGCTTGCTTCAAACTTTTCACATCGATCATAACAACATGCAAGCAATTGTTTATCAACATAACAATTCTTTTCCTATAAATAATAAATTTTCAATTATATCTAACTATGTATCGGAATACTGCTTAGAATGGAACAATCAAACAGCAGAAATATTTAAAATTAAGAAGAAGTAGCCATGTACTCATTACCGTACAATGGAACTATGTTGAAACCTGGGCATTCTTGGTGCTGCATTTCTGGCTATAATAATGGTGAAGGGGACCAGCAAGGGAAGTAGGCTGGTTGTGTGTTTACATGTTTATAGTATTGGTGTTTCGGGTGCTGAGCGTTATGTCCATGGTGATGGTGAGATGCATGCAACTTACAGGTATTGAGGTGTTTAGTGCACTACAACAAATTTGCTTTTTGGCAAGGGTTAAAAAATGTTACCATTAATAAAAAATTGTTGCCTAAACACTAAGGCAACATTTTTCAGCTGTTGCTTGGCCGTTACTTGTTCCTCACAAATAGTGCCTAAATGTTGCTATTTCGATTAGAGATAGAGAGAGTGGAAAATTGGTATATAGATTGAGATGTAATTATCTAACTCTCTCCCCGTACTATGGTATTTATACAGGGTGAGGATAGTACTTGCTATTAATGCAAGGCACATAACAAGGTATAGATAAGGGAATTTTCCCTATGAGATAGGTTTGGGCTAGTTGAGTAGGAAACCCAATCGAATCAACACCTATATTGCTCATTCAAAGTTTGGATTTTTTGCATAATGGTAACTTCACCTGATGTTATTGGTGATGTGTCCAGCATAGTGTCAGCCATGGTCATCCAAAACTATTTTTCAGAGTTCCTCATATATGCTTGTTCCCAAAATTCTAAAAATTAGACTAGATATCAAACTGGACAAAGTATTAATTTAAAAATTTATTGGTTTAACCAGTTTAATTGAAGTTTGACCAAGATATAATAAAATGTAAATAAGTAAATAAATATATAAATATATAATAAAATTATTAAATAATATAATAAAAATGAAAAATAATAAATTAAATGTCTATTAATTATTACTTTTTATTCGAATAATTAATTTATTTTTAATATGACCAAATAAGTCTTTATCAACATAAATATATTGGTTTATGGAGAATTTGTTTTTGGTCATGGCCTCATGAATGTACAAGTTAACACTCGACAAAAACAAAATCAAATCCAAAAGTGGGCTAGAGCAAACTAACATAAATAATGAAAATGATTGCACAGCTTTTTAAATAACATAAGTCCAAAAATTGGTTAATCTAAGTTGACAAAAATGGGCTTAGGTAGTGCTTGACCCATGACCCATTTATGTAACAAAGTAGAAAACCCTAAAACTATAAGCCAAATACAGCTGTTGCACATATCTTCTTTCCCATTCCCTCTTGTTCAATTATACTTCTCTTACCCACTTCTTGATGTTGTTTCTCTCACCCTCTCCCTTTCTCTTTCTTTTTCTCTTTTCTTTTTTTTGTTTGCCTCCCCACTCTATTTCTATCTTGATATCCCCATCCATTGACGAGCAGAGCAACTCTTCATGTTGTTGCTCCAAGCAGTCGCCAGTAATAGAGGCGCTATATGTCATGTGAGTGGTTGCGTAATAAAATCGCCCAGCCGCTTGAACCATCGTCAGTTTAAGCAGTTCATCGATTTTTCACCCCTTTTTTAATGTCCAACTTTTTGTAGACAATCGGATTGGACGAAAGTCTAATTCCCGGTTCAATTGGTCGGACCAGCCGGTCCGGTCTAATTTTTAGAACATTGCTTGTTCCATCTTGTTGCCATTGTTTGGCCCTAAGCACCAAGTGCATTAAGGTCTTTAAAGGTACAATCTATTAAAACCTGAGAATTTAAGAAATAATTTTCATTTCTCTCTAAATGAAATTTCATATATATTATGAGACCTTGCAAATTTAGTTCTATTTGAATTGATAAGTAGCAAGCAACATTAAGTAGGAGGGAGAGAAAACTGATGTAGCATATAAATACTAGTTCCAAGTTGTTCTTAGCTCTCTTCTTAATAAAACACCCTATCCTACTCCCTTAATTGATATACCTACCAGAGAAAAAGCACCAAGCTAAATTGACATCAATTTGATATGAAAAATTTTTTGACATCAATTTAGTCCTAGCACTTTGAAGTTGATTTCAATTCAATCATAAAAAAATTTTGACATTAATTTAGTTCTAATATTTTGAATTTTGACATCAATTTAGTCTTAACGATTTTTTTGTGAAATCAAATTTTCCATCAAATCATCAATATAAAACTCAATTGATGTCAAATTTCAAAATATTAGAACTAAATTGATGTCAAAAATTATTTTGGACTAAATTGATATCAACTTTTAAATGTTGGGACTAAAAAGGATATTTACTCATAATTTATCGATATGTACTTGCTTCTCTCTTCTTCAAAGTGTCAGGATCTACTTCCAACACATTTGACAGACTATCATAACAAATTATCATAAATATCTATTCCGTTACCTGAACTCTTTTTATCCGCAACACTCGGTCTGTAACACCCCAGTGTGAGTTATAGTTATTTATCGAGAGTTACAGTTATTTGTCGATGTCAAATCTTGAAAATTCTAAGTTTGAACCCTATACCTCCTTGGAGAGCTATAGGATTGAGACATTTTCTTAAGATTAAAAATCCCGATAATAGTTCCTTGAACATCAATGAGTTGAAGAGAGATTTTTAATGAATTTTCAAGAATGAGGAACCCTTTCATTTTTAATGCAAGAGTTTATTAAAATGTAAGTTTTTGAAAAATTATACTGAAACCCAAAACTTAGATTCTAATTCTTAAGGATTTTGAATTTTTGGATATTTTTATTGAATCTAATTAAATGGATGGTATTCTATTATTTATATTTATGTTTTAAAGTTAATGGAGAGTAAAGTTAAAGAGGACATTAACTTGGGAAGTAAATAAGTATGTGCAATATCCTGCACTTGGGAAGGAATTGCAGAAGGAGGAAATCAAGTTTCTGAAGTTGGTAATCGATTACACAGGACTTGTAATCAATTGCAAGTCTCTCTGTACACCTTCATGCTAAATTTTTCCCTAGTGTAATCGATTACAATAATCTGGACTTGTGGTAATCGATTACCAGTCCAAGTAATCGATTACCACGGACTGGTAATAGATTACCACGGGGCTATATAGGGCCTGAATGCGCTCTCCCTCCGTCTTTCACAAATTTCACTCTCTCTACCCCTCAAACTCTCTTCTTTCTCTCTAAAACACCTCCCCTTTCATTTAACCCATTCCTTCAAATCTTTCCATTAAATTACACCCTTTCCATTCACCTAATCTCAATTTCTTTTTTTGATCTCAAATAATGTCTTTATCCAAAAATCAACACTATTTGGTCTTGGAGCTTGGAGGAGGTGACACCAAGACTCCCAAATCTTTTCTCTTCATTTTTCATTTCTAAAGGTAATCTCTAAACTCCTTTCCTCTTTCTTTCCTATGAATTATGGATTATTTCCCTAATAGGGAGTTCTTGAAGAACCCTAGATTAGAGGAATTGGAAATTTTGATGTTTGAAAGTAATTTGGGTTAATCCATGGTCTTAATAACTAATATTGAAATGTATTATCATAATTGTGGTAATAGATTTCTGCTGGAGGTCTGGTTCTTGGCTCCCTGTCCCATGGGCTTAAAGATTCCATTATTTGGGGTTAAGTCTGTGAGTAGATAATATATCCCTAACTGATTTTCTAGTATAATTATGCTACTTATGTTTATATGCTAGTACTTATTGTGGCACTTTGGTTTGTCTCTTCATTAATTGTTTCATGATGATATTATTTCCAAAAATTTGCACATGGGATAATAACTTATTTTCTATAAAACTATGAATATTGCTCCTGTGTGAAAAGAAATGAATGGATTTTTGTGAAACTTTGATAATTGTTTATATTTTAGGATTGTATTAGTTTTCAACACATTATGATGTGAAAGTTCTTTCTTTACCAAAACTAATTTCAAAACTTTATACATGAGATGATTGTATGATTTATGCAAATCAATGCTAAAGACTATGTGAGAATAGGATGATTGAATGGTTAGGCATAAAAAGGAACTAAAAACCCATGATTGAGTATTTGGCATGAGAATATTTATGATTGATGGTAGAGGAAAGACTTGGGAAAGTCTATGCCAAGATCTATATGCTAACAGTAGTATACGTTAGCCTTAGTGCACCTCAGATGATTTATTACACAGTCACACACAGTGTGGTGCATGATGGAATATGAGAATCACACGAAGGAAAGCCACCTAAGTGTGATTCCTGATGAACCATCCTAAAATAGATAGTTTTCTATGGATTTTAGAAAATTTTAATATTTGAAGTTAAGGTGCTATTTGATTTCATCTATATTAGTTTACATATTGTCTCATATGGGTTAGGGATGTTCTATCTCTCACTGAGTTGTAAAACTCACCCATTGTTCTTCTTCTCTTTTCATATATAGGTACCGTATAGGGAATCGATCTTTCTACTTCCTTGTAGATGAGCTTCATTGTTGGGTGAGCCCTTCTTGCTTGAGGGCATGTTGTTATGTATTCTTAGACATGTTTGATGCTCCATAATGTCACAAGTAGGGTCCTCCCTGTGTTTGTTTATTGTTGTAATATAAAAATATTTATTTTTATTTAAGACTAATTTAAATTTTAATGATTACAGATTAAACTTTTCTTCAATGAATGTGTTTAAACTCTTGTGTTGTGTGCTGTGGAGCGCATTCTAAGAATATTTGGATCTCTAATGGTTTTGTGGGTTTGCTTATTTGTGCCGAGCAAGGATCCGTATTTGGGATTAGTCTTGAATACAAAATACACTCTGCTCAATTTTAAGGAAAATGTCTTGTGTTTAGCTTGCTAGGGGACGTATCCTCTATGCGCCGGTCATGTCTCGGGTTTAGGTCATGACACAGTCAAGTGATACACTAGAAAAATGCAACATCTATCATCTTTTACTATTTCACAATTCATGGACAGGATTACTTGTCCATAGAAAACCTAAAACAATAGCATGACTTAGCAGACTTGACTCATCCATTCCATAATTTTGAGATCTTATGGTGAAAGTAGAATCAACCTCATCCCCTTGAAATCCCATAATACCTTGTAAACACAAGTTCCCATGAAACCAACTTTTGGATCAAAAGGAACATCTAAGGAAACATATTAAGATATCCAAAGAAGACTAAAACAAATTTAACGATAATACTTGCACACATAGTACATAGATCATCGAAAAGAGTGAGAGCTTGAAATGAACAAATGAAACAAAAAGGAAACATGGGATGGTAAAAGAGGAAGTTGTAGGGAATAGAAGAACATGACACTTTTTGATCTTTTTGTAATCCATAAGTATCAAATAGGACAACACCAAAATTATGTCCTTTATAGTGCAAGTACAATGCAATGTTGTGGGTTTCAAGTTAAGGCTAGAGATTGGAGTCACATAAGCTTGTTTTGGTGCATTTAGGAGAAAGATATATCATCAAGTACAATTTCCATCTTACAATCTCAAAAGATGCTCCTGAACTAATAGATGGTAGATCTGCCCAAAAAAATAATTGCTATAAAGAAAATGTTGAACCATACAGTGTTCCAAAAAGGTCATTCAACAAATTTTCTTAAAAAAAGATGCAAAATCATGTAATTTATGTGACAACTAACTTGAGTTCATTTATAGGTGAAAAATAATGAATAAGTAAAAACAACAAAAAATATAAGACAAAAAAAGGAGAAATTAGAAAAAGAAAATCAAGAATAGATGAAGTAGAGCAAATCAACTATCTTCCTTCTCGAGGATGGAAACTGTAACACCCTTCCAAGTATAGTACTATGCTTAAGTCATAGTACCATACTCAGGAGTTATTACTATTACTTGATTAGACCTCTTCTGACAACAACTTCAGCTGTTTTCAAAACTTCTCGAGCTATCTGGAGATAACACAGAAATAGGAGTGAGCATTTTAAATTCTCAGTAAGATTCACTAGAAAATTTCATACTGTGTCATCATTATTATCTCCAACTCCTTCGATTTATTATAAAAAAATGAACATGTTATATGAATTGTTCCATTTTATAGTTTGAAAACGTATGATCCGAAGTAGAGTCCATTTTATTCATGCACTTGAGTGACATTGGCAATATTTCATGTTTAGAATAATAACCATAGCATAAGTAGATAGAACAATCTCAGCATCAATAAAATATGGAATATAATTATGCCAATACTCATACTTGAATTCATGCAAATACACTGGTGTTTTTCTTTAACTTTCTTTGCTTTCTTTTTTTGACACACCTAGGTGTTATGTATCGCCGTCCCTAGGGTGCTTTGATGGATCTATACTTGAGCGTTACATATCGCGGTCCTCAAGTGCTTTCTTTATTTATCTTTCTTTTGGCTTTCGTCACCTTCTTTAGCCTTCTTTAATCTTTACTGCCCTTGGGTAGCTTGATCTAGGAGTGAATTCAACTCGTGATTGTTATCACACAGAACTAACCTATAAGGGGATCGACATGCTTCGAGTCTTGGAGGGATCTCATTTTTGGCCATGTGCCTCCAAGGTAGAGGGATCTCTGATGAATTGGATTTTTATACTATTTTTATCCTTCATACTTGTCTCATTAATCCTCCTTTGCACTTAATTAGTTGAGTTTAGATCATTTTCCTTTCTTTGGATCTTAGTGAGACTTAGTTAATTTTTGCAGCATTTCGGTTAGTTTGACCTACTTCAGTGTTTAGATCATATCTTGAGCTCTATACCTCATTTTATTATGCTTCTTGATTTGTAGGAAAGCTAAGAGATAGAGCTACAATTTCTATGAAGAGGGCAAGGGCTAACTCTGAGATCTTCAAGCCGAAATTGGGCTCGGAACTGAACTGAAGCGTTTGGGCGCGGTTTCTGAGCAGCCTTCAATGATTGGACCATATCTTGGGCTACAGGGACTCAATTGAGCCCATTCTGGTGGCATTGGAAAGCTAACATCCAGGGCTTCATTTTATGTTCAGAACACTAAGCCAAGAAGAACCGTTATGAGGCCCAAAAACGTGTTGGAAGTCGTTGCTGAGTCTAAGAGAGCCCACTCAACTTGTTTTGGGCACAACTTTCTCTCTAAGCATCCAAATTGGGCAATTGAGCTATCCAAATTTAGCTTAGGAAAAGAGGATTATTTTAATTAAGTAATTAGTGACTTTTAATTAGAGGTATATATAAAAATTCTGATTATGCTTCAGACACTTTTTGGACCTTCTTTGGAATAAGAAAACTCTCTTTCTCTCTTTCTCTCTTTCTCTCTTTCTCTCTTTCTTTCTTTTGCGTTTTCCTCCATTAATGGAGGGGTGATCCTCCTCTGATCCAAGGCATCAAGAGAAGCATTCAAGCTCTTGAGGATTGGTGCATCAAGACATGGAAATTCCAATTTCGGTTTCACTTCTCTTCTCTTCTTCTTAATCTCGTAATTGAATTGGAGGTTTTCATTCATGCATGTTGATTAAGAGTTAATCAAATCATGTATAATTCGGTTGATATATGTGATTCGATTGTTCAAGAGTGTGATTCATATTTCAGTTTTGAATATGAGATGAGAGCATTGGTTTGGAAGCTAATCCAAAATCAATTCGGTTTTAGAGGTCTCTAAACCGAATGGCTTGAGTGATTAGTTGAATACATGGAGATTTTCATGTGAATGCTAGGTTTGATTTGAGGTTTCAATTGAATCTAAAATAAATCATCGAATTGGAGTGTGCATGTACATTTGAATCCAATGATTGAGTGTTGATTGCTTTCTTCTTGTGTGTCTTAGATTAGAATTTTAATTCGATTTAGCCTTTTTGTTTTCTGTTTGCTTTGGAATTCAGTATTGCATTTTAAGTGTTTGTTATAAAAACCCCCCTGAATTTTCTGATCAAATAGTGTGTTCATCTTTGGGAAACGATCCGAGTTGGTTACTATACTATAGTCGTTATTCGGTTTAATTTGCTCGTGTTACGACGCGCGAGTCAAATTTTGGCGCCGTTGCCGGGGATGATACATTATGTTTGATCATGTTCATACCTGTGAATATCATGCTAACTCCCTGTTTGTGCTTGTGTCCGTAGTCGATTGCATGTGTGATTTTGTGTCTTTGTGTTCATGAGTTCTTTGTGTTTGTGCATATTCGCATATTACGCATTTCTGCATTTCGAGTTTCTACACTAGGAGTAATGCATTAAGAGTAGTTCGAATTAGTAGTATTTCTGAGTCTTTAGTGTTTAATCCTGCTTTTATCTTTGTGGTTTTGCATCCATACAGCCCCCAAATTCTCTGTTGCAGTTTTCTATTTGTCTTGTTTGATGGTTCTGAGTTGTTAGTTTTAGTGTTAGTGTCCAATTCTATTTTCTTTGTGTGGTCCTACACTCTGCACATTTAGCTTCTATCCTTGCACTCTGGTTGCTCTTCTGCATTCTGCAACTAGGAACCTTCATAAGCTAGGCTAGGCAAATTCCTCATCTGCATAACTAGCTCATAGACTAGTTCGTACATAACCTCCATTCTACATTTTCTAGTCTGCAGACATTAATAGAGTTCGCATCATAGAATAGTCATTCATATAAGCCTTAGTCTGCATCCATATCAGTAGCATCTTTAGCCTCACTTTGCATAGCTTTTCGAGTACCTGTCATAGCACTTTCTGCATCAACCAATAGAACAGTGCCTTTCCTTGCTTCTATAGACCACATTAATCATATTAGGATTGTTGCTAACCTTGGTTGTGAGTGCTGACCCTGTTTTTACAGAATTACACCAAGGGAGCATAAGGGGGCCTAATAGGAGGTACGGAAGTGGATCCTAAGTGGGAGTTTGGAACCAAGGATTGCTGTCCAAAGTTTCACCATCCTTCTGAGCAAAAGTGACCCATAGGGTCAGGTGACACTTAATTTTGGCAATTTCCATCATTTGTTGTGACTTTTCACAAAAAGTAGACCAAAACTTTGAAAGGGCATAACTTTTTGCATATAATTCCGATTGATGCAAATGATATGTCCATTTCATATAACTTTTTGAGATCTAGCTAGGCAAATGGCCGGAGGCGGTTTGGGCCACCAATTTCTCAAAAAGACATCATTTAGGCCACTTTTTCTTCATTTTTAGGATTTTCTGATTTTTCTAATTCAATTTTCAGGTAGCAAACAAGCTTATTTTGATCTGAGCTTTCTTGTGCTTCATTTGCATCCTAAAGCGATCTGATCCACCCCCCGTTGACGTAGTTTGAGTGTTTCTGCATGCTGGTTCTTGTGTTCTTGCATTTTTAGTGTTTTTCTTGCATTGCAAGTAATTCTGTCTGATCATGCATGACCAGGTCCAATCCTCAAAATTTGTGTGATATTGATCCTGAGATAGATAGAACATTCCATAGGCTCATTAGGAGTCAGGGTAGTGTGCATAGTCTTCATACTAGTCATTTGCATAGTAGTAGCTTGCATAGTGATAGTTTTAGTGAGTCTGCATCTGAATTCACTGATTTGAGTTCTGAGAGTGACCAGTTGCTTCCAAAAAACATGGCTAACAATCATGATTGGACTTTGAAAGAGCCGGCAAAGACCGGATGTCAACTACCAAGCTCTTGCCATCCAATACCCGTAATTGCATGCAGATTTTGAGCTCAAATCAGATTGATACACTTGCTTCCTAAGTTCCATGGTCTGGCCGAGAAGATCCACACAAGCATCTCAAGGAATTCCATGTGGTGTGCTCCACCATGAGGCCACAGGAGTTGATGAAGATCACATGAAATTGAGGGCTTTTCCTTTCTCACTTGATGGAGCTGCAAAGGATTGGCTTTACTATCTGCATCCTGGTTCCATTACATCTTTGGCAAGACATGAATAGTCAAGCTTCTAGAGAAATTCTTTCTCGCTTCAAGAGTCTGCTGCAATCGTAAAAGATATATGTGGCATAAGGCAGATCCATGGTGAGACCTTACATGAATATTGGGAGAGATTCAAGAAATTGTGTGCAAGCTGTCCACACCACCGGATTAGTGACCAGCTCCTCATTCAAGATTTTTATGAAGGTCCGATGCCAATGGATAGAAGTATGGTTGATCTTTTTATACGGAGGAGCTCGTAGATAAAACCCCTATGCAGCCGGGACTTGATTGCTAACATGGCTGAAAATGCTCAACAATTTGGTACCGAGCCATAGTGCCTACAAGAGGAGTGAATGAAGTGAATACCTATAATCCGAACAGCAGAGGATGGAGAATGGAATAGATGAGTTGACAACTTTAGTGAGGCAAATGGCACTTGGTCGATACAACATGACCTCAAGAATCCATACCACCACCAAAGAAGCCTTTGTGGAATTTCTTTGTATACCAGGTCATGCAACGGACCAATGTCGCGTTCTTTGAAAGAAGGCAATGAAACAGATTCTTTGGAATTTTTCCTGGGAGGCCTTATCAACAGCCACAGAACCAGCAGCAAAGGAATTATGACCCCTTTTCTAATTCATACAATCCCGGATGGAGAGACCACCCAAACCTGAGGTATGGTAATACTAATTAATTCCAACAAAGAATAAAGCAACCTCAATATCGGTTCAAGCACAATGCTGCGAGGACCAAACATGAGACAGCGATATCGCGACAAGCTAAACCGGACCGACCACAAAGCAAGAGCTCGTAACCAAGTTTGGTAGAACTTGTGAAGCGAATGGCAACCAGCGGTGTTTAGTTTCAGAAAGAACGAAGCCAAGATCCGAGTCTGCAAACACAGATTGGTCAGTTGGCTACAACAGTGAGTGAGCTGAAATCCCAAGGTTCTGGAAACCTCCCCTCCCAATCCGTGAGCAATCCGAGGAATTTTAGTTCCATCACTCTGAGAAGTGGCAAGCAACTTAAGGTTCCTGATGTTGAACAACCAGATTCTGCAGATTCTGCAGATTATGCAGAACAACCAAGGATACAAGAAAAATCTGATTCTGTAGAATCAGAGGAAAATTATGTAGAACCAAGCAATAGCAAGCAAGTTGAACAAAGTGAGAAATTGCCACTGCCCTTCCCCAATAGAGTGACACAAAACAAGAAGCGGCGTAAGCGAGGTGGACAAGGAGATCATGGAGACATTCAGAAAAGTTGAAGTTAATATTCCACTCCTGGATGCAATCAAGCAAATTCCCAAATATGCAAAGTTCCTCAAAGACTTATGCATTCATAGAAGGAGGCTGAAGGGAAATGAAAAAGTCAGCATGGACAGAAATGTATCCGCCATCATCCAACCGAGCATTCCACCTAAATGCAAGGATCCGGGCACTTTTACCATCCCTTGCACCATAGGGAGCAAGCAATTCAATCAAGCCATGCTAGACCTTGGTGCTTCAATCAATGTCATGCCAACATCGGTTTACAAGTCCTTGCACATGGGAGAGCTCAAGCCAATGGGAGTGGTCATTCAACTAGCCAACCGGAGCACAACCCACCCCGAAGGAGTTTTAGAAGATGTCTTGGTGAGGGTAAATGAATTGATATTCCCTGCTGATTTTTATGTGTTGAATATGGAGGATGACATGCATATTAATCAACCAACATTGATCTTAGGTAGACCATTTCTTAAAACTGCAAAAACCAAGATTGATGTGCATTCTGTACCTTGTCAATGGAATTTGGAGATAGCAAAGTGAATTTTAACTTGTGTGATGCCATGAAATTCCCACCTAAGAGCATTCTGTTTTTCACTTAGATATCATTGATTCATTGGTTGATAATGTGCATGAACATTTGTTGGATGATTTTCCAAAAATTGTAGGCTTTCAAGATGAATTTCAATGTTACGATTGTGATGGAATTCATGATAAATGTGTTGTTTATGCTGAGATTGATGCATGCCTCCATAATTCAGATTCTGAACCATTTAATTATGCTAATTTACATGCTGAAATTTCTAGTTACATTTACATTAATTCCAACTCGATTGTGCAGTTTTTGTAGACTTGAACTCTGCAAGTATTGATTTAGTTTCTGCAGGTCTCGAAGTTGTTAACCTTGCTATTGAGAGTGCAAATTCTGCATTTTCTTTGCAGAAAATTCTGGTTTGGTTGCTATTCCTTCATTTTAAATTACGCATATAGTGACTCTATTGACTCTATTTGTGCAGATTCTGTGGATGCAGTCTCTGATAATATGGATGAATCCACTGTTTTTCTTGATTCTAATGCCATTGTGCAAGATTCTTCATGTGTTGCAGTGCTGAAATTAAACAAAGCAGAACAAATTCCAAGATTAGCACCCTCCATACAAGAGCCACCCACCTTGGAGTTGAAGCCTCTGCCAGAAAACTTGAAGTATGCATTCCTGGCACCCAATGAGAAGCTGCCAGTCATCATAGCCAAGGATTTGCTGCCAGAACAAGAGGAGAAGTTGTTAAACATTCTAAGGCAGAACATGAAGGCTTTAGAAATTTGGACATTGGCGGACATACACGGGATTAGCCCTCTACGTGCATGCACGTAATTGATTAGAAGAGGGTGTGAAACAGGAGAGGCAACCCCAGAGGAGACTGAATCCTCTGATCTTGGATGTGGTCAAGAAAGAAGTCAGCAAGCTTCTAGCTGCTGGCATCATTTATCCAATTTCAGACAGCAAGTGGGTGAGCCCGGTGCAAGTTGTCCCCAAGAAGACCGGTATTACAGTAGTGAAGAATTCAGATGGTGAGCTGGTACCCACACGAGTGCGAATACCGGAGAGTCTGCATTGACTATAGGAAGCTGAACCAAGCCACCAGAAAAGACCACTTCCCTCTGCCCTTCATCGATCAGATGCTAGAGAGATTGGCAGGTCAGTCTCACTACTGTTTTCTTGATGGTTTCTCTGGCTATTTTCAGATTCATATTGCACCAGAAGATCAAGAGAAGACCACTTTCACCTGTCCATTTGGCACATTTGCATACCGGAGGATGCCCTTTGGCTTATGCAACGCCCCAGGTACATTTCAGAGGTGCATGGTGAGTATATTCTCTGACTTTCTAGAGGACTGTATGGAAGTTTTCATGGATGATTTTACGATTTACGGCTCTTCTTTTGATGCATGTCTGGATAGCCTGGCTAGAGTTTTGGGTAGATGTGTTGAATCACACCTTGTCTTAAATTTTGAGAAGTGTCATTTTATGGTTAGGCAGGGTGTGGTCTTAGGTCATATTATCTCTGGGGAGGGTATTTCTGTTGATAAATCCAAGATAGATGTCATTGCTTCTTTGCCTTACCCCGCATGCGTGCGGGAAGTGCGGTCTTTTCTTGGCCATGCAGGTTTCTATAGGCGATTCATCCAGGATTTCAGCAGAATAGCACTCCCATTATCCAGACTATTGCAGAAGGAGGTTGACTTCCAGTTCGATGATGAGTGTAGGAGGGCATTTGACCAGCTGAAGCAGCACCTCATCTCTGCCCCGGTGCTTCAACCGCCGAACTGGGAGTATGCATTTGAGCTGATGTGTGACGCTTCCAACTTTGCAGTTGGAGCAGTTCTTTCACAGAGGGTCGGGAAGATACCCCATGTTATAGCCTATGCTTCCCGGACCTTGGACTCTGCGCAGGCCAACTATACCACCACTGAGAAGGAGCTTCTAGCCATTGTCTTTGCTTTAGATAAATTCCGTGCTTACCTTTTGGGAACTAAAGTGACTGTTTTTTCTGATCATGCAGCACTGAAGTTCCTGCTGAAGAAGCCAGATGCTAAGCCTAGGCTCATTAGGTGGATGTTGTTGTTGCAGGAGTTTGATATAGAGATCAAGGACAAAAGTGGAGCCGAGAATCTAGTAGCGGATCACCTGAGCCGAATCCCGCAGACCCTAGAGCCTCTTCCTATCCGTGAGACCTTTCCAGATGAGCAGCTTCTACAGCTGCAAGGTAAGGACCCATGGTATCTTTGATCTAGTTAATTATTTGGTTGCTGCTAAGTTACCTGCTTATTTTAAAAAGCATCAGATAGATAAACTTAGGAGTGAGGCTAAGTACTACATTTGGGATGATCCATACTTGTGGAGGATGTGTAGTGATCGTGTCATTCGGCGTTGTGTGCATGAGTCCGAGATGCCATCTATTTTACGCTTTGTCACACTCTTCCTGTGGTGGCCACTTTGGTCCACAAGACTGCTAGGAAGATTTTAGATGCAGTTTTTCTTGGCCCACTTTGTTTCGTGATGCCTACACATATTGTAGGAATTGTGAACAATGCCGTAAGACAGTAGTATTTCAGTAGGAATGAGATGCCTCAGCAGCCCTTATTGTTTTGTGAGATATTTGATGTTTGGGGTATTGACTTTATGGGGCCTTTTCCTGTTTCTTTTAGTTTTGTTTACATATTACCGGGTCATGATTATGTCTCTAAATGGGTGGAGGCCAAGGCCACCCAGGCGATGATTCTCATGTTGTCATAGATTTTGTCGAGATCACGAGATATTTTGCGAGTTCAGTGCCTAGAGCTATCATTAGTGACCAGGGAAGCCATTTCTCGCAACCGAACATGGTCGCCTTGTGAAGAAGTATGGTGTCACCCATAAGGTCTCAACCCCATACCATCCGCAGACAAATGGCCAAGCGGAGGTGTCCAATGTAGAGTTGAAGCAGATCTTGGAGAAAATTGTTCACCTAACAAGAAGGACTGGAGCAAGAGACTTGAGGATGCTTTATGGGCCTATCGCACTGCCTACAAGACACCTTTGGGGATGTCCCCCTATAGGATTGTCTTTGGTAAGGCATGCCACCTTCCAGTAGAGATCGAGCACAGAGCTTATTGGGCAGTTAAACACTGCAACTTGGATCTGGACGAGTCCCGACTTCATAGAAAGCTCCAACTTCAGGAGTTGGAGGAGATCCGTTTAGAGGCATATGAGAATGCCCGCATGTATAAGGAGAAGGCCAAACTCATCCATGATAGGATGTTGTTGCGGAAGGAGTTCTCAGTCGGCCAGAAAGTGCTCCTCTACAACTCCCGCCTCAAGCTTTTCTCTGGTAAGCTTCGTTCGCGTTGGCTTGGTCCTTATATTGTTACTCAGATTTTTCCCTATGGTGCTGTGCAGATTGTGGAGCCTGGGACGGACAAAGTTTTTACTGTGAATGGCCACCGTCTGAAGCTGTTTCATGAGGAGCTATCCGTGGACACCATTGAGGAGGTTCGCTTGTTAGCGGCCACCTATGCTTGATAGGGATGTTTTCTTCTTCCCTCTCCTACTTCTTTCTAATTGCCTTGCATTCTATTCTGTTGCATGACATTGAGGGCAATGTTGGGTTGAAATGTGGGGGGAGGATGATTAGTTTTAGTTTATCTCTCGTGCATTTTTCCAGCTAGTCTTGCATTTTGGGTTTGTTTTTGTTGCTAAAATAATCTTTGCTCTTGTTCTTCTTTGATGAATTGATGGTTGTTGAGTTAGGACATTAAATATTGAGGTGGATGGAATTCCAACATGATTTCATTTTTTCTTTTCCCTCTTGCAATGTGTGAATTGAGTTATTGATCTTGATTTGCTTGGATTGAGTATGATGAATACTACCCTTGTGAGCTTTTGAGCTATGTTATGGATGGTTGCATTTCATACCATTCCTTTCTTTCTTGTGTGTCAACCCTCATAGTTTATGTCATTCTAGAACTTGCTTTAATTCTTCTTTGAGGCTACATTTTCATATGCATTCATGGACATGATAGAGGCATTTCTTTTCATTTTTAACCACTTGGCCATATAGCCCACCTTGCATTAATTCCCTTGTTAACCCCTTTGAGCCTTGTTGACCTTTCTTTCTTTGATTCTAGCACATTACAAGCCTAAACCCATTTGGAAAACCATGATTCTACCCAACCTTAGGGAATAGGAGACATTGGTTTCATTATCACTATTGTGTTAGAGATCAAGTGTGGGGGGGTGCAAAATGAAAGTCATATATGCATCAATTGCAAGTGTGGATGGTTACAAATAAAGCATAAATTGCAAGTGTGCAAAAAAAAAAAACAAAACAAAACAAAAAAAAAACAAAATAAAAAGAAAAAGAAAAAGAAAAAGAAAAAAAAAGAAAGGGCAAACAAAATGGGAGTGTTCATGAATATGTTATGGAATGACTTTGGGAAACCCCCCCACATTTGTGAACTTGGCTTATATCTTGACCAATATTTCTCCTATTGCCTTAGGTTCTACCTTGTCATTTCCCTATTTTTCTTACCCTTACCTTAACCCCATTACAACCATTAATGAAGCCCTCTTGATTTGTGTTGCATATGATTGCAAGTAGTGGAGAAGTAGAAGATTAGCAAGCCTATGGTAATGCATGATCCATTGAGGTGAATTGAGTGAAACATTTCTACCCACACACTTGAGAGTTAGTGAGTTTCATACACTCACCCACCATCTTGTGAGATTCTTCATACTTGATCTTTGCACTTTGAGTGATGTTGCTTGGTTTATACTTTAGAGAGGTGAGGATCATTTGATTTGATTGTTGGAAAATTCTTGATACCTCACATGCTACTTTGTCCCTAAACTTAGCACTTTTGATGATTCATTGGAGAATAAGTTTTTCCACTTTGGTTTGTAGTTGATTTTGGTATTTTCCTTGTTTAATTTCCTTTAGGTTGAGTCTTGCATGAGGACATGCAAGAGCTAAGTGTGGGGGAATTTGATGAATTGGATTTTTATACTATTTTTATCCTTCATACTTGTCTCATTAATCCTCCTTTGCACTTAATTAGTTGAGTTTAGATCATTTTCCTTTCTTTGGATCTTAGTGAGACTTAGTTAATTTTTGCAGCATTTCGGTTAGTTTGACCTGCTTCAGTGTTTAGATCATATCTTGAGCTCTATACCTCATTTTATTATGCTTCTTGATTTGTAGGAAAGCAAAGAGACAGAGCTACAATTTCTATGAAAAGGGCAAGGGCTAACTCTGAGATCTTCAAGCCGAAATTGGGCTCGGAACTGAACTGAAGCGTTTGGGCACGGTTTCTGAGCAGCCTTCAATGATTGGACCATATCTTGGGCTACAGGGACTCAATTGAGCCCATTCCGGTGGCATTGGAAAGCTAACATCCAGGGCTTCATTTTATGTTCAGAACACTAAGCCGTTATGAGGCCCAAAAACGTGTTGGAAGTCGCTGCTGAGTCTAAGAGAGCCCACTCAACTTGTTTTGGGCACAACTTTCTCTCTAAGCATCCAAATTGGGCAATTGAGCTATCCAAATTTAGCTTAGGAAAAGAGGATTATTTTAATTAAGTAATTAGTGACTTTTAATTAGAGGTATATATAAAAATTCTGATTATGCTTCAGACACTTTTTGGACCTTCTTTGGAATAAGAAAACTCTCTTTCTCTCTTTCTCTCTTTCTCTCTTTCTCTCTTTTGCGTTTTCCTCCATTAATGGAGGGGTGATCCTCCTCTGATCCAAGGCATCAAGAGAAGCATTCAAGCTCTTGAGGATTGGTGCATCAAGACATGGAAATTCCAATTTCGGTTTCACTTCTCTTCTCTTCTTCTTAATCTCGTAATTGAATTGGAGGTTTTCATTCATGCATGTTGATTAAGAGTTAATCAAATCATGTATAATTCGGTTGATATATGTGATTCGATTGTTCAAGAGTGTGATTCATATTTCGGTTTTGAATATGAGATGAGAGCATTGGTTTGGAAGCTAATCCAAAATCAATTCGGTTTTAGAGGTCTCTAAACCGAATGGCTTGAGTGATTAGTTGAATACATGGAGATTTTCATGTGAATGCTAGGTTTGATTTGAGGTTTCAATTGAATCTAAAATAAATCATCGAATTGGAGTGTGCATGTACATTTGAATCCAATGATTGAGTGTTGATTGCTTTCTTCTTGTGTGTCTTAGATTAGAATTTTAATTCGGTTTAGCCTTTTTGTTTTCTGTTTGCTTTGGAATTCAGTATTGCATTTTAAGTGTTTGTTATAAAAACCCCCCTGAATTTTCTGATCAAATAGTGTGTTCATCTTTGGGAAACGATCCGAGTTGGTTACTATACTATAGTCGTTATTCGGTTTAATTTGCTCATGTTACGACGCGCGAGTCAATCTCATAGTTTTATGTTACCTTCACAGGGAGGGACCCAAATAATTGCGTATAAGTGAAGGAATCCAATCTTATCTTATTTAACTGCCTTCATAAGGAGAGATCTCATAACTGCCTCTAGGTGAAGGGATCCACATTTAATATATTCATATCCTTTTATTCTCATACATAATCATGCATAGACATGTTGAATGCACTCATACATATGCTTCATCGCTTACTTCCATATATCCTTGCATAAATGATTTCCACATACATATTCATAACATATAAATGCTCATAACCTCCTTACAATTCTATCAAAAATTCGGCAGCATAACGGATCAAATCCGTTTCTCTATGAATAGTGCCAATTTCAATAGATAGTCAGTCATAACAATAGGTCAAGTATAATACATTAATCTTTCAAACATCAACATGGAATTGCAACCCTTAGACTTTAATTGAACTCATATATGTATTAGGGTGCCTAGTTCTTCAATTTGGAAATTCTGCTTATGTTCCTCAATTTTACTCGGTTTTGTAAAATCTGCCATAAATTCTAGTAAACTCCTTTGGACTTTAATTTTGGATATGTTGGGGTTTATGAGTCTATTTTCTATCCTCTTTGATCCCATCTCGTTTTGATACATATAACTCAAGTTATTGAAAGTTTAGCTCAACTTGTCCTATAACTAGGCAGAATTGTACACCTAAAAGTATAAATTCACTAAATATCGAAAACTAGTTGAAATCATACAAAACTTATATCATATTAAATCTAACATAACAATCTTTTATTTGAAATAAGTTTCATCTCATTTTCATGAGTAGAGCTTGAGTTATAAGCTCCATAATTTGACCCTTCTGGATTGCCCCATTCTAGCCTAGTTTGGACTTAGGGCAATTTCATTGAATTACTGGGAGCAATTGGGTTAAAATCTGATGCTGAAATTTTTATGGAATGTTGCTCTATTCATATATTTCTAAAGAATTTTATTGGACCCAAATCCAAGTTATATAGGACGAGTTATGCTCTAAACATCCTTCCTTGCCCAGAATCAAAGTCAAAAACTTAGGGCAAACTTCCAAAATTTATATCTCTGTCATACTAATTTAATGGTCTTGTAATTTATATCGTTGGAAAATCCTAGATGTCTAGTTTCACAAAAAATAGGTTCATAAAGTTTAGGTAGCCGTAGGAGGATCCGTACACTCTGCCAGTACGGGCGTTGTAAGATTTTCTAGGTTTCAGATTCTAGTTTGCTATCTAGTTTTTCATGCAAGATTCAATCTTAATCCCACTAAATATTTGATAAACCAGCCATAAATCATCACATAAGTATCATATATTATCAATTACATGAATATAGAAAAAATTTCGAACAGCCATCAACTCAATAAACTCAAGCAAAGAACCTAAATCCTACCTCAAATTGATGTAGAAAGTAGCTAGATTTGAGTTTTTGGTGGAAGAAGTGGGTGGAGCTTGGAGATTTGAGAAAGAGGAAGTGAGGAGGAAGAAGAATGAAGGAAAAGATGCCAGCTAAAGGGGGCAGCACGAAAATGAAGGGATTTTGGAGCTTTTAGAAAGCATGGTAGTTAGGTTTGTGGCTTTTGATTGGTGGAGGGTTAAATGGTTGTGGCTTGGCCAAGTTTTCCTCTCCTTGTGGGTGTAAGTGGTGCTACCCACATGAGGTAAGTGTGGCTGAATTTTAGCCACTTAAACTAAGTTTGTTAGTGTAGAAATTTATTGATTTGATTTTATCAGTTTAAAATACAGAATCTTTACCGATTTCCTTCAAATCGGCAAATCATTACTAGATAGTTTTATGGGAGTTCCTGTGTATCTCTCTTTATCTAAGTTTAATTCTTCTAATTAACACTTAATTAACTTCTAATTAACCTCGAATTAACTTCTAATTAATCTTACTTATCCGATAAAATTAAATAAATCAATTAATGACGTAAATTAATCGTTTTACCAGTTCAGGGCCATTCAGTTTTTAGTTTTTCGTGGCAAATGACATTTTCATAATTTTGGGCAAGTCTATGGGCATCCCACATCATTTCACATGTGGACACCTTCGTGGCCCACTTGACCAAGAATTTGATTTCTAAGTTCCCACTACATGATTTTGCTTTGTTTAAAACCTTATTCTGCTAATTCTATTGAAGTAGGGATCAAAATGTTGTTTTCTAAAAAGTCTTGGAGTCATTGTGGAAATAACCCTAGGGTCAAAGTGTAATTATTAAAGGTTCTGGGGCAACACTGCAAACAATAAAAGTTTACATAGGTGTTTTCGTCATTGCTTCAAACTAGCAAAACCTAACTAATCGTCTATAAGATTTGTCTTCAAAAAGATTCATATTCCTCTAATCCTTTTCAATGTATTTCAATATCACTTATTCAAAATGCTATAATATCTTTAAGTTTTTCAATTATATGATAAGGCCAGTTATGCGCAAAATTTTGGGATGTTACAGAAACCTTCTCAGCCAAAACCTCGTAAACACCCCAAACCTATGCCATCCACTGTTCTACTACTCCACACCCCTGCCTCTGTTGTTTTGATTTGTGCCATTGATCCATCATCACACCTTTGCTATCAATCATTGCTTCTTTTCTTTGCCACCAAGTACTTCCACAAAAAGAAAACATCAGAAAACACAAAAATGAAGAATAACTACAAAACCATGAAAAGTTCAAAATGCAAAGTAACAACTTCTATGTTATCGTAGTATCAATCCAAAGCCAAATAATATGCACTTTTAGCCTCCAACACTCCCTTACAAGTGTTATTCTTTTAATTGGGTTCCAATAGGAAACCATGGAAACAAAATAACAAATAGTTAAAATCAGAACTCAAAAATAGAGAGATATGCACTTTTAGCCTCCAAAACTCCTTTGCAAGTGTTATTCTTTCAATGGGTTTCCAACAGGAAACCATGGAAACAAAATAATGAAAAGGTTAAAATCAGAACTCAAAAATAGAGAGGAATGGCTAGGGTTAGAACGAAACACAAATAGAGAACTAATCAACAAAGAATAAAATGAACATTTAATGAATAATTTGCAAACAAAGGTGAATGAAGGAAAAACTTAGGGTTTATCATCGGCACAATGAGCAACTGAAATTTAAAACCCCAAAAACATCTTGTAGAAACCTCATGGGCAAACAATCCTAGCCATCATGATGTAGCCACCATAGATTCATGCTGGAAGTTTGATTCTAGTGAAGAAAACTACAAGTTGTACACGAAGGGAGAAGAGAAAATCTCATAGAGAATCAAAGAGAGAAAGGTTAAGAAAGATATTGAAAGGAATAGTAAATGGAAAAGGAAAAGGAAAAAAAGACCCTAAAACCATCTCACATATATTGTTTCTCATAATAGTTATATTTTGTGTGGCTAATATAGAGAGAAAATGATGGGAAAATATGCATTTGTGTGGTAGGTTAGTAGGGAATAGGATTAGGTTAACTCGATTACGAGAATGAGATTGGTTAACATAAGTAGGGAATAGGATTACATGAAGATAAGTGGAGAATGGAATAGTTGTATACTAATTGTCAGAAACAATTTCAATGAACAAAAGATTAAAAACAATTTATAGAAGCTTTTAATTTTTTTGATAAATAATAATAGAAAAAAGTTGCCAAATTGAAATATTTTTACAATTAGAAAGATTTGAAAACAAAGGGAAAATTGAAGCTCCAATTGATTGATACTTGGCATACCTTTCCTTGAAATGACCTTTTGACTATAAGTAGTATAGATTTTATGAGAGATTCTTGCATAGTCACAATTCTAATATCTCATATTTAGGCACGCTCATAATAAAAGTAGGTCCCACTAATTTTATTTAAGATACACTCCCTTGTTTATGGATCCCATCAAGTTTATTGTGAGTGTATCTAAATATGAGTTATTAGACTTGTGTCTATCTAAGAATTTTTTTTTTCTTTTAGTTATAGTATATGTAGTTTCTTTAACAAGAATATGATCAAGTTCTTAATCATGGACTTTCTCAATTTAAGTTTCTGCCACTATTGACTTAATCTATCGCACATAATCAAGTTCTTAATCATGGACTTTCTCAATTTAAGTTTCTACCACTATTGACTTAATCTATCACACATAATGCAAAACAAAACTGTACTATTTTGGATGATTTTTAATTTTGATTTGATATCTTTTCTATTTAGTATTTTCAAAATGATGAATAATCTATTATAAATAGTACCCTCTACATCCATCTTCTCCATCCTCTCCTTGCCGCCAAGATTTCAATCCTCTTTCTTTGTGAAGTAAAAAAATGGCCAAGGTTCAAACCTTCCCTTCATTCACTTCATCTTTTAGGGTTTCAATGGTCAGAGCAAAGAGCCCGACAAAGTGTCGCCAGTTCATTTCACTAACTTATTAAGAAGTCTTATATAGCCATCACCAGTGCATTACGACATGACATAAAGAACAAGCAATGTAGCTCACAGCATCTTCAATGCCACTCATTTATCTTACTGTGGTTTGCATTTTGAAGTGAGTGTGTGCCTACTTGACATCTAAAGTGCATGCCTACTTGACATCAAGTTTCACATAAGCATATTGAGATTACGATGTTTGATAATTGATGACAGCACAAAGATATATTTAATTAAAAAACATAGTACATTTGAAGAACGTCGTTATCATAAATTATCGTAGGTTCTGGAGTACTTGGAGATCCTTAAGTCTATTATGAGAGAAGTGGAAGATGTGAATAATATATATTCATCTGGTTAGAAGACTCAGATGAAGTGCTTAATAGTCTCACTCAAATCTTCACCTAACAAGTATCAAGTTAGACTATCATTCACTTTGTGATGATTTGAATAGGTTTCGTAGCAACCATCTTAACAAATACAAGAGGACATTGAAACATCAATACTTTAGTAATCCTTCGGCAATGATGATTACTATTGTTGTAGTTATATTAACATAGTACTAATATTTCAACGTCACCTTGTATTTGTTAAAACGGCTGCTACCAAACCTATTCAAAGCATCACAAAGTAAACGATAAATGGCCTCATATATACTTGTTAGGTGAAGATCTGATGTGAGACTTTTAAGAACTTTAAGCACTACATCTGAGTCTCCTAACCAGATGAATGTCTATTATTCACATCTTTCACTTCTCTGACAAAAGACTTAAAAATCTCCAAGTACTCCAACACATACTGGAATTTTTTTTATAGTGATGTGCTTCAAATGTCGCTATGTTTTTAATTAAATATATCTCCATGCTATCATCAATTATCAAACATGGTAACATTAGCACACCCTTGTAAAACTTGATGTCAATAGGCATGTACTTTGACTCACTTCAAAATGCAAACCATCATCCGATAAATGACTGGCATTGTAGATGATGCGAGCTACACCGCTTGTTATTTCTGTCATTTTGTAATGTACTGGTGATGGTAGCATAAGACCTGTTATTAAGTTAGCGAAGTGGCCTGGCGACACTCCATTAGGTTCTTTGTTCAAATCATTGAAACCCTGAAAAATGAAATTTGCGAAGGGAAGTTTGAACTTTGACATTTTTTTTCTCTTAACAAAGAAAGGAAGAGGAGGATGATGAAGAAGATGCATGTAGAGGGTACTATTTATAATAGCTTATTCATCATTTTGAAAATAGAAAAGATATCAAATCAAAATTACAATCATCTGAAAATAGTATATTTTTGTTTTACAGTTGTGTATGACAAATCATGTGAAGCTAACAATAAGAAATTTTCCATCACTTAAGAAAGCCCCCTCTGAGATGATGGTCTTAAATATTAAAAACAGACGTTGACATTTTACACAAATACCAATTAAAACACACAATCACCTCTTTGGGGTGGCGATTGTATGCAATACTTGGAAAACATCCCTCACATGATGACCAATTTAATGAACTCAAATAAATAAACTACATTGGTGATAAATATTTATATGAATTCACAAAATCAATCAAGTCTATCACAAAACTTTATGTCAATGACAATAAAAAGCTCCTTGCTACATGTTCAATTCATAATTAGGTGATTGATTAGTCGTTAAGAATTTGTCCTTCTTCATTTTCTTAAATATATAAGTTGCAACTGGCACCTCTATGTTTGTTAACACCCAAAACAAAGTAATAGTTGAATGAGGGGCTCAACCAAGAAAGGATTAGTCGACGTAAAGAATTAGTCAAGGATGAGATGGGCTGATCGACCACAAGTTTCTAAGTCTCTTGTTCCTTTATTTTCCAGCCATTAGTTTCACATTTGTTTACTGCTTTTTTGTATTGCTTATGCACTTTACTTTTCACTTGGTTTACATTTTATCCATTAGCCTAAATTTTGGTCAAAAGGCTTACAAGAAAATTACAGCAAAGAATGAATCTTCTTGTTATATATTCTACATTAAATTTTTTAATCCAATTTTAAATTTATTAAAAAATGTTATAAATTAATTCACTAAAGAAGTTATCATGGTCAGGTTTAAAGAACAAAGTGTTACTTGTGGAGAAAATTTTGGAGTAGAGTTTTAGTTTATAGAAAAGTTTTAGAGTTTAGCTCAAGAAGTGTAGTATTACTTTTGAAAAATGTGTTAGAATGGAGTGTTAGTTTTAAAAAAGTTTTTGAGCTTGCAGTATTTTTAAAAAATCTCAAGGAGGT
The DNA here is from genome assembly GCA_031439595.1 of Pterocarpus santalinus. Taxonomy (NCBI): domain Eukaryota; kingdom Viridiplantae; phylum Streptophyta; class Magnoliopsida; order Fabales; family Fabaceae; genus Pterocarpus; species Pterocarpus santalinus. Next base: position 54,698,554 of record CM062527.1, read on the forward strand.
GAATGTAATTTTCTCAATAAAATATTGTTTTCACAAGTATCATTTTAAATTAAAGAAACAAGAAAGAAAACTTTGTATTAAAAAGATAAAATTAAGGCACTGGTTAGCAAAAATTTTCTGAATTTTTAGCATTGAAAAATTCTAATTTGATATTTTATCTATTATTATCATTTATATTTCATACTTCATCATTTATATTTACTATTTTATGATGTTACAAATAAAATTTTGACTTATGATTACATATTATGAATTTATTATATTATGTTTAGATATTATAAATATTTTTAATATTACTTTTTAAAAGGGATTACTAACTTCCACATTTTGTTTTTGAACATAAAAAGTCCACACCCTTCTTTTGTTAATCAACATAACTACGGATAACTTCGTAATTTTTTTTATTTACATTAATTTCTATTTTAGCTTTTTCTCTCAATCAATCATCTCTCTCCATTATTTCTCTAATTGAAATAATGTTTGTTTTTCTCATTCCTATATATATATATATATATATATATATATATATATATATATATATATATATATATATAAAAGAAAGTTAGAAAATAATTATTTGACTATATATTTATTTTATGGGTAAAATATAGTTTCTCCCCTTAAACTTTTTTGCGTGTGTTTTACCCCCTAAAATTTAAAAAGTTGCTATTGACTCTTAAAAGATCAATGCGCTACCAAATTAGTTCTTAAAAGATATTTTATTTGCTCATGGCACCTCAATGATGAATTCTACTATTGCTAATAGACTTTGTTAGTGTTAACAAAAAGATGTTTTAAGGACTAATTTGTCAGCACATCAATCTTTTAGGTAGATAATTTATAGCCATTTTGATCTTTTAAGAACTAATTTGTCAGTGTGCTAATCATTAAGTTACCATGCACTAATAAAATATCTTTTAAGGATTAGTTAAAATAATTATTTGACTATATATTTATTTTATGGGTAAAATATAGTTTCTCCCCTTAAACTTTTTTGCATGTGTTTTATGTAACATCCTCCCAAGTACAGTACTATGCTTAAGTCAGAGTACTACACTCAAGAGTTGTTACCGTTGCTTTAACGGCCCTTGTATGACAGCACTCTTTGATCGTTCTCAATATTTCTAGTCAACTCTAGGTGGTCGCCTTCGGTATGTCCTGAGCTATTTGGAGATAATACGGAAATATGCATACGAGTGAGAATTATAAATAGTAGGATTCTCTAAGAAATTACATGTCGTGTCATCGTTATTATCTCCAGCTACTTCAGTTTATTATAAAAAGGTGAGCATGTTATATAAATATATTCAGTTTTATAGTTTGAAACCATATTATCCGAAGCAGAGTTCATTTTAGTCATACATTTGATAAACAGAGCAAGAATTAAAGTATAAGCATAGCAGATTGTGAGTGATTTCGTAATAATAACAATAGCAGATTGTGCATGTGTAGTGGCTCATCAAGAATTCATGTTACTTGACACACCTAGGTGTTATGTATCATCATCTTTAGGGTGTCTGTATGCATATATCTTTATCTTTAATCTTTACTACGCTTGGGTAGTCTAACCTAGGAGTGAACTCAACTTGTAACCGTCGTCACACAGAACTAACCTACAAGGGGATTCACGTGCCTCTAGTCTTGGAGGGATCTCATTTTGACCACGTGCCTCCAAGGTAGAGGGATGCCATAGCTTTAACTACCTTCACAAGGAGAGATCCAAATAACTGCCTCTAGTTGAAGGAACTCAATCTTATATAATCATATATTTTCTTCATTTGCATACAAATGTGCAAACTTTCATAAAGAGAATCATGATCATCTCATCATACAATGTTCATATGCATTTCAGTACACTTATCTTCAAACATCCTTGTAATTAAGTATCATAATAATAGATACTTAATTTGAATATTGCATGCATGTACAAGTATATCATATATTATGTATAGTTTTTGTCAAATTTTTGGCAACATAACAGATCGAGTCCACTTCCCCATAAATAGTGCCAAGCTACCAATAAAAATCAATCAAACATTCAAAGCAATATAGGACAGCAAGTATCTAATCACAATATCAATCATCAAAATCAATACAAGCATCAACAGAGTTTTCTGCTTACTCTACCCTCTTCTGCCCGAATTTTTGTAAAATTCACCTTTACTCCTATTCAACTTACTTAAACTTGAATTTTGCACATGTTATAGTTCTATGTGTCTAGTTTCCAACCATTTTGGTCCCATCTCATTTTGGTTTGTGTAGCTCAAGTTATTTGAATTTTACTCTACTTTGTTCTATTATTGGCCAGAATTGCACCCTTAAAAGTAAAAATTCACTAAAAATAGAAATCTAAGTCAAATCATACAAAACTTATCCTAAATTAAATTAACAGAACAAGCTTTTAAATGAAAGAAGTTGCATATTATTTGCATAAGTATATCTTGAGATATAAGCCCCGTAACTTGACCCTACTGGACTACCCTATTCCAGCCCGGTTTGAACTTAAGGTAAATTCATTGATGTTTTGGGAACAAATGGTAATGAATCTGACTCTGAAATTTTTATGAGATATTTGTTATAAGTTAGCTTTCAAACAACATTGGTTGCACTCAATTTAGAGTTGTATAGAGTGAGTTGCATCTTTCTCAACTCATACTGTCCAGATGAGAATCCAAATTTCTAGGTCAAACTTCAAAAATTCATAACTAATTCTACACTAATCCAATGGCCTTATATTTTATATGTTTGGAAATTTCTAGATGTCTAGTTTCACATAAAAATAGATTCATCAAGTTTTGATAGCTAGATTTTTATTCGTATAGGATGGACGTACGGACACCGTAGGGTTGTCACCCAACAGCTCCTTGGTTCTTCCTATCTTCAAGTCCTTTCATTCCAATTTCAATTCCAATCATAACATACATCTAATATCAACTCCAATTCATCATCATCACTCAAAATCACATCAAAATCACTAGAGAAACAGAAGCCCCACATAGCCCCAAACTAAGGAAAATAAGAAGAAAAGTTGAATTCCTACATCCTTTAAGTGAAATCTTGTTGGTTTGGTGTCTTGAATTGAAGAAATTTTTTATCAAGCTTGAAGAGTTGATGGAAAAGGATTGGAGACAAGTTAAGATGGAAGAGAATGATGACGGATCTGCCCCTTCTTGATGGTCGAATTTGTCGATGGCAAAGAGGGGATTAATCACAAACTTTTGAAGCAAGGTTTCATATGATTAGTGGATGTGTTTGGCTAATTCAATTTGTGTGGCTGCCACTCTCCAAGGTTGATTGTGGCGCCACTTGTATTGATGAGTTGGCTGAATCTTAGCCATCCATCCTAGGGTTTTTATAGTATAATTTCTATTGGTCCGGTTCCGACAGTTTAAATTACCGAAATCTTACCGATTTCTCTTAAATCGATAAAGCGATTCTAGAAAAATTCCATGAGATCTTCTATGTTTCTAATCTAATTTCCTAAATTCTAATCCTTCTAAATCACACTTAATTAGATTTAAGTGAATACTAAATCAAATTCTAATTAATCACAATTACTCGATAAAAACCGAACAACTTGTTTAAAAATGGTAAAATTTTTCAGACGTTACATTTTACCCCCTAAAATTTAAGAAGATGCTATTGACCCTTAAAATTAAAGAAGGAAGAAACACCATTTTGACCCTTAAAAGATCAATGTGCTAGCAAATTAGTCCCTAAAAGATATTTTATTAGTTCATGGTAGCTCAATAATGAATTATGCTATTGTTAACGGGGCTTTGTTAGTGTTAGCAAAAGGATATTTTATGGATTAATTTGTCAACATACCAATCTTTTAGGTAGATAATTTATAGCCATTTTGATCTTTTAAGGACTAATTTGTCAACATGCTAATCATTGAGTTACCATGTACTAATAAAATATCTTTTAAAGACTAGTTTGTTAACGCATTAATCTTTTAAGGGTCAAAATTGTAATTCTTCTATTAAAGAATGACTCTTAAAACCCCTTTATTAACATAATAAGCGGAGGTATGAAAATCACAAAATAATAGCTTTAGAATAAAATTATGAGAACCAAATTTCTTGAACCCTATCATATGATTCAATATATTTCTTCTTGCACGCCTAAGATTACACCACAAACATTGGCAAGAAAGAGGGAAAGAAGATTGCCATTATCAAGCATTCATTCTGCAGGTGTATTTCACGTGATCTACATTGGCAAAGCAAGGGTTTACTTCTTGGCTTTTAGTTAATTTGGTCTTTGATACATGTTTTTTGTGCTCCTAATAAAACTTCTCCATGGGACACCTTTTTCTGCCTCTTTGAGATAGCTAGAAACTGTAGTCATGTGCACAGTGATTGTCTTCTTTCTCTCTTCTTGTCAATGTTTGCCGTGAAAGTCTTAGGCGTAAAAGAAGAAATATACTGTGTAACGTCCGATTTCCGACTTCCAATCCCATTTAATGTTGAAATTTCCGATTTCCGAGTTTGTCTTATAATTCCGCTTCCGACCTCAATATTAGCTTCGATTTCCGACTTCGTTCCAAGGCTTACAAGGGATGGCTGTATCTTCCGATCTCCGACCTCATGCACGAAAGCTTACGGTTTCCGACCTTATGCTCAAGTAGGAACGAACGTGATATCCGAGTTCCGACATTAGGTGATTCAAAATGGACACGAAGTACGACTTCCAAGTTTTAGCTGAATTGGATTCCGAGTTCATTACCAAGATCTTTTCTTCTCGTTCCCGAGTTCCGATATCGAGTTGGAGTGCCATGTCCTATAAATTACGAGTTCCGACTTCATCTGAATAGATATGCACGAACCCCGACTTTAAGAAGTTCACGAGTTCCGATGTCATGTTCAGATGCGCTGGAAGCGAGTTTCACTTCTTAAGTGACGTGGAGAGCATTTTTGTCACAAAAGAGGGAGATATGGCTGAATTTTACCCACAAGAATTTCACCCAATCAAAGCCACCCATTCTAACTACCACTCCAGAGCCTTGTGTATATATATATTCTCCTCCTGCCTCTTCAGCCCCATTTTTCCTACGTTGTTTTCTCTTCCTCAGTTCAACCCTCTTTTCTCTTCTCCACTCATCCACTCCATCCAACTTTCATTTCAGCTACCAACTCAAGCTTAACCTGATCATAAGAGGTAGAGGTTTTAATTCCTGTATTGATTTTTCTGATTTTGAATAATTATTGGTGGTTTAATTCTTCAATTCTGATATATTGACTGAGTGATTCATAATGAATTGTGGCTGGTTTATTGACTGTTTGTGAAATTAAAGTTGAATTGGAAACAAGAAAGGATGCAGATATGGAGAAGTTGAGAGGCTGGGAAACTCAAAAACCCTCGGCAGTCCGTACGGCAGAGTGTACGGCTTCGCCTCCTGCCGTTCAAAATTAATGAAACCATTTTTATGTGAAACTAGACACCTAGGGCTTTCCATACATATATCACATAAGACCATTGGATTAATATTGAGAGAGATATGAATTTTTGAAATTTGACCTAGGAATCCAGACATCCACCCGGGCAGTATGGGTTGAAAAAGGTGTAACTCACCCTATACAACTCCAAATTGAGTGAAACTAGTTTTGTTGGAAAGCTTACACATAGGAGAACATCCTACCTAGAAATTCCGAGTTTGTTACCATCCTATTTGTTCCCAGTGATTTGAAAAATTTAACCTATGTCCAAACCAAGCCAAATCAGAGCAGTTCAAGAAGGTTAAGTTTCGGGGCTTATAACTCGAGCCCTACCAAGCCAAATGGGATGGGACTTTTTGTAAATGAAACTTTACCCTGTTAACTTTAATATGAGTCCAATTTCGTATCATTTGAATCAGTTTTCGATTTTTAGTGGATTTTTATTTTTAGTTGCCTGATTCTGGCATGCCACTGGGCATGCCGGGATAAAATCTGAATATCTTGAGCTACAGATATCAAAATTAGATGGGACTAAAAAGGTTAGAAACTAGACATATAAGGCTACAACATATCCGAAAATCAGGTTTAAAGGAGTTACATTGAAATAAAGGGGAGCTATACCATAACCGGGCAGAAATAGGCAGAATCAGTTAAAAGTCCTATTGAAGCTTGTTGAAGCTATGAATGAATTTATGAATGTATGTGCATAATTGCTGCTTTATATTGAAATTGCAAATTGTGTAACTGTATTGGTTGGCTGGCACTATTCATGAGGAAGCGGACACGTTCCGTTACGCTGCCGAAATTACGATAGGACCCATGCACAAGTTATGAATTCTATGTTAATGCATGTGCATCCTTAAGAAAGTTATGAAAGTTATGAAAATGATTATGCCACTATGAAAGTTCCATGCTACTTGGGCCAGCCCCGGATAAGAAGTTAAGGGGAATAGATCGGTGGGAACATCGGGGAAAGTAAACCCGGCAATTCCTGTATAGGAACGAGCTCGATTCTGATAAGCAGACTATTACCCAGGAGTCTAAAATGGCCAAGAACTCCCAGGGGACCAAGTGATGGAAAGTGATAAAGAGTAATGGAAAAATGTTTATGAAGAATAGTTCAAGGATGAAGTTTGCATAGTTACAATAAGCGCATGATTGCATTGAACATGTCATTACATGATATTTGCGGTTTGTCCGTTGTGTGTAATTGTTTGTATATTCACTATCTTGCCCTTTGTCCTATGTGTTAATGTTGATGGCTTATTCTGTTTCTTATGTCATTTTGAGTAAAACTGAATCTTGCCTCGAACTAGACATTTTTCTCAACCTTACTGAATATGAGTAGTTAAGTTTAATCTCATGTTTTAAGAAAATTAAATAAAACCCGAGGCAACTGAGAATGAACGCAAAGTCAGTATACACTATATGCAAACCCTACTGAGAATTTCTCCAAATTCTCACCTCGCCTCGCATTTCAGCCTCATTTTCAGACGTGGACGATGGACACGACAGCTACCCTTTTCGTTGAGATTCCAGACCTGCAGCTCCACCATGACCCAGCAGTAGGCTCGTTGTATATTGGGTTACTGTTTGTTTATAGTTTCCTGGTAGTCTGGCACTATTCATAGGGAAACGGACTCGATCCATTATGCTGCCAAATTTTCGGTAGAAGTCTATGAAATCATGAATTATTTTTATGAGAGCATGCATATTTGCATATGAATGAAGAAAGAATATATGAGATCCCTTCACTTGGAGGCAATCATTTGGGTCCCTCTAGGTGAAGGCAGTTAAAAGATAAAGATGCGGGTCCATTCACTCGGAGGTAGTTGCACAATGGGTCCTTCCCTGTGAAGGCAGCTAAAACTATTGGGTCCTTCTATGTTGGATGCAAATGGCCAACTGAGTTCCTCTGGCCTAAAGGCACCTGGGTCCCCTTGCGGGTAAGTACTATGTGACAACGGTCACAAGTTGAGCTCACTCCTAGATCAGACTACCTAAGGGTAGTAAAGACTAAAGATTAAAACGTATGCAAGCACCCTAGAGACAGCGATGCGTAATGCCTAAGTATGCCAAGGAATGGAAGTCAAAGGAAGCTAAAGAAACATAAGTGCATTTTGCATGAACTCAAGTGAACGTATTTGCATATGCATGATTGTATGATGAACAGTACTTATTATTATCATGACATTGCAAGTAGGTTTTTGTTATCGATATTATTATTATTATTATTATGAAATATTGTCATACTTGTGCTTGAATTCCTTACTCCGTTTAACAAGTACATGAGTAAAATTAACTCTGCTTCGGATAATACATTTTTGAACTATAAAACTGAGCAATTTATTTGGCATGATCACCTTCTTTACAATAAATTGAAGCAGCTGGAGATAATAACAAAGACACAGCATGGAATTTCTTAGTGGATCCTACTGAGAATTTAAAATTCTCACTCCTATTTCCATGTTATCTCCAGATAGCTCGAGAAGTTTCGAAGATGGCCGAGGTTGCTGTCAGGAAGGGTCCGCTCAAGTAACAGTAACAACTTCAGAGTGTGGTACTATGACTTAAGCATAGTACTGTACAAAGGAGGATGTTACAACCTTTATCATAAAAAGAACAAGCCTTGTACTTGTAGACAATGACGTCGTTCGGGAGAGCCTTGGACGACGCCAACACTGAGTGATGCCCCGGTGAACGACCTTTGGAGGGAGGAGATCCACCGCCGGTGAGCGAAGCCATCAATGCTTCAAAGTGCAACATCTCTATCACATCGTTGCATTCCTAACCAGAGCACCACCCAGAAACCTAGCCGCCTCGTTGCTGTGGCAGAACCTCGCTATCTCAACCGCCGGGGCCACCACCATCAAACGGTCTTCTTCTAGTCACATTCCTTGCCTTCGCTCTCGAGGTCCTCGAACAGTCCGTTCCATTTCTTGGGGTAGGGTTTGGGGTGGAAAGATTGGAATTAGAATTAGAATTAGAAATTGTAGAGAGAGACCAATCAATAAGAAAGGAAAAGAAAATGATTAGGGATTAAGGAGAGAGCTTGGAGGCTTGAGGTTGGGAAAGAGGATCGAGAGAGAAGGGCTTCTTGATAGGTTTTCTTTCCTTGTGTGAAAGAAATAAGAGAACTTGGTGTTAGATGCATCAAGGAGTTGAAACAATAAAAAAGAATATGAATGTAATTTTGTTCTATAAAATACGGTGTTTATAAAACCGCCTAAATATATTGTATGATAGGGCAGTTTTCAAAAACTGCTGTAATAAAACTGCTGCAAAAAGCATAATTTTTTTGTAGTGTAACTACTGCTTGCATCTTTCTTTGATTAGAAAAAAAACATCGTAAAAAAGTATAAATAAAGTTTGTGAGGCTTTGTTGTATCCTAATAAGAGACTTGTCTGTCTTTTCCCTAAGAGTGTGCAGGTAATATCTCTTTTAAAAAAGTGATAATTCACGCCTTAAAGCCTATTCTATTTTCTACTCCTCTACATTCAGTTTTCTAACAATTTTAAAGAGATATTCCAATGGAGCCAAATTCATCTTCTGCCTATCCTATCAAGCAAGACATCAAATTTGATCGATTTGATGGGACAAATTTTACTCGATAGAAGGATAAGATGGTATTCCTACTCACTATATTAAAGGTCTACTATGTTTTAAATCCAGAATTATCATCTTTGCTCAAACCCACTCCAAATGATTCTGAGAAACTCAAGAAGAAAAGGAAGAAACATGAAAAAAAATGAATTAATTTATCATGGGCATATCTTGAATACCTTAGCTAATCGTTTATATGATCTCTACCCTAATCTCAAGACACCAAAAGAAATCTGGACATCGTTGGAGATCGTATATAAGAATGAAAAACAAGGTACTAACAAATTCCTAACTTTATAGTGTTTTGAATTTAAGATTTTTGATACTAAACCAATTATGGATCAAGTGCATGAACTGCAAGTATTATTATCAAGACTAAGAGATCTTGAAGTTAAAATTCCTGATACCTTGCAAATAGGTGCAATTCTCTCTAAACTTTCTCCATCATGGAATAATTTTATAAAGAAAGTTTTGCACTCTTATGAAAAATTAACTTTAGAACAATTTTGGACTCATCTTCAAATTGAATGTGAAACTTGTGCCTGTCGTGCACAATTTATGCCTTCAAATTCTACTGTTAATTTTGCTAATAAAAAAAATCTTGATGGAGTAAAGATTAACCTGAAGGCATCTAAAAAAGGTGTTTCTTTTAAAAAGAAAAAAATGTACAATGCTTTCATTGTGGCAAGAAAGGCCACTTTATTCGACACTGCAGGCATAGAAAGGCATGAAAGAATTTCAATTTTAAAAATTCTAGGAAGGCAAATATAGTAGAGGAAGCAATCCAAGAATTGGTTGCTATGATTACTGAATTAAACATGGCTGATATTTCAACCAAAGACCAAGATTGGTGGTTAGATTCTGGTGTGACAATTCACATATGCAATGACAAAAACAAATTTAAGAATTATGTGCATTTGACACAACCTGAAGTAGTGTTGATGGGTAATCATGTCACTACCAAAGTGCAAGTAAAAAGGACTATTGAATTAGATTTCACTTCAGGATAGAAGCTTACTTTGTTGAATGTGTTTCATGTTCTGGAAATTCGCAAGAATTTGGTCTTTGCTAGTTTACTTTCAAAGAAGGGCTTCAAGATTATGATAGAGTTTGATAATATAATACTTTCTAACATTTCTATTTTTGTAGGAAAAGGATATTCATGTGATGACATGTTTAAATTAAGCATTAATGAAATAAATAAGAATTATGTTTATATTGTTGAGTATGATTCTTCTTTATGGCATTCTAGATTAGGTCATTTAAATTTTGGTTCTTTAAATTTTATGTCAAAAAATGGGTATATTGTTTGCAAAGATAAACAAGTACAAAAATGTGAAATTTGCATACAAGCAAAAATGACCAAGAAACCTATCCCTAGTGTTGAAAGAAATGCCCTACTATTAGAACTTATACATTCTAACATGTGAGATAAATGGAGAATTAACTAGGGGAGGAAAAAGATATTTCATCACTTTTATATATGATTATTCCATATTTACATTTTTTCAATTAATTAGAACAAAAGATGAAGCACTTAAAAAATTTAAGGAATATAAATCTGTTGTAGAAAATCAAAAAGATAGAAAAATATAAATACTTAGTAATGATAGAGGAGGAGAATATTTTCCTAATGAGTTTGATAGTTATTGTGAGAAACAAGGTTTAATATATCAAAAGAGTGCACCATACACACCACAACAAATTGGCTTGGCTGAAAGGAAAAATAGGACTTTAGTAGACATGTTTAATACTATGCTAACTAATGCAAGGTTACCATATAATTTGTGGGGTGAAGCACTATTAACTGCATGTCACATACTCAATAAGGTGCCCTCAAAAGCTATGAAAATTTCACCATATAAACTTTGGAATGGTAGAAAAAAGTGTGGAGTGCAGTGCATTTTATAGAGTTCCTAACAATCAAAGAACAAAATTAGGACCAAGAGGAATTAAAAGTATTTTTGTGGGTTACGCACAACATTCAAAGGCATATAGACTTCTTGATATAAAATCAAATGTCATTGTAGAATCTATACATGTTGAGTTCATTGAAAATAATTTTTTATATGCTTCTTTTGGCAATGAATCTGTGTGTGAACAAAATGAAAATGTGCATTCTAGTGCTGAAATTTCAAAAAGGAAAATTAATGATGTTCAATTAGAACCAAGAAAAAGTCAAAGAATAAAAAAAAAACATCTTGGTTCTGATTTTATTTCTTCACAATCTATTGAGTTTCTTGTAGAAGAAAGTAGAGCCAAAATTTATAATAAAATATGCATTTTAATGAATGTTGAGGATGATCCGAAAACATTTCAAGAAGCTATGACTTCTAAAGATGCAGTGTTTTGGAAAGAAGCCATCAATGATGAAATGGATTCTATTATGTGCAATAATACATCGGTATTAGTTGATCTACCTCTTGGATCAAGACCCATAAGATGTAAATGGATATTTAAATGGAAGTATAACACAGATGGTTCTATACAAACTTTCAAAGCTAGACTTGTGGCAAAAGGTTTCCCACAAAAGGAAAGCACTAATTATTTTGACACCTATGCTCCAATGGCTAGAATAACATCCATAAGGGTATTATTAGCTTTAGCATCAATATATGATTTAATAATACATCCAATGGATGTTAAAACTATCTTCTCAAATGGAGATTTGAGTGAAAAGATTTATATGCAACAACCAGATGGATTTGTTCTTTCTAGAAATGAAAATAAAGTTTGCAAATTGATAAAATCTCTCTACGGTCTAAAGCAAGCACTGAAATAATGGCATGAAAAATTTCACAGTGCTATACCATCAAATGGATTCATACACAATAATGCAAATATGTGCATTTATGCTAAGTTCACCAAAGAATATAGCATTATCATACGCTTATATGTGGATGACTTGTTGTTATTCAAAACCAATATGCTTAGAATATGTGAAACCAAAAAGTATCTTACTTCAATCTTTAAAATGAAAGATATGAATGAGGTAGATACTATCTTGGGAATTAAGAATTAAAGAGAAAACAAAGGGGTTATTTTGACACAATCTCATTATATTGAGAAAATGCTTACAAAGTACAATTATTTGGGAATTAAGGAGTTTAACACTCCTTATGATTCCGATGTCAAATTAACATAAAATTATGGGAGAATAGTTGCACAATTACAATATGCAAGTGTAATAGGTAGTATGATGTATTCAATACATTGTACAAGACTAGATATTGCATTTGTAGTTTGTAAACCTTCAACTTTTATAAGTAAACCAAGTAGTGATCATTGGAAAGCCATTATTAGAGTGCTTGGCTACTTGAAAAAGACAAAAAACATGGCTATTTGTTACAATGGTTTTCCTATTTTGTTAGAAGGTTGTTCAAATGCTAGTTGGATAACTAGTGTAGGTGATAGTAAATCCACAATAGGATAGATTTTTACTTTAGGAGGTAGTGTTATCAGTTGGGCATCCAAACAACAAATTTGTATTTCACATTCCACTATGGAATCTAAATTTATTGCATTAGCAGCTGCAGCAAAAGAAGCAAAATGGTTGAGGAATATGTTATTAGATATAAAGTTGTGGCCACAACCGAAGCCAGCCATTCCTATATATTATGATAGCGAGGCAACAATGTGTTTAACCCACAATAAAATGTATAATGGAAAGTCTAGACATATAAGTTTGTGACATGCCTATATGAGAGAATTAATTAAGAATGAAGTCTTGACTATAATTTATGTGAGATCAAATAAAAATTTGGCTGATCCACTTACCAAAGCATTACCAAGAGATGCATTACAATTGACTTCTAAAGGAATAGGGCTTAAACCCTGACATTAAAATGTACTAGTAATGGGAAGCCAACTTTGAGTTGGAAATCCTAACAAAATGAGTTTAATGGGTAAAAACAAGTTACTATGTATCAAACTTGACACTGATTTTTTCTAAAAGGTCTCATTCTAAGACATTCAGTGTGTACTGTTACGAAGAAAAGCATGGTTACATGTCTTAATGAAATTGTTAAATGTTTGAAGTAATAGGGACATAAGGACAAATTTCACCTATATGAATATTGAGGTGGTGCCGCCTCAAACAAGGATTAAAGGGTTTATTCTTGTAAATATTCATGAATACAGAATTAGTACATGGCCATAAAAGTGTAAAGGCTTGTTATTAAAGCCTCTTAATAATTGTATGATATCATGTGTGTGACATTTTCAATTTGACATAAGGAGTTATGGTTCAATGTTTGTATACAGATAATTTCATTAAATTTTAATATGTTTGCACTAATAGGAAGTTCAAATCCATGAGATACTTTCTATTATGTATGATATTATGAATGGCATTATTGCAAACTATTGGGGCATTGTTGAATAGTTTGTAATATGTCAATGACATTGACAATATTCACAGAAGCACTGTTGCTTACTTTATGAAGTGAAAAGTTGCAATCCTTTGAAGTACAGTTTTACTATTGCTTGCTTTTCAAAGTGAAAAGATGCAACATCTTCGGAGTCCAATTTTTTATTTGAAGAGTTATTTGGGTAACAGTTTTTATAATTGAAAAGGTGCCTAATATCTCCATAAATAACTATTGTTTGCATCTTTCTTTGATAAAAAAAAAAAATACGTTGAAAAATTATTAAGAGAGTTTGTGAGGTTTTGTTGTATCTTGATAAAAGACTTGTCTGTATTTCCCCTAAGAGTGTGCAGGCAATGGTTTTTTAAAGAAAGTAATAATTCATGCCTCAAAAACTATTCCATTTTCTACTCTTCTACATTCAGTTTTCTAACAGTTAAGAGCCTTAAAGATGCTACGCCAAACATATAAGGCGTTATTCGACATTTCAAAATCAAGAATAGTAGAATTTCGCAGGTATTTATGGGAAAGAACTTGGACCCAAGGTTTGTGATGGTCATGAAGAAGGTGCCAAACAAGCTTTTCCAGGAAGGCGGCATTCATCAACCTGGAATCCCTTAAACCCAAACCACCATAACGCTTAGGCATGGTCAATGTATTCCAACGAACCAAATGCATAAATCAGCCTCTGTTACAACCGCCCCAAACAAAGTTATAGGTCATTACATCAATGGAGTTACGAATTGTTGAGGGAATCCAAAGAACCTGTAATGTCCTCCTCTGTACAATACTATACTTAAGTCATAATACTATATTCAGGAGTTGTTACTATTATCTGAGTGGACCTTTTCTGATAGCAATTTCAACCATCTTCGAGATTTCTTGAGCTATCTGGAGATAATACGGAAATAGGAGTGAGAACTTTAAGTTCTCAGTAGGATCCACTAAGAAATTCCATGCTGTATCTTCGTTATTATCTCCAATTGCTTCGATTTGTTGTAAAGAAGGTGATCATACTTGCTCAGTTTTATAGTTCGAAAAGGTATTATCCAAAGCAGAGTTAGTTTTATTCATGCACTTATTAAACAGAGTAAGTATTCAAGCATGAGTACAATGATAGTTCATACGCCATACTAATAATATTGATAATAGGAGCCTACTTGCAATATCATAATGATGGTAATAACAAACATTATTTGTGAGTATATATTGTCCATCATAAAATCATGCATATGCAACTACGTTCACTTGAGTTGATACAAAATGCTCTTGTGCTTCTTTAACTTTCTTTAACTTCCTTTTCCTGACACACCTAGGCGTTACGTATCGCCGTCCCTAGGGTGCCTGCACATGTTTTAATCTTTAGTCTTTACTGTCCTTAGGTAGTTTGATCTAGGAGTGAGCTCGTCAGCTCAACCCATAACCATCGTCATACAGTACTGACCCACAAGGGGACCTACGTACCTCTAGGTCGGAGAAACTCAGTTGGCCATCTGCCTCCAACATAGAGGGACCCAAAAGTTTTAGCTGTCTTCACAGGGAGGGACCTAATGTGCAACTACCTTCGGGTGAAGATACCCATATCTTTATCTTTTAACTGCCTTCACAAGGAGGGATCTCATAACTACCTCCAAGTGAAGGGATTCACATTTAATATGTTCATATCCTTTCATTCTCGTACATAATCATGCATAGATATGTTAAATGGAGTCATGCATATGCTTCATCATTTACTTTCATATATCCATGTATCTAGAATTTTATATTCATATCATAAATATTCATAACATATAAATGCTCGTAACCTTCTTACTATTCTACCGAAAATTCGGTAGCACAACGGATCATGTTCGTTTCCCCATGAATAGTACCAGTAACCAAGAAACCTTAATCAAACAACAACTTCAATGTAGAACATTATACTTATACCAAGAATATAACAATATCAATAAGTACAAGTTTTAAACTCTTAAGTCCTAATCATTCTTGTAAGCTTTTAACTCCTAATGATGTTCCCAAATTCGAGCTTATGACCGACTTCCGAGTTCCGAGATCATTAAGTTATGTACATAAGGTCAATGTCCTGATTCCTGACTTCCGGGATTATGAATGTCTTGGTTCCCGACTTCCGGGATTATGTTCAATCTTCGAGATTAATTATAATTTCCGACTTCTTGGGTTATGTTCGATCTCCTAGATTGATTCTGACTGATCCCGATCTCCGATCTTAGTCTACATTGGGTCTTCCAAGACTTTTATGAGGTGTTTCCTGAATTCCAAGTTTTGACATTAACTATACCCGATCTAATTTATTATTCACTAAGTTTCCGAATTCAACATTAAGTATATCTGATCTAGCTCTCTGTCTACTAAGTTTCCGAATTCAACATTAAGTATACCCTTTCGAGTTCAACCTTAAGTATATTCTTCCAAGTTCAACCTTAAGTGTACTCTCCCCAGTTCAACCTTAAGTATACTCTATCTAGCTCTATGTTTGTTAAGTTCCAAGTTCATCTCAAGTATACCTGATCTAGTTCTATTCCTGGCCAGAATTACACTCTTATAAGAGAAAATTCATCAAAAATGGAAATCTGAGTGAAATCATAAGAAATTTATATCGATGTAAAGCTAATAGAATAAGCTTTCAAATGAAATAAGTTGCATATCATTTGAGTGAGTATAACTCGAGATATAAGCTTTGAAACTTAACCCTACTAGATTACCCTATTCCAGCCTAGGTTGAACTTTAGATGAATTCATTGATGTATTGGGGATAGATGGCAACGAATTTTAATTCGAAATTTATATGGGATATGTTAGCTTTCAAACAACGTTGGATTCACTGAATTTGGATTTGTGTAGGGTGAGTTATATCCTTCTCAACTTATACTGCCCAGATGAAGGTCCTGATTTCTTGGTCAAATTTCAAAAATTCATAACTACCTCTATACTGATCCAATGGCCTTATATTATATATGTATGGAAAGCCCTGAATGTCTAGTTTCATATAAAAATAGTTTCATCAAGTTTCGGTGGCCATGGACAGAGCCATACACTCCGCCAGTATGAACATTGGAAGGTTTTCAAGGTTCCAGCTTCTATTTTGCATCCCTTTTTGAATTCTCACCCAAGTTCTCATCCAAACTCAACGTTTGTGCATCTATCTAGCCATAAGAATTCATAGAAACACCATATATCATCAAACTAATAGAAAGAATAGAAATTCTACTCAGCCACAATAGCATCAATAATAGAAGGAGCTGAAAAATCCTACCTTGTCTAGTTGAAACTTAGCTGATTTAGTGTCTTAAATGAAAGCAACTCTTGATGAGACTTGAAGAGAGGTTGAAGATAGAGTGGAGATGAGTGTGTATCGAAGAGGAATGAAGAGAGCTCAGCTCCTTATGTTGGTCGAATTACACAAGGGAGAAGGAAGGAAATAATCACAAATTTTTGAAGCGAGTCTCACATGATTGGTGGATTTGTGTTTCCCATTACAATTTGATTTTTGGGCTCCCATCCATGGCTGAAAGTGGTGCCACATGAGGGGGTAATTTGGCTAAATCCTAGCCATTCATCTTAGGGCACTCATCCTATAAGTTCTATTGATCCGGTTTCGACAGTTTAAACTACCGAAAGCTTGCCGATTTCTCTTAAATCGGCAAACCGATCTTTAGAAAAATTCTGTGAGGTTTCCTATGTTCCTACTCTAATGCCATCAAGCCTAATCATTCCTAAATCACATGTAATTGTTTTTAAATAAATGTTTAATTGAATTCTAATTAAACCCACTTATTCGATAAAAATCAAACAACTCGGTTATGAACGATAAAATTTTTTGGGTGTTACAGAACTTATATTGAAAGCTTTGGAAGGGAAGCCAACACAGATTTGGCCAAACAAACTCTCCCCGCTCTATTCAGCAATTTACCCTACCATGGCACTAACCTTGACTAGATTTTGTCCAAAATCCCAGCAAAGGTGGACCTAGTCACCTTTTTTGTTGTTAACGAGAAACCTAAATATTTGCCAAGATCACTAGCAAATTGAATGGAAGAGATATTCATAAAATTCTCCTTCCTCTGGTGAGAAATATTATTAGAGCACATAGCTCTAGATTTCTTAATGTTGACCTTGAGTCTAGAGGCCTCACATAAGTCAAACAAAGCTTTCATAACCAATCTAACTTGAAAGCTCTTAGCTTTGCAAAACAGCATCACATCATATGCAAACAAAAGGTGGGACAAACCTGAGCCTCCTCTAAAGAGATGCATAGGCAACCACATACGCCTCTCAACAAGCCGATTGAAATATAGAGCACACTACAAGAAAAATTGTAATTTGCAATGAACTTTACTGCCACAAATGAGCCAAGATCGGCCACAAAACATATATTTGTAGTGGATTTGCGACAGACATCAAGCAGCCGCATAATCATGGGCTACTAATCGTTTGTGGTGGCAATTGCAGCCACAAATATTAGTGGCGGCCTTGTCCCCATCTAATTTGTGAGAAAAAAATAAATAAATCTTTATATTCATACAAATATTTTATAACAAAGCAAATTCAATCCAAATATTTCAAGTTCATACAAATAAACAAGATAGATGTCTTCAACTTTCTTTAGTGAGTCTCGAACAACTTTCCCAAACTCTTCAAAATCTTCTCTTGAATCATCAACAATTTCTACTGAGTCTTCAACATATTCATCTATCCCCTCTAGTAAGTCTTTCACTATCTCTATTTCTTTAAATCTATCCATTAAATCTTTACCAAAGAAATACACAACAATTATTAACAATATCAATAATAATAAAATCAATAATAGTATTATGGAAAAATTAAAATCAGTAAAATAACTTCTAAAAAAAATAAACCTGGTGGCAGTGGTGGCAAGTTGGCGACGGTTGCTGGTCTGTAGTGATAGTGGGTAGTCAATGGTAGTGGCTAAAGGTGGTTAGAGAAGTGTGAAAGGAAAAGAAAAAATGCAAAACAAAAGAGAGAGAGAGAGAGAGAGAGAGAGAGAGAGAGAGAGAGAGAGAGAGAGAGGGAACAAGAGAGAGAAAAGAAGAAGAATGGGAAGGTGGTGGATGGAGGAAGAGGAAATAAGAAAAAAAGGAGAAAAAAGAGGAAAAGTGCTAACAATGTAAAAGTTACTTTGTGTTTCATATCTAATATAAATTTATTTGCGGTAGATTTTTAAATTTACGGCAGCTACAAAATCTTTTTTGGTTTTTCTAATTTTCATTTTTTAAAATTATCTAACATAATTAACTGCAGCAAAAGCCATCACAAATGATTTTTTAAACTGCCACAAATGCTACAATGTTTTTTTTTTTTGAAAATTGGTTTATGTGATTAGCGGCAGCTTATGCCACTGCAAACATTTTTTGAATTCGCAGGGGCACACGTTGCGGCCACAAAACATTTTTTCAATTAGCAGCTGGTTAATTGCCACAAGAAAATATTATTTCAATTAGTGGTAGCACAAACTGGTAAACAAATCTTTTTTTACTTTGAAGTTCATGTAATAATTAGCAGTGGCAATTGCCACCGCAAAACTCACTAAACCTTTTGGAAAATTAGCGGTGGCAATTGTTGCCACAAACACACTAAACCTTTTGACAATTAGCAATGGTAATTGCTGTCGCAAACTTGCTAAACCTTGTTTACAATTAGCGACGGCAACGCATTAAACCTTTTTGACAATAGTGGCGAGACTAAACTACGTTTACAATTAGCGACAGTAATTGCCGCCACAAATGCACTAAACCTTTTTGATAATTACCTGCGGTGGTAATTGCCACTGGAAATTAATGTTGTCGAGAATACAACAAGTATTCACTTTTAGCAGCGATAATTGCTGCCACAAATGTCTTTTTTGTGTCTTTTCCCTTTCCTATTACATTCACTATCTGCCACAAATTATCCGCCAGTAATACACATTTTTCTTGTAATAGCAAAATTCTCCATGGAAAAGCACAAAAAGATACAGAGAGAATGGATCACCTTGACACAACCTTCTAGTTGGTGCAAAGCTCTCCTAGTGGGCACCATTCCACAAAATAGATAGAGAAAAAGTAGACACATACCACATGATTAGCCTTATAATGCTCTCTAGGAAACCCAAATTATATAGTGTCTTCTTTAGAAACTTCCAATTAACCCTGTCATAAGCTTTAGCAGGATTAATTTTGAAAGCTAGGTAGCCTTTTTTAACTTTCGTCTTTCTTATAAAATACATAGCCTCCTACACAATGATAGCATTATCAAAAATACTCTGATTAGCAATAAAACTACTTTGCAAAGGACCCACTAATTCCTCAAGAAAAGGATGAAGCCTATTAACCAACACCATGCGAATCACCTTATAAGCCACATTATATAAGCTGATAGGCTTGAAACTTCTTAAGTGAGTTGGGTTCTCACCCTTTGGAATGAGAGTGATGAGAGTCATAATCGATCTCATGTCACCTGTCCCTACTTCAAATGTCTCCTTTACCATACACCACATATCCTTGCCAAACGCTCCCCAATAATGCTTATAGAAGAATCGTTAAAAATCGTCTAGTCTACGAGCTTTGAATGACTTCATCACCATCACAATAACTGGAACCTCCTCTCTAATAACCAGGGCTATAAGTGCACTACAACCCTCAACACATAAAATAGGATTATACAACACATAAAATAGGATTATGCACAATATTCAAAGCTTCCACTCTAACAGCATCATTATAATAAAAAAGATGTTTATGATAAGAAACAACATCACTTTTAGCTCCCAATCCTCCGCAACTTACATTCATTTGCAAACCATGGATCCTATTTCTTTTCCTGCTGACAATCGCATGTGTATGGAAGAATCTAGTGTTCCAGTCCTTTAGGTGAACATAATTTTTTTTTGGATTTTTGATACTAAAGGATCTCATCCTGATAAAGAACCATGTTATATTCCATTTGAAGCTCCTACTCTGGATCAATCAAATAGGCAGAGTCTATATCCTCCAGTTAATTATTTTTAAGTCGGCCTCCAGCTTTTTCTTCCTATAAAATAATGTTGCCAAAGACTTCAAAATTAAAAAGCAAGCAATCCTCTTTGACTTTAACAAGACTATTCATAATAACACTATCACTCAGAAGCCAAGCCATCTTAACCATGTCATCATAGTCTAGGTGAGTAGTCCAAGCAGCTTGAAAACGAAATAGCCTTTCACCATAACCAAGCTCCTGACCACCGCATCACATGAACCAAGGAGAATAATCAAAATGTAATCTACTTAAGGCCTCCACATAAACTTCAGGAAACATATGCCTCCAAGACAAAATAGTTAGCGCCCTATCCAACTGCTTCATCATCGAAGCTGCACTCGAAGGTCTTCAAACCCAAGAAAAAGAATTGTCCACCCAGCCAATATCCATAAGGTTACGGTCATTGATAACATTGGCAAAACTTTTAGCTTGGGCATAGGAGAAATCACAACCCTTAACTTCATAAGGTAGCAAAACCTAGTTAAAGTCACCAATAAGAAACCAAGGAATATGGACTGACCTTGGAAACTACACCATATAAGTCCATAAATTCTCCCTAATTGATGCTGTAGGGCTTGCATAAATAGCACTACAAAGCCACTCATTACCACCTTGCTTCACATGAAAGGAGACCATTTGATGGAAAGTATCCACCAAGATAGAAGCATTACTATTCACCACTTCCATCACCCAAATGCCTCCACTCCTTCCATGAGCCTCAAAGATACCAATAGTTATGTAACCCAACTTTTTCCAAAACTCTTCCACACTTGCAAAAGTAATATGTGTCTCCAAAATAATGAACACTGATGGGTGAAAATGACATACTAGCTCCTTCACGTGTCTTTTACCGACCGTACTAGCTGCCCCACTAATATTCCAACACATAATGGCAGTATCCATAGACAACAAAGAATGTTAAGAGGAGGGAATGCTCATAACGCCTCACGTTATAACCTTAACAGGCTTCATCTCCACAACTGGAACCCTTAGTCTCCATATTTTCCCCATTCACATTATTTAATGCTACCTTCTCTCCCCAACTCACCACAAAAGTGTCACTCTACCTTTGAGTTTTCTCATGGATGCAATCTGAAGGAGAAATCTCGGCACTAGCTAGACAGATTCTCTTCCTAGCCACCAACATCCTCACTTCCACTTTCTTTAAGGTGTCATGATGCACCATCCTTCACCATTAAGTCCATCACGATAGATGAAAAGATAAAATTTTGCTTATTAGTTTGTACTTGCTCACCATGTGATTTACTAACTCCTTTCATGGTCCTTTTTTGCGAAGGTCCACCCAAAAGTCCACTATGAAATATTCATTCCCAGCACTCATGACATCAAAGTTGGTCATAGGCTTCCAAAGTCGCTAAAGTGTCTCTTTTAGGGATAAGAAACCAATGCTCTTCCCTAAAAGTTTGATGATTAGTGCCTCACACCATAGTTAAGCAAACTCTTGGATGACTAACTTGTCAAACACCATTCTTGGTGCAAGTCTATCCCCATCCACCTGGTCCAGCATCGTCGATTTATGTTCCAAAAGATCATCAAGAGCATTTACCTTTGGTGGCAGAGCACCCCTTAATAGCCTATCCCTAAACGAACATGTTTTGATAGCTGATTCCTCTTGTCCTTTATTGCCATATGAAGCATTCTCCCATTCACCCTCTGTAACATCCCGATTTCCGAGTTCGACTTCACCCCCAGGATTGATCAATTCCAATTTCTGACTTCATCTTTGGATTTCAATAGGATGACCATTTTCCGAGTTCTGAGTTCATTTGGGCAATTTCCGGCTTCACGTGATGGTTACGAATTGAATGAGATGTTTCTGATTTCCAATATACGACTTCATGTAAACGATTTCCGGCATTAGGCTCGAGTATGTGATACCCGAGTTCCGAAATCAAGTTGAAGTGCCAATTCTTATAAATTACGAGTTCCGACTTCATGAATGTAATTCCATGAGATCCGACATCGTGCCTCAAGGGAAGTATATCCGGTTTCCGATGTCACCAACCATACAGTATATAAATCCCGACTTCCGAGTTCAAGTACTTGGGTTTGGAAACGTGACTCGAATTTCCGAGTTCCGACCTTAATGCTGAACTCAATTGGAGCAGACACGAGTTCGGACTCTTGAGCCAATTTCCAGTCACACGAGTTCCGGTATCCGATGTCACATCCAGCATTGGCATTCCCGAGTTCATTCCGAGATTATAGGATTGCCAGTTTCATGAGTTCCGACATCCAACCTTGGTTTAAGATTTCCTCACGTTATAAACAAGATAGTACGAGTTCCGACATTAGGCTTCAGCTCCCAGCTCAAGTAAAAACGACACGAGTTCGGACCTCAAGTATAATAAGGATGAGTTCCGACTTGAAATAGAGTAGATGCGAGTTCCGATTTTAAACAGTATGGCGGCAAGTTGCACTGAAAGGGAGGCGTAGCTAAATTCTGTCCACAAGAAAATTCAGCCAATCAAAGCTCTCCAAGTTAACTACCACTCATGCCTATATAACACCTTCTTCTCTGCTCATTCAGACCCCTCTCTGCGCCCTCTCTTCTCCCTCACTGCAACTCTCTTTCCCCTTCTCTACTCACCCAACCCCATCACTCCTCCAAGCTTAGCCATGTCCTAATAATTCAAGTTTCAACACTTAACTCAAGATCACACTCCAAAGAGGTAGGATTCAATCTCTAATCTTAATTTCTTTAAACTAAGGATGCATGAAAGATTACTTTTTATGATTATTTGATGATATATTGGATGTGTATGATTGGATTAATATGGGATTAATATGAAATCTTGAGTGGCAATTAGAATTAGAAGAAGAAAAACTAAGAGAAATGGATGGATAAGGGTGCTGTCTTGGTGGAGATTCCACGGCAGTCCGTACGGCGGAGTGTACGGCGCCGCCTACAATCGGTAAGATCCAATGAAACTATTTTTAGATGAAAGTATACATTCAGGGCTTTCCATAGATATATCATATAAGGTTATTGGATTAATATTGAGAGAGATATGAATTTTTGAAGTTTGACCTAGGGTTCAGAACTTTCATCCGAGCAGGGTGACATGAGGAGAGTATAACTCACCCTATACAACTCCAAATTGAGTGAAACCAGTTTTGTTAGAAAGCTTACACACAGAGGAACACCCCAATATAAGATTCCGAGTTTGTTATGGTCCCAATTGTTCCCAGTGATTCGAGGAAGTCATCCTATGTCTAATCTAGGCCAAAATAGAGTAGTTAAGAAAGGTAGACTTTCAGGACTTATAACTCGAAGTATAATTAAGAAAATGGAGTGAAACTTGTGGCAAATGAAAGGTTGTCCTGTTAGCTTTGATATGAGACCAATTTCGTAAGATTTGAGCTTAGTTTCGATTTTTACTGAATTTATATTCCCAGGAGTGTAATTTGGGCTAGTGACTGAACAAGCTGAAGAAAAAGTTGAATATCTTGATTTATATAAATCAGAATGACATGGGACTAAAGAGGTTAGAAAGTAGACATATAGAGTTATGACATATCCAAATTTCAGATTTAAATGAGTTGAATAGAGATAAAGGTGGACTATACAAGATTCGGGCAGAACCGAATAGAATTGGCAGGATGGCCAAAATGATAATTTTACAAGTGTTAATGGAACATATAAAGTTTGAGTTGTGGACGGCCAATTTGATATTGATATAAATGTGTTAAGTTGATAATGTTGTTATGACTGATTTGCCCGTGAGAGCTGGCACTATTCATGGGGAAACGGACCTGATCCGTTATGCTGCCGAATTTATGGCAAGAGTCTAGGGGACCATGAGTGTCTAAATTACAAGAAATTTATGATATAAGATATATGAGAAACACTAATGTAGCATATGTACGAGTACATTTAGCATGATTATGCTTGACAACGCATGAGAATGAAAAGATATAAGTATGTTAAGTGTGAACATAAAGATGTGAATTCCCTTGTGGGTGAGTCGGTGTGACAATGGTCACGAGTTGGGCTGACAAGCTCACTCCAAGGCCAGGCTACCCAAGGGCAGTAAAGGTTAAAAAGTAAAGATTTACAGACTAAAGATTTAAGAATATGCCCCACTCACATCAGGCATGGCATTGACCCAACTAGTGTGAGAATATGGGCGGTAGGACTTACATGAGGCATGGCATGACCCAGCTAGTGTAAGTACCGAATGAAGATCCTATATTCCTAAGGAACGTGACATGGCGATCACGCTCTGATGGGGTATGACATGGCAATCATACTCTGGAATATAACATGAAGATCCCATATTCCTAAGGGACGTGACATGGCGATCACGCTCCGATGGGGTATGACATGGCGATCATACTCTGGAATGTGGCATGTAAAGATATAATGATGAGTCTATATTCCTAAGGAACGTGACATGGTGATCATGCTCTGATGGGGTATGACATGGCGATCATACTCTGGAATATAGCATGAGGATCCCATCTTCCTAAGGAACATGACATAGCGATCACGCTCTGATGGGGTATGACATGGCGATCATACTCTAGAATATGGTATGATGCTGCACTTGAGGGAGGACGGCGATACGTAACGCTCAAGTGTAGACAGATCCAAGCACCCTAGGGACGTCGATACGGCTAGGTGTGCCAATTAAAAGACTAAAGACTAAAGATTTTATGACGAAAAGGAAGATGAAGAAAGGAAAGCAAGTTTCATGTATAGGCATAAATTTAAGTATGAGTAATTTTATGTGTAGATGTTATATTCCCAGCATATTGATGTTATCTGTGTTTTAATATGCTACAGTTATTATTCATGGTATCATAATTGAATGAATTTTATGGGTTCTCCCAAATGCTTAGAGTATGATTAAAATGAACTTTGCTTCGAACAAGACATTTCTCGAAATGTAAAATTAAACAGTCTGTGCAGCATGTTCACTTTTTCAAAATAAACCGAAGCAAACTGGAGACGACCATGATGACACTATGTATGAAAATTTGAGAATCCTACTGAGAATTTTATAATTCTCACTCTTATTTCCATATTGTCTCCAGATGATTTTAGAAGTTTCCAAAGACGGCTGAAGTTCTTTGTCAGGCAGGTCAGATTCAGGTAATGATAATAGCTTCAGGGTATGGTACTATGACTTAAGCATAGTACTGTGCTTAGGAGGGTGTTACACCCTCCTTACCACTAGGCTTTCCAAACCCTTCTCCATCCAAAGCCCCCCTCCACCACCTACCACACCCTTATCACGACCAACAAAAGGACCTGCTTCTCTCCCTCGACCAGCTAGGCTCACAATCGCTCCTATCCCTCTACTCTCCTTTATTTTTAGTATATTCTATGTAAGCTTTCTATTACTAGTCTTTTCTAAATATTACGTAGGTGATACCAATTCAACTCAAATACAATATAATGCTTAAAAATTATCATATATGTAACACTCTCTATTATATAAGTCATGCTCGAGTCACGGAATTATATTAAGAGGTTGTCATTATGCTCAACGAATCTTTAAAATATGGAAAATATAACACATGACCTTTCAACTGTACACTTTATTACTAAAATATAGCTCATAAATTTCGTTGTCTTTGATATATAGAGAATAAAATAATTACAATCTAAAAGAAATTTGTCACTAATATGTCACATAGAACTTGCTCCCGCTGGTCATCAACTAGCTTAAGTAGTCTCTTGATTTAGTTTGCTTCTAAGTCTTGCTCTGTGAACATCCCAGTATTTTATCTCACACTTGATTTTCAACTTAGATACTAGAATGTTTATGAAAAAGAAAAACATACAAGCAGGTAGTGAGAACCTATAGTTCTTAGTAGATAAATTCAAACCATACAGTGTCATCATAAATATTCTTGTCGCTTTGGTTTCTTATAAAAAAAAATGTGAGTATATATACACAACCAGTGGTTCAGTTTTAAGTTGAAAACATCTGTCTTGAAGCAGGTTATATTTTAACAATCACTTACCATATCATATGATAGTCATAAAAATATGAATAGTATAATATGCTTCAATAAGGAACATAATAACATTATGTCTTAACCAGATAATTGAAGATACACATAAAGATGCTTATTCTTGACTATATGCAAGTGTATTTGACTTAATTCATATCTTGCTTTAACTTGCAACTTGATCTTCATAAACTTTTCCATTACTTGATCCCCTGGGAGTTCTTAGCCATTTTAGACTCTTGGGTAACAGTCTGCTTATCAGGATCGAGCTCGTTCCTATACAGGAATGCCGGGTTTACTTTCCCCGACCTTCTCACCGATCTATTCCCCTTAACTTTAATCTGGGGCTAGCCCAAGCATTATGGAACTTTCATCATAACATAATCTTTATGCTCATCATAACATAACCTTTATGTTCATCATAACATAGCCTTTGTGAACTTCATACAAAATGCACATGGATCTATATATATATATTATAACTCATGCATAAGACTTACCAAAGTTTCGACAACATAACGGAACGTGTCCACTTCCTTATGAATAGTGCCAGTAATTAGAACACCAAATTCTCATAAATCTCATAACATTTTATTCATATTTCACATATCAAATTCATGGCACAATCATTGTAATTAAAAACATGGTTGCCATCTCAACACATACATTCAACCCAATTTTTGTAAATCAGGCCATAACTTCAGTTCACGTCATCTGAACCTCAATTTTGGATATGTTAGAATGTTATGTGTCTATTTTCTAAACTCTTTGGTCCCACATAATTTTGATAAGTACGGCTAAAGTTATTTAAGTTTTACCCCGGCCTGCCCTGGGACTGGCCAGAATTACACACTTAAAAGTAAAAATACACTAAAAATTGAAAACCAACTTAAATCATACGAAACTAATATCATATTAAAGCTAACAGGATAAGCTTTCATAAGTTCCATTTCATTTGCTTTAGCAAAGCTTAAGTTATAAGCTCCGAAATTTGACCTTCCGGAACTATCCTGTCTTGGCTTGGTTTGGATATAGGGCAAATTCTTCAATCCACTGAGAGCTAATGGGACCATGCCAAACTCTGAATTTTATTATGAAATGTTCTCCTACATGTAAGCTTTCCAACAAAGTTAGTTTCAGTCAATTTGGAGTTGTGTAGGGTGAGTTACACCCTTGTCAAGTCACAATGCCCGGATGAAAGTCCTGATTCCTAGGTAAAAGTTCAAAAATTCATATCTCTCTCAATATTAATCCAATGGCCTTATATTATATGTCTACTTTCATCTAAAAATAGTTTCATCCACTTTAACCAGCTGTAGATGAAGCCGTACACTCCGCCGTACGGACTGCTGAGGGAATTTGGTCTTCCAACCCCTTATATCTTTTTATCCTTGCCCTCTTCTACTCCTTAATCAAATTTAAACACAAAAACAGCCAACAACCAGTCAAAGATCATCATAATAATTCGCTAATCACATCAAAAAGTAAGAACATAAAGCCAAAATTAGCCACCCTAATCAGAGTAACAGCACAAAATTGAATCTCTACCTCTTTGGAGTGTGATTTTGCTAGGTGTTGAAGTCTGAATCGATAGAACTTTGTAAAGCTTGAAGGTTTGATGGAGTTGATTGAGAGAAGGAGAGAAAAGAAGGCTGAAATTAGGGGAGAGAGTGGCGCAAATAAGAAAGAAAAATCTGATTTAAGCGTTGAGGAGGTAGTTGGCTTTGAGAGTTTTGATTGGTTGAAATCTTTGTGGGTAAAGTTTAGTCATGTCTCCTTCTTTTGTGGCTAAACTATTCTCCACGTTGCCTAATAAGTGGAACTTGCTTCCATTGTATCTGAAATCGGAATTGGTCTCGATTCTGCTTAAAGTCGGAACTCGTGCCCATCTATTTGGAACTTGGAGATTAAATCGTAGATGGGAAATCTTGTCTATTTTATTCAAAACTTGGAAACAAAGTCGGATGTCGGAAATCATGAACAATTTATTTGAATCACAAGGTCGGAGATCGAAAATCATATAGCACATAATCACCTTAAAATCGAAAGTCAAGGACAAGAAGGTGAAATCTAAAATACTTAAACTTGGAAATCGAGGATATTATCATAAACTCGGAAGTTAGTACCAGAACATAAAACCTCATACCCGCATCTCGAAAGTCAAGAACTAGCCCATAAAACTCTTATACATATAATTTCGAAACTCAGTCTAATAATCAATCTTGGAGATCGATTCACAACCCTGGAAGTCGGAAATCAAAATATTCACCTTAAGAACCAGGAAGTCGGAACTTATATAATCCCAGAGCTCAATTCAATCTCGGAAGTTGGTCCTAAGCTCAAACTTGGGAACATCAATAGAAATGAAAAGCTTTGGAAATAAATACGGAGATTGGAACTCGTATGTTACTTGGACATCAATTCCTAGGTCGGAAGTCGTGCACATTTAGTTGAGCTTGCAGATCACTTCGGAGGTCAGAACTCATGTTTGTTCTTATTGAACTTGGAGATAGACTCGTAGGTCGGACCTCGTGTCCATTCTAGTTGATCTTGAACATCAATTATGAGGTCAAAACTCCAGTACATTTTAGTTGAATCTTAATTAACATCAATTATTTGATAAAAGCATGAACAAATAGGCAAAAAACGATAAGAAAATTCCGGGGAATGTTACATTACCACCCTCCTAAGAAAAATTTTGTCCTCAAAATTTAGTACCTGAGAATAGTTTAGGATACTCTTTCTTCATGTCTAATTCTAGTTCCCAAGTGTAGTCCTTGGCATCTTCTTTTCCCCATGTTACCTTTACTAACTGCACAGTTTTATTCTGAAGTTACCCACTGTGTCTGTCTATAATCCGTGCTAGCTATACGTGG
Organism: Pterocarpus santalinus; assembly: GCA_031439595.1. Lineage (NCBI taxonomy): Eukaryota > Viridiplantae > Streptophyta > Magnoliopsida > Fabales > Fabaceae > Pterocarpus > Pterocarpus santalinus. Next base: position 54,727,859 of record CM062527.1, read on the forward strand.
AAAGTCAGGTCCTCTTTTAGCTATACTAACTCGGGTTCTAGAAAATGTGTAAGGTTAAGCAAATATCTTCTGAGTTGAGAAACATGGAAAACATCGTGAAAGTTTGACAGATGTGGAGGTATGCATCTGATTTGATTCACTTCAAGATTTGGAAGGGACCAAAAAAGCGGGAACTTGGCTGGTTGACCTTAATAGCTCTACCTATCCCCGTTGTAGGCGTGACCTTCAAAAATACGTGGTCTCCTTCTTTAAATTCCAGAGGTTTCCTCCTGGTATTTGCGTAACTCCTCTGACGGCTTTGAGCGGCAAGCATCTTATTTCAAATCTTCTTGATCTGCTCAGTGGTCTGTTCAACTAAATCAGGCCTCAATAGAGTCGATTCTCCTATTTCATACAAACACAATGGGGATTGGCACTTCTGTCCATACAACACTTTGTAAGGAGCCATGCCGATGCTAGTGTGATAGCTATTATTGTATACAAATTCGGCTAGCGGTAATTATCGATCCCAATTCCCACGTTGCTCCATTATATGGGCTCATAGCATATCTTTTAAGGTTTGAATTGTTCTTTCTGTTTAACCATCCGTTTGCAGGTAATATGCAGTGCTTAGGCATAACTTAGTACCAAATACTTTATGTAAGGCTCCCAAGAACCGTGAAGTGAACCTTGGATCTTGATCAAAGATAATGGTTGATGGAGTCCCATGCAACCTTATAATTTCTTGAATGTACAACTACACCAATTCTTCCAATGGATAATTTGCTCGAACAGGTAAAAAGCGAGCAGATTTGATTAATTTATCCATGATAACCCATATAGCGTCATATCCTATTGGCGTTCTTGGTAATCTCATTACAAAATCCATGGAGATACTCTCCTACTTCCACTCAGGGATTTCCAAAGATTGCAGCATCCCAGAGGATTTCTGATGTTTCACTTTCACCTTATGACAGATCAAGCATTTGCTTATGAAGCTCGCTACATCTGACTTCATGCCTGGCCACCAAAACATTTTCTTGAGGTCTTGATACATTTTAGTAATGTCAGGATGTATGGTAAATTTACCTTTATGTGCTTCTTCCAAGATTCTCCTTCGGAGATCATTTCTCTCGGGTACACACACCCTGTCCCGATTCGGCATATACCTTCTTTATCCTGAGCAAAACCCGCTAATTTCCCTGATTGCACAAGATTGCTAGTACGCTAAAAGCTAGCATCCTGCTGTTGTGCTTGCCGAATCTGCTCCTTAAAGCTACTGGTTACCTTGACTTGGTGTTACTGAATGGTCTTAGGAGTCATAAGGATTCCCAAATTAAGATTTCGGAAGCTCTCAGTAAGCTTTATCTCTTTTACCATCATCCAAGCTGCAGTCAACTATTTCCTGCTTAAAGCATTTGCCACAATATTTGCCTTGCCTGGGTGGTATTGCAATTCGAATTCATAGTCCTTAAGGAGTTCCATCCATCTCCGCTGCCTCATATTTAGTTTCTTCTGATCAAAGGGGTACTTCAAACTTATATGATCAGAAAAAACCTCGACCCTCACACCATAAAGGTGATATCTCCATATCTTTAAGGCAAATACTACCACTGCTAATTCGAGATTGTGTGTAGGATAATTCCTTTCTTGTGGCTTTAATTATCTAAAGGTATATGCGACCACATTTCCGGCTTGCATTATCACGCATCCTAATCCTTGCTTGGAAGCATCACAATAGACCTCAAGTGGTCCATTAGGGTCTGGTAAGGCTAACACTGGTGTCGTGGTTAAGCTCCTTTTCAAGTCTTAAAAACTTTGCTCACATTCCGGCGTCCATTCAAATGAGACATTCTTCCGGGTTAGCTTAGTCAAAGGCAAAGCTATTCGAGAGAAACCCTTGACAAATCGCCCATAATATCCCGTTAAGCCCAAAAAACTTCTAACCTCAGTGACTGTGGTCAGCCTTTCCCAATTTAGTACTGCTTCTACTTTGCTGGGGTCTACAAAGACCCCTCTATAGGATACCACATGGCCGAGAAAATTTACTTCTTTCATCCAAAATTCACATTTGGATAACTTAGTATAAAGTTTCTTCTCTCTTAAAATTTGCAGAACTAACTACAAATGTTCCGCGTGCTCCCACTCCGTCTTTGAATAGACAAGTATGTCATCAATGAAAACCATTACAAACTTGTCTAGATATGGGCAGAATATCTAATTCATATAATCCACGAATACTGCTGGTGTGTTTGTCAGCCCAAACGATATCACGGTATACTCGTATTGTCGGTAATGAGTTCGAAAGGCTGTCCTAGGGATATCTTATTCCCGGACTCGAATTTGATGATATCCAGAATGCAAATCGATCTTGGAAAATACTATTGCACCTTGTAGTTGGTCTATGAGGTCATCAATCCTTGGCAATGGATATTTATTCTTAATCATCATTTTATTCAGCTATCTATAGTCCACGCATAAGCGCATGCTCCCGTTTAACCAACAAGATTGGAGTTCCCCCATGGCGATGCACTTGGCTGTATGAATCCTTTTTCCAAGAGTTCTTCAATCTACTTCTTCAGTTCTATTAGCTCTAGAGGTGACATTCGATACGGAGCTACAGATATTGGTCCTGCGCCTGGAACTAGCTCGATAACGAACTCAATTTCCCTCTCAAGAGGGAATTCAGGAATATCTTCTGGAAAAACATCGGGATATTCCTTAACAACTGGAATCTTATCCAGTTTCTGTTCAACTTGTGTCACTTTGGCTGATAGGAGGATGTATACCCACTACAGTTTACTAACAAAGAGTCCAGATAGAAAAATGTTGAGGCTTGGGATTCAGAAGATGAGACAGAGGAGAATTCCACCATCATATAAGAACATTCGAGCATGACTCGATTGGCAGAAAGCCAATCCATGCCTAGAATTATGTCAAGTCCAGCCAGAGGGAGACAAATCAAATTGGCTACAAAGGTCCTACCCTTAATTCGAAGAGGAACATTCATGTAAATTTGACTAGTTTTTAACAGGTTCATTTCTAGGAGTAGAAACTAGTAGATCATAAGGTAATTCAAAAATTGGTAATTACAAGATAGCCACACAGTCATAAGAAATAAATGAGTGGGAAGCACTTGAATCATAGAGTACAGTTAAAGTCTCGCGATCCACTTCACAGGTACCTTGGATTAGTTCCTCGGAGTCATCAGCTTCTTCTGCATTCATTATAAAGACCCATCCTTGACGTTGAGGTTTAGATGATTATGATCACTACAATGTCGATTTTGATTACTCTCGAGGAAAAACCTGCTCCATCCTCTAGATGTGGACTTACGAAAGTCTCCCGTTTACCTAACCGAAGATTCTGCCCTTAGCTTCTTTTACTAATTCTCTACTTTATCTGTCCACTCTACAAATTTTCTTAATGAAGGATTAAGTCCTTTATAATGTGGCATTACCACAATCCAAAGTAAAAACCATGGAGTGAATTTGCTGACAAGGTACCTTTAGGGTAGTCCTATTCATGAAGAAAATAAGGGTACTATCTATGCCGCATAAAATGACTTTATCAGCCGGTAATAATCTTACTCTTGTCAAGTACCAAAATTACAAAACTAGGTAGAAAAATCCCCTAGATTCAATCTAGAAAAGATGGGTCGGATCAGATAATTGCAATTAAGCTTGAAACAAGCCCATCACGGTCGTTTCCAACTAAAATTCTACCCTTGACGATAGGAAGTCTTCAGCTACCCAGCAACACCTGGCAAACAACCTCCTTGATATAACTAGGTTTACTATGTCCATAGCAAATCGTCCGACATAAATCCTTTGATTGATTCCCCAATTCTCTGTACTCCTCAACTTGCTCAATTGTCTATCCATTTATGCTATCGCTACTTTCTAGGAGTCTTATCCCTAATAATTATGTATAGAAGGTGCCTAATAAGTCTGCTGGGTGTTTTAGACTTCTGTTTACACAAAACCTTATATTGAGGTGATCAAGCTCAACATTCAGTCAAGTGTAACAGGTAGTCCACAACACTCACAACAAGGCTATCATACATAATATTTCTATGTCCTCTTCACGCGAGGACCTAAAGCATGGTTTATCTAGATTCTCAGAGTATGCCTCAGAAGCATAATCAATCCATCCAAGGGCCCATATAGGATGAACTGCTCTGATACCAAAATGCAACACCCTCAATTATATAAACCATACTCGAGTCACAGACTTATATTAAGAGGTTGTCACTGTGCTAAAAGAATCTTTAAAATGTGGAAAATATAATACATGGCCCTTCAACTGTACACTTTATTGCTAAAATATAGCTCATAAATTTCGTTGTCTCTGATATATAGAGAATAAAATAATTACAATCTAAAAGAAATTAGTGACTAACACATCACATAGAACTTGCTCCCGCTGGTCATCAACTAGCTTCAGTAGTCTCTTGATTTAGTTTGCTTCCAAGTCTTGCTCTATGAACGTCCCAGTATTCCACCTCACACTTGATTTTCAACTTAGGTGCTGGAGTTTACAGAAAAAGAAAACATACAAGCAGGCAGTGAGAACCTATGGTTCTTAGTAGATAAATTCAAACCATACAGTGTCATCATAAACATTCCAGCCGCTTCAGTTTCTTATTAAAAAAATGTGAGCATATATACACAACCAATGGTTCAATTTTAAGTTAAAAACATCTGTTTCGAAGCGGGTTATATTTTAACAATCACTTGCCATATCATATGATAGTCATAAAAATATGAATAGCATAATATGCTTCAACAAGGAACATAATAACATTATGTCTTAACCAGATCATTGAAGATGCACATAAAGATGCTTATACTTGATTGTATGCAAGTGCACTTGACTTAATTCGTATCTTGTTTTAACTTGCAACTTGATCTTCATATACTTTTCCATTACTTGGTCCCCTGGGAGTTCTTAGCCATTTTAGACTCGTGGATAATAGTCTGCTTATCAGGATCGAGCTTGTTCCTATATAGGAATGCCGCGTTTACTTTCCCCGACCTTCCTACCGATCTCTTACCCTTAACTTTAATCTGGGGCTGGCCTAAGCATTATGGAACTTTCATCATAACATAATCTTTATGCTCATCATAACATAACCTTTATGTTCATCATAACATAGCCTTTGTGAACTTCATGCAAAATGCACATGGATCTATATACATACATATACATATATATATATATATATATATATATATACATACATATACATATATATATTATAACTCATGCATAAGACTTACCGAAGTTTCGACAATATAACGGAATGTGTCCACTTCCTCATGAATAGTGCCAGTAATTAGAACACCGAATTCTCATAAATATCATAACATTTTATTCATATTTCACATATCAAATTCATGGCACAATCATTGTAATTAAAAACATGATTGCTATGTTAACATATGCATTCAACCTGATTTTTGTAAATCAGGCCATAACTTCATTTCACGTCATCTAAACCTCAATTTTGCATATGTTAGAATGTTATGTGTCTATTTTCTATCCTCTTTGGTCCCACCTAATTTTGATAAGGTTATTTAAGTTTTACCTCAGTTTGCCCTAAGACTGGCTAGAATTACACACTTAAAAGTAAAAATAGACTAAAAATCAAAAACCAACTCAAATCATACAAAACTGATATCATATTACAGCTAACAGGATAAGCTTTCATTTGCAATAAGTTTCATTTCATTTTCTTTAGCAGAGCTCGAGTTATAAGTCCCAAAATTTGACCTTCCGGAACTATCTTATCTTGGCCTAATTTGGACATAGAGCAATTTCTTCGATCCATTGAGAGCTAATGGGACCGTACCAAACTCAGAATTTTATTATGGAATGGCCTTATATTATATATGTATGGAAAGTCTTGAATGTCTACTTTCATAACCAGCTGTAGGCGAAGCCATGCATTCCACCGTACGGACTACCGAGGGAATTTGGTCTTCTAGCCCCTCACATCTTTCTATCCTCACCCTCTTCTACTCCTTAATCAAATTTAAACACAAAAACAGCCAACAACTAGTCAAAGATCATCATAATAATTCACTAATCATATCAAAAAGCGAGAACATAAAGCCAAAATCAGCCACCCTAATCAGAGTAACAGCACAAAATTGAACCTCTACCTCTTTGGAGTGTGATTTTGTTAGGTGTTAAAGTTTGAATCGATAAAACCTTGTAAAGCTTGAAGGTTTGATGGAGTTAGTTGAGAGAAGAAGAGAAAAGAAGGTTGAAATCAGGGGAGAGAGTGGCGCAAATAAGAGAGAAAAATCTGATTTAAGCGTTGAGGAGGTAGTTGGCTTTGTGAGTTTTGATTGGTTGAAATCTTTGTGGATAAAGTTCAGCCATATCTCCCTCTTTTGTGGCTAAACTATTCTCCACATTGCCTAATAAGTGGAACTCGCTTCCATTGTATCAGAAATTGGAACTAGTCTCGATTCTACTTAAAGTTGAAACTCGTGCCCATCTATTTGGAGCTTGGAGATTAAATCGTAGATCAAAAATCTTATCTATTTTATTCGAAACTTGGAAACAAAGTCGGATGTCGGAAATCATACAGCACACAATCACCTTAAAATCGAAAGTCAAGGACAAGAAGGTGAAACCTAAAATACTTAAACTCGGAAGTCGAGGATATTTTCATAAACTCGGAAGTTAGTACCAGAACATAAAACCTCATACCCGCATTTCGGAAGTCAAGAACTAGCCCATAAAACTCTTATACATATAATTTCAAAACTCGGTCCAATAATCAATCTCGGAGATCGATTCACAACCCCGGAAGTCGGAAATCAAACATTCACCTTAAGAACCGGGAAGTTGGATCTTATATAATCCCGGAGCTCAATTCAATCTCGAAAGTCAGTCCTAAGCTCAAACTCGAAAATATCAATAGAAATGAAAAGCTCTTGGAAATAAATACAGAGATCGAAACCCGTATGTTACTTGGGTATCAATTCCTAGGTCGAAAGTCATGCACATTTAGTTGAGCTTGCAGATCACTTCGGAGGTCGGAACTCATGTTTATTCTGATTGAACTTGGAGATAGACTCGTAGGTCGGACCTCGTGTCCATTCTAGTTGATCTTGAACATCAATTATGAGGTCAGAACTCGGGTACATTTTAGTTGAATCTTAATTAACATCAATTATTTGATAAAAACTCGAACAAATGGGCGAAAAACAATAAGAAGGTTCTGGGGGATATTACAATATAAATAACACATAAGATCTTATCATTAACTATATCATAATACACCCAAATTTATATATAAGTCATAACCATGCACATATTTACAAAAAATTCTTCTTCTTCACAAAAGATATAAAAAATGGACAAAACAACCAAAATAAATAAATAAATAAAGGACAAAACAACAAAATAAAAAAAAAATCATTAAGATATCATATTCAAGTGCCACATGGTAGAGCCATTAGGTGTAACCCCATAACAAAAACATAGAAGATCACAATTATTGTTCGTAAGTAACAAAAAATTTCTTTTTGTAACAAATGTAGACCATTTGTCCGCATTACTAGATATATGCCTTTATACATTTTAGTATATCATTTCCTTTTAACAAAAAAGAAAATTTAGTAATCATTCATATGAATAAGTAACCCTTTATTCATATGAGTAATATATTCTATACAATGGTCGTCTAATGTGTTATTTACAATACTAACATTATACTGGGATTCCACACTATAAGACGCAAGATATTATTATTATTATTATTAATTATTTAATTATTTAATTACAAGACAGTAACAACTGAAAGCGCAAGAGAAATACATTACGGGAATATTTGGAGAGCTGTATTAGACATAATAAAATAATCCTAATATAACATATTATGACTTTATCAGTTGTTTAGTAGAAGCAATATATTGTATCAGATTATCTATTAAAAATCTCCTTATATATTAAAATGATAGATAAGTTAATCAAACCTGACGAGATAGTATTAGACCTAATTAGTTTTTAATATATAAGATTAATGTATTTGACCCGTACAATGCACGAGTGTAAATCATATGGTGTATATGATTTATATTTCTCAGTAATCACAATCTTCTTATATTAGAATTTATCTTTTACTTTTTAATTTATTTAAAGGTGATTTTTCTATTTTAAATGAGGAATAAACAATAAAATTGAAAAATTAATTTCTTTTCACTTTTTTTTTCCTTTTCTTCAAACTCGTAGTAAAATAAATTTAACAAAGAAATTTTACAAAAGTATTTTGTATAAATCATTATTAAAGATACAATTTGTTTTATAAAGATATTACCATACCATTTTTCAAGGGTAGTACAAAAAAAAAATCTTTTAATTGTCGTCCACCATTTTTCTGCCCTCTAATAAAGTATTTTTGAAAAAAAATAAAAAAATCATTCAATATAACAAAACTTTATTAAAAATGTAATTTATTTATAAGCATATCCATTTTTAGTTTTTAAGTAACCATTAATTGTGTAAAAATTGTTTTATATTATTAGTATATAGAAATTAACCTCATAGTTCATTATTAAAAATATAATTTACTTTATAAGAATTCTTATAATTTTTAATAAAGACTAAATAACTAAAAATCAAATTAATTTCTTTCCTCTCCTTTTCCCTTTCTTTAACTTTACAATTAAATAATTTTAAAGAACATGCTATTTTATAGAGCGCTTGGTAATTTTTTTTAATTTCAATTTAAATTGATTTACAAAAATTTTGGTAGCTCAAATAAAAGGGTGGAGAGATATTTCAATAGTATATCTTTTAAGAAGATTTATTGAAGGAGAGGATCAAGATAATATATTTATTGTAGATTAAATTAAGAAATTATTTATTTTTTAATAAATTTAATAAATAGAAAGTTGAAATATTTCCTTTTAATAATAACCTTTACAAAGTGGTGGAGAATTATAATTCATAAAAAGCTGACACATGGCATAACTTTCCCTGATTTAAGTCTTAATTATTAGTATTATCATATTTGTCACTTTTTTTAATTATTTTTTTAAGACCACTAGATATCCTTATATATTTTGTTTATGTGAATCATCCATAAGATCGATTCTTGTTCTCCTATTAAAAAAAATTAGATAATAATTTATATTCATTGATAATATAAAATAATTTTATATTTTCAACTAATATAAACTTAGCAAATTACCAAATCATAATAAATAAGTACCACCATGATAACTACCTGCTATAATTTGGCAACTTAATGAGTTTCTATATTTTACACTAATAGCACAGGGAAATTATCCTAAAAAATCTAATATCTAATATCTAATCTAATATTTATATATCATGTAAAAAAAAATCTAATATTTATATATAAAAGTAGAACCTTAGATTGACTCTGCCATGTGAATTTGGATTTAGCCATTTGAAAAAGTGTTTTGATATTTGCCATAAATTAAGTGAATTTTACATATCTTACTTTTAAAATATTTTTTTTTTGAAAAAGCTAAAAGGTCATTATTGTATAAATACCAACACTTCACAAAAGCATCTCAAAGCAAAATAATAACATCTCTCTAATCAAATCCATTTCCTGTTATCAACCATCTCACTTGTACCATGACCCATCGCCATTTCCCTCTTTCTCACTCATTCTCCAACAAATGACATTGACGATACATAGCCGGTGATGACTACAATGACCAACCACTGTTGACGAGAGGGTAGGTGGTCTCATACATCGGCCCCCTTCCCCTTGGAGATTCAATCTCCATTCTCATATAATAGCGGTGTCGACTAACAATGACAATTTCGCGGTGGCAAACCATCCCTTCCCCGATGATCGTAAAAGGGAGTCAGCGAGGTATGGGCGCTCTTTTTTTTTTTTTTTTTTTTTTTGACAAATGCGAAAAGGGTGTTGAAATTGTGCATAGTCATACTAAATCCAGCTTCAAAGTAAGTTCACCAAATTGAATGGTTATGATTTTTATGCCCTTATTGAACGGTGGTGGGTGAATATCCATCATTTACACGATTCAAACTTGCATGGGAACAGGGTTTGTGGTAATTTGTCCAACATTATTTTTGATAGAGATAACATTGGGGGTTTACTCTTTTTTTTTTTTTTTTTTTTTTTCATTTTATGAGACTTTCATACATACATGTCTGCAATCTAGTTTTTCTAAAATTCCTGTATCCTATGACTGCTGCATCCAATACCTATGCAACATAGTGTTAGCCATTGGTATCAAGAAGGAAAGAACTTGTATTATTGAAATGGGATTATTGGCAATATGCCAAGAGCCTTAGAAGAATTACTCTAATATGAGGAAGAGTTAGGACTCGTCTACTCTCCAAGACTCGTTAACAATTGATTCAAGATGCTAACTAATCCCCTCTTCCTTTTATTTATAGCCAATTAATTGCCCTAACTAACTCCGAACTAACAAAGTCCCAACCATGATTGTTAAACTCTCAATTTATTGCTTAAATTCTGACAAGTTTATGATCTACCATACAAAAGTAAGTTAATTAGCATGCAAACTCTTTTTCTGGTAAACTTGTACGAGTTTAAGAAAACTGTAATGAAATTGGTAAACTTTCAATTTTATTAGAAAGATTTGTTTAGTTTTGAATCAATTTGCAAGCAATTGATCTTAAAAAAATTTAACAAAAATTCTCAAACAATCATATATATAATATTGGAATACTACTTTCACTAGAATTTTCATGCAAAGTTTATTTCCCATTCACATTGTATAACTAGAAGGTCTGAAGTTTTTATGTAAAATTTGTTTCTCACTCATATACAAAATTTACTTATCATCCATTCATCATAAATACACTAATAAAAATTACTCTATTCAAAATGTCATGTAAAACTTATTTCCTTCTCACATTTTATGATTGATAATTTAAAAAAAAATTAAAACTCTTATATAGTTATTTCCTTTAATAATTTATTACATAACATATTTATTGAAAATGAAAATGTGGAAGAGAAAAATTAGATAAATTATATGATTTTAATTTTTTTAATAGGTTTCATATTTTAACTGGAATAAAAATAAAAAGATTCCTTTTGGTATATTTATTTTAATTATTTTTTTTTATAGAAAGTTGACTAATAAAACTCACATTTTTATATTTCATTCATTCGTGTTTAAGGATAAACTATCAAGAAATGTATGCTGATCATCATCATTCATTATTTTTCTTTCAAAAGATTAAGATGAATACAAGTTCAAATAAATTTTATAAATAATAATAGAGCATGTTTATTGGAAATAAAATAGTTACATATTTGATTGGTTTCACTTCGAAATTGATATAAGTCTATGTCACTTAAAGGGAAAGATTGGTTCAATAATTTTAATTATCATATAAATCCATAAAAAATAAAAAAAGTTGATTATATATTCTAGATATATAGATAGAGAAACTAAGTGATTTATTTTGAAAAGTAAAGATAAAATATTAGAATTAATGAGCATTATTATTGCACATTATTGTTTAATAAATTGCTTAATGAATCATTAGAAATTTAAGTGTTAGAATATTTTTTAATACTTTTCTTTATATAAAATATTCTTCAATAATTGTAATTAAAATATAAATTTAATTTAAATGCATTGATAGTATAAAACAGTTTTACACTGTTAGTGAATAGAAATAGTGAAAAGTACCAACTCATATAAATATAAATCCATTACAATGAGGGGCCCACCATGATTTATTACTTTCCCCTATTTCTATTGGTTGACAATGTAAAACTATTTTACACTATCAGTGCATACCAATTAAACTCTTAAAATATTACTACTTTATGAATTATCATTTTTTTATTATTTAAATTTTAAGAAGAGTATAACCATATAATAATTTTAAATTATAATTAATTTTGTACATATATTTACATAGATTTTTAAATATTAACCTAAATATGCTATCTAACTATATTTAATTATGAAAAAATATTTTTTAAAATACATTTTTTTAATATGTAAGCTCTTACGAGTTTATATCCAAGTTTAATTAGACTTTATGAGTTTATTTAAATTCTTAAATTTATCAGCCTCTATTGTAGAGCATTAGATAAGCACTGCCATTATTGTCAAAATCATGAGTTAACTTATAAAATTATCCGAGTTTACAAATCAAAATAGTAAAATTGAGTTAATTTGCTCACAAACTCATTTCTAGATAAATTCTAAATAAATTTGGATAAACTTGAGTAAATTTAAATAAACTTGAGCAAAATCGTATAAACTAGTGAGTTTGTTCTCGATTTTAACTTTGTGCTTGGTTTCCATGAAAATGATGAGATAGAAAATAAAGAGGATAAAAAATATATTGAGAACAACACTTCTCTTATTTAGATGACAGAAGAAAATGGCAAGAAATATGAAAATAGTATGGGGCTCACTTAAAAACTTTTCTCCCCTCTACTGCTCAGAAAACTAGGAGTGGCTAAGAAAAGGATTAAAATAACACTTGTATACAATATAATTTCATAACAAATGAGAATAAAAATAGAAAAATAAATTATATTTAATAAATCAATGTAAAACAATTATATGATAGAAATTGAGATAGTTTATAATTAATAAAATTATATTAAAAATTAAATTTAGGTTTTTTTATATATAAAAATATTATTTATTATATGTATATCACATTTATTTATATTTAAACAAATAATTTATGCCAAATTTAATCATTTAAATATTATTAAATTATTTTTAATTGATAACTATTATAAAATCATTTATTTAAGTAATTCTTAAAAAATATTTAAAAATTAAATAAAAAATATCATATTTACATTTTATTATAATAAAAACATATATATTATTTTACCTATAACATTCTTTTTTTTTTCTTATTTTCTTTTTATATAAATATATAAAAAAATAAAATTTTCTCTTTATTTTCTCTTGTTTTCATTTTCTTTCTTTTTATTTGCTTTCTTCCAGTTGTCTCTTTCAATCCAGGATAGTGTGAGAGTTTCATGCGGTTCCGGGCAATTGCCAAAGTCTGGTGCCCAACGATGCCGTTTTGTTCAACCCCCTAAGCGACCTTGGCGTGGTCTGATTTTCAGCCCCATTCATGAGTCTCTTCTCCAACACTGAGCCCTAGCCTTCATCGCTAGTGCTGTCGCACCACCACCATCTCACTTTGGCCTCGCATCTTACCTCCATTTTCGAGCTCACCACCGCCGCAATCTACCGCTGGAGCCACATCGCCGCTGCACGTTCCTTTTCGAGCATAGCCCCTCGTTCACCGCCGTTCCTCATCGCTAGTGCTGCCTAGCCGCCTCTGTTCCTCCTCGTGCTACTTGGCAGTGCTTTTATTTGTGGTCCTCCTTCAACTATGTTAATTTGCTTTTTGTCTCAAATTGTTTGTGCATATATACTGTGAAATTTGGTCCTCCTTCAATGTGATATCAAATCAATTGTTTATGATATTGTGAAATTTGGTCCTCCTTTAATGGCTTTCGACTAGGGTGATATCTGTTGTTGTGGGTTGTGCTATGAGCTATGTATGTGGTTATGCACATGTGCTATGTTTCAATTCAACTTTCATGCTGCAAACTGTTTGTATTTGTGGGTTCATGCTATGTTCATTTTGTGGGTTTTAATATTCTAAAATCTGTATGCTATGTTCGTTTTGTTGTCAATGTGTGTGCTTTGAAGTTGAAATGCTTAATTTTGCATTTGACGTTATATTAGATTATATGTTTATAGTGTAATTTTTTTAAAAAAATAATTTTTAATAATAGGTATGAGTTGAGCTTACGAGTCGAGTTTGCGGAGGCTTCATGAGTTTACTTAAAATCTCAAGTTTGATAACCTTGGTCTGAACACATAGCTGGTAACTTATCTGGAGTCTGAAGTTGGTTTTCTTTGAAGTTTGAACTTTAGGTACTTCTTTCTTTTTTCAAGTAATGGGGGCAAATATGGATTGAATTCTAGACCACTTGGTTATAGAGGCTTTGATACTATGTCATGAACCATCTTTGCCAAAAGCTTAAGCTATTGGATAGAGGAGCATGAATGGTTTTATATCTTAATAGGAATTATTGTATTGTCTATTGATGGTGGAGAGAATAAGGAATATGTTGAGCTACAGAATTTTTCTTCTTTCTAGAATCGCATAAATATTTTGTCTCTCTTAGCTGCATTGGAAGAATGATGTTAATTGGGCCGCCAAATATTTTGTCGAGTCATCTAATTGTAACTGAATTTGAATCACCCATTCAAGACCTGATTACAAATCCTATTCCTCTCACCGATTGGCTTTGCCCACCTTCTGTTGAGAAATTCCTCTTTACATTTAGTTTGTGTGGATTAAGCTAACACAAGACTGACACGTTGTTATTTTAAATTGAAAATAGTTTACAGCAAAGTCTCACTAGGTGAGGTCGGTACATGGATCAAATGATGCTGTAATGCCCTAACAAAATAGAAAATAGTTGATTGGCACAAAAATTTATGCTGGATTTTTCAGTTATTTGATCAGCATTATAATGTGTCAAATTTTTATTAGTTTGGCCCACACAAGTTTTGAAGTGCAAGTCTATAGAAGAATTTTGCCCGTATGACAGAGTGTTTCACTTTACAGGGTAGTGAGCTGGTCATTCATGGCTCTCTCCTCCAAACTTTCACATCGGTTCATCCTCATTAGGACTTTTGTGAATGCGAAGGTCAAATGGGTCCGAGACCCATATCTTGATAATGCAGTCCTGAAAGAGAAAGATCTCAAACAGGCAATTTCGCTCAAGAACAAAATAGTTTTATCTCCTTCCAAATCCCTCTCCATCTACACTGCTTCTCTGCTGAAAGCTCCACTCGACCTTTCCATTACAACTACCAAATTCATAGACAAATATCATTGTGTTTTCACACAATTCCAACCGAGTCCTGGCTTCCCTCCACATGTCAAGCTCACGCCTCAAGCTTTATCCCTACACGAAGAAGAAATGGATATCCACAATTCTCCCACTAACCGTGAAGACACTGTTCAGAGGCTCGCAAGGATTCTAATGCTTGCTGGTATGGGAAAATTGCCTCTTTATGTAATTGAGAAGCTAAAATGGGATCTGGGTCTTCCTCATGATTATGTTAAAACTCTTTTGGCCGATTACCCTGATTATTTTGATGTTTCTAGTGTGGAAGATCCATCATCTGGAAAAGAATTGCTTGCTTTAGAGCTTGTTTCTTGGAGAAAAGAGCTTTCTGTGTCTGAGTTGGAGAAGAGGGCAATGAGCTTGGACTATAGTGGAGATAAAAGAAGACATGATATTGCGTTTCCCATGTTTTTGCCAAAAGGTTTTGATTTAGAGAAGAGGGTGAAGACTTGGGTTGAGAATTGGCAAACATTGCCTTACATTTCTCCATATGATGATGCATTTCATCTTGACGTGAATAGTGACCAGGCAGAGAAGTGGACAGTGGCAATTTTGCATGAGTTGCTTTGTCTTCTAGTGTCAAAGAAGACAGAGCGAGGGAATTTGCTTTGTTTTGGAGAGTATTTGGGGTTGGGCCCGAGATTTAAGAAGGCTTTGGTTCATCACCCTGGCATATTTTACATTTCCAATAAGATTAGGACTCAGACTGTCATGCTTAGGGAGGCGTATAGAAAGGACATTTTGGTTAGTAAGCATCCATTGGCAGGTATGAGATTTCGGTACATTCACCTCATGACTAAGACTCAAAAGCACCATCTACAAGCTGAGTTGAAGGATAATCAAGAGATTGAAGCTTACTAAAGACTGATTGTTAATATGTGTTTCTTTGAAAGATATTGGTTTCCAGTTCAAGATCAACTATGTATTATCTTGAATTTGAAAATTCACACTAGTTGACAGTAATGCTAAAATAGCTCCATAGCAGTAAATGTAGTGGGAGCAGGGATCTACTGCCGTCCTTTCAACACTCCATCAAATTCTGATTGTTAAGATGTGTTTTTATGAAAGATATTGTCTTCAAGTTCAGGGTCAACTGTATGAACTTAATTTCCATAGTATTCATTTATTTTTTAAAGTGTGCATTGTCTTGAAAATTTACTAGTTGACACTAATTCTACAATATTTGAATAACAGTAAATGTAGTGGGATTAGAGATTGACTGCTGCCCTTTCGACACCCCATCAAATACTGATTGTTAAGATGTGTTCTTTTGAAAGATATTGGCCTCGAGTTCAGGGTCAACTGTATGAACTAAATCTCCATAATATTTATACATTTTTTCAATTATGAATAATCTGTATGAACTAAATCTCCATAATATTTATACATTTTTTCAATTATGAATAATCCTGCAAATTTAACTCATTGACACTAACGCTACTATAGTCGCAAAAAGTTGTATGTAGTGGGTGTGGGGATTGACTGCCGTTGGAACTTAGGATTACTGCTATTAAGTTTCTTTGCAATTTCAGGCATTCCTTTCAACACCCCATCAAATATTGATTCTTAAGATGTGTTCCTCTGAAAGATATTGCTTTCAAGTTCAAGATCAACTGTATGAACTTAATTTCCATAATATTTATACATTTTTTTTGTTTAAAAAATACGTATGTCTTGCAAATTTACACTAGTTAACACTAATGCTACAATAGTCACAAAAATTTAATGTAGTGCATGTAGGGATGTGGAACCTAGGATAACTGATCAAATGCTGTTGGAACCTAGGATAACTGCTATTGCGTTTCTTTGCAATTCAGGTGTTGCTTTTAAGATTCAACACTGCATTAAATGGTCATTGTTGAGATGTTTTTCTTTGAAAGAGATCGCTTTCTAGTTCAAGATCAACTGTGTGAACTCAATTTCCATAATATTTATATTTATACATTTTATATATAAAGTATGTATTGTCTTGAAAATTTACACTAGTTGACACTAATGGTGCAAAAGTAACAAACAAGAAAAATGCAGTGGACGTAGGGATGAGGGATCAAATGCTGGGAACTTAGGATAACTGCTATTAAGTTTCTTTGCAATTTGAGGCGTTCCTCTCAATACCCTGTTAAATGTTCAATTACAATTTCCTGTTTTGTTGTTGATATCACATGAAGATAACATATTCATTTTAAACTAGCTAAGGGTGTTGCCTATTTTGGTGGAGCTAATTAAAATTATTCACTTTTTATATACATATAAGTTTTTATATAATTTGTCATAATTTGCAAGAATCACACTTTTTTAGCTGCATTTTTCTTTTAGGGTAACCCTTCATTGGACTCCTGCTTACCAGGATTCTTATACTACAGCACCAAACTGCCCTCTTTTATGGTTTTTTCTTTTCCTTTTTTTCTTTTTTGGGTGCCCCCTTTTGGGGGCGGGCGGGGGTTGGCGATGATTTGAACTGCATGAATTGTGAATGGAAAATTTTGCTTCATTTCATTTTTTCCCTCATCTACGTATGATTTTACTGTTAAGCACCATCCTGAGTTCCTTTCTATCATTTGTGCAGCTAAAGTGCAAGTGGTTGAGGGACCGGCCTTAGTTTCTTCCCTGTTTCTTTGCTTGCCTTTTGGTATTGTAGTGACCATTTATCAGGCATGAAAATAGTCAGGGGATGGCACCGTTTTCTTTTTGGTCTTCCTCTAATTTTCTTGCTTACTCATCTGTTTTCTGGTGGGTAATACCTTCATTCTTTTTTGCAAGTATAAGTCTTTCTGTTTATAAGTGGGCTTTATAAGTAAACTTCATTGTCTTTTTATCAGTGAAGGAGTTGCAGAAGAACACGCAAATGGTGGAACCTCCCAAGAAACTTAATAAGAAATTCGATCATCTGGTTCTTGGTCCTGCTGCTGGACAAGGCTTGTCTAATCGATTGCAATGCCAAGGTTTCTGTCTGTTTATTTGTCTCAATTCCTGATATGCTTTGGCTCAAAAACATGTAATTCCAAATAGGTCTGCTTTGGAACTTTACATTATCTAAAGTAATGCTACTCACAAAAACCTACCTTGCACAAAACACAAATATGGTAACTTTCTTGCCGACATGTTAGTAATTTTTGGAAGGAGCACTTTGGGATTTTGGTCCTTTTAGCATTCACAAATGTTGAATTGATTATTAGTTTTTCTTAAAATTACCACATATTAGACAACATCTTGGATGTAATCTATGGTGCTAAAGGATCTTTTGCATTTTATATTTTTTTCTTATGGATATTTAGATAATTGAGGAAAACTTGAAAAGAATTAATGAACTGATAAAGGATTTGAGCAAAAAGATCTAATGCTCCCATTAGAGTGTGGTTTGTTGCTATGTCTGAGTTTTTTTTATTTTGCCTCACTAAATCTTACAGTTGGGGATTGTTAATTATTGGTAGTGATGAGATTTTCTTGAAATTGGTTGTTATTACTTATTACAGGTTTTCTTTTGTTACTTTGGCTTCATAGTATAGTATCTCAAATTTTTATCCAAAAAAGGTATAGTCTCTCAAATTCAAGATTGATTTAGATGCTAACATGATATATCCAGCACCTTGTATTCTTGTTAAGTAAGATTGTGTACTTAGTCTCACACCTTGTAGTTCTGTGAATTTTCTGGTTAAGTACTCATTTTGAAATTTATGACATTGGTTAAGTCCCTATTTGTATTGCTTGAGGACTTTAAAGTTGGATGCCTAGGCTACTGGTTTCCTTCTTGATTAATTTCTAGGGTCATTCAATTTGTTTTTGATCTCTTGCTTTCATTTCACATGAGCTAGGCTTTACCAACCCCTGATACTTTTATCCTTTTATGACTAGCTCTCTTTATGGTCATAAGCATTTCGGATATGCAAAGGGGTTGGAGAGCTTTTCCACACTGACTAGTTTTTCTTTTCTTTTCTTTACTGATTTTCTTTGTTGAGGATTTCTTATCCTCCAATGTTCTGTACATCTTTCTTCAGCTTTATCTAAAACAAATGATACTGTTAAAATTCAGGCTGCCTTTTACTTTACTTAAGGTTGAAATCCATTAGGTTACACATACACTTGTGATCAACCTTTCCAATTGTTCCAAATAGCCGGCTGCCTCTATTTGTGGGACCAGAAGTCTTACCTATTGTATCTGGCTAACCTATGGTACAAACCTTTGCACTCTTTTGCTACTGACACAGGAATTTTCAGCTCTGGAGTGTGAAACTTGCCCTATGACCTTTGCCAAATTAAGACCTGCTTAGTTAGCTGTCTGCACTGCAAATTAGGTCTTGTTGATTTTATGTTAAATTCCATTTTCTTCTCTTAATACCGCATCTCCAAGTGTAAATAAATTTGCAGATGCCTTAACTTTCATTGTGTTTGCAATTTGATGTCACACACTTCATTAAGTTAGTCTTTCAAGTGCTAAATAATATGAGAAAAATTAAGGTCAAACAGTGCTTCTTATCTATATATTTTTATTAATTTATTTATATGCATTTTCATATACATTTTATTGATTGATAAAAATGCATATGATTCAATTTATTACAAAAAAGTGCCCATGATTAAATTAATTTTAATGAATATATTAGTAACACTGAGGGTGTGGTGCAATGGTAAGGTTGTTTTATGATCTAGAGGTTACAGGTTCAAATCCTATAAACAGTCTCTTTGCATAAGGGTAAGGCTTCATACATCTACTCTTCTTAGACCCCAATAGGTGGGAGCCTTGTGCACTGGACTGTTGTTATATTTATTGTGTACAGCTTTTTGCTTATTCTTAAACCATATTTTTCGAGAACTGAAAGAGCCAAAGAAGGGAGATATCCTTTTCTTTCTAATAAATGATTTTCTCTGTTTGGTTTCTGATACCAGTGCTAGCAGTTTCTTTTCCTTTTATCATTTGATACCAACTTGCTCATGGACTTACGAAGCACGAAGACTTAAAAAATGTCTGTATTGGATATGTGCCTGTTTGTGATACCGTAACAGGTACTCCAAGGACACCGTTAGATACTGCTAGCATGCACCCTATAAGTTTTGTTTTTCTATTTTAATTATTGTTCCAATATGAGTGAAATATGAGTCGAATTTAATAGATGTGTTTGCATGCAATGAATACTGCTAAAAATAAATTTCCTCCGGTTTTTGATGTTTAATGAGATGATATATATAATTGTTTTTTTCTTCTCATATATGTTATGTTGTTTTGTATTGTACCTGTGTTCTAATTTTTCTTTTCAAAATATCTTATTCTCTTGTCGTACTGGTGTTGGATAGTCGTAGCAATGCATTATAGTCATGGACTTAATTTTGATAGATTACACTAATATCATCTGCTATCATGAATTGGGTATTATTAATATGTAAATTATATGCGTACTTCACATAGTACTTGCATTTTAGACTGTTAGAATATGTAAATATCTGTAATAAGGGAAATTATATATTTGTAAATATTCTTGTATTTATTTGTAATTATTACAGAGTCTATATAATTCAGCTCGCTATGTAGTTGAGACATAGATTTCATACATCTTTCTTTCCTCACTTTTCAGCTCAACATAGACCATAGGCCAAATTATTTTTAATGCAAGTTCATCAGATTAGCTTAATTTGTCATTATCTTACTTTGGATAGATTTATTTCTGTCATAAACCATCTCTCCCAAAAGTTTAAGTTGTTTAGTAGAGGCAAATGATGAATGACTTTATATTTTAACAATTTCTGAATGTTTACAATTTCCTTTTATTGATGTATGTATGTGTACAGGTCTAAACTATATCATTGTTTTACTGTTTGACTGGTTTTACTACTTTTCATGTTCATTGTCTTGGCTACGTTATTTTACATGTTGATAATTCTTATAATGTATTTTACATGTTCATAATTCATAGGGACAAAAGCTCTTAACAGAACACATGGTTCTAATGGCAGATCAGGTTTAGAGGGTGGTGTTGCATTTGTCACTGTCTTTACCATTTATAATTCTTCGGTCAATAGTGTAGATGATAAATCATCAAACACAGTTGTTGGCAATGCTTCATATAATAAGGTGGAAAGGTCAATGGCTGTGTTGAATGCCTTCATTAACTTCATTCAGGTAATTATTGAATGAAACTTGTGGATTGGCTGTATTACAAGAAATTTATTGTCTTTGATTATTGTGCCATGTATATTGTTTCTTAGTAAGTATAGTGTGGCGAAGTGTTTTGCATTTGTGTATCATTTTATACTTTTGGAGTTCATTAACCGGAGTAAGTAATTATGGGCAACAAGGAAGGAGCTTGAGTGATCAAATTGTGATGTAACTTTGCAGTGTACAAACTGTTTCTGACTTTAAATTCAACCAAATATTGCCAATGTTGTACAAGGGAGGCAGCATTAACTTGTACTGTTTCTATCCACATGCCACTCATTATTTGGTTGAGTCTTTCTGTTTTTTAAGTTTAGGTCTGATCTTTCTTCTAACCTTCAAACAAATGACGCTTTATTATATTTACTTACCATTTCTCTCATATACCTATATCAAAGTGTAATTTGTGTTACTGGTCAAAATATTTGGGCATGTAACTTTTGAAGTGAATATTTGTTATCATTGGCTTCAAGCATATATTTTTCACAATTATGCTAGGCAAACTTTCTTCAACTTTCAGTGTGGATAACATCTGCAGGTGGCAATGCCCCGGAGCAATGTGATTATTCTCACTGATCCAGTGTCTGACCTCTCTGTACAGAGAAATGGGGTCTCCCTGTATCCTATACAAGGTGAATATTCACGAGGCAAGTTGATGCTCCAAAGGATCAGGTCTTACATTGTAAGATCACATTGCGTCCGCTGTAGATAGAAAATATTTTGTCTAAAAATAGTTGCTTATCCATGTGAACCTGTTATGATCGGTTTCCCCTCTCTGTTTCTCTGCAAATCAAAACCAATTATGAAGATAATTTTAGTCTTATGATACATACTTGCCTTTGGCTGCAATCATGTGTGCAACAATAGACCAAGGGTTCTTGCTATCTTTGTCATTCTTTCTCTTTGATCTTCAATCCTGAAGTCATATCATACTCGTCTTCTATCATTATTTGTGATCATGATTAGAATTTTATAATTTTAATTCTTTAGAATAAATACTCGTCTTTTCCTTCTTTACAGACCTTTTTGGATACAAGGCATAAGATGCTTTCTCAGAGGCCGGGGAATATCACTCACTACATATTCACTGATTCTGATATGGCAGTGGTTGATGATTTAGGGCAGATTTTTCGTGACTATCCAAATTTTCACCTGGCTCTAACATTCAGGAACAACAAGGGTCAACCGCTAAATTCTGGATTCATTGCAGTCAGGGGTACCCCTGATGCAATTTTAAGGTGAACAAATTGTACTATCCTTAATTACCCTTTAATTACATTTACTTTGTATGTAACAACCAAACCTTATTCCACCAAATGGAGTTGGTTACATGGATCAGACAAAGCCTATGAGCTCTATAAATTTGGTAAATCTTGAGCAAGGTTATCTCTATGGTTTCTCCTAAAGTTTACTACGAAAATTAGGAATTGGTGCGCTGATTGTCAGACTGGACACTTACAATACATGACCTGTAACACATCACTTGGTAACTTAAAGGTTCTTGGAACAAGAAAAACAGTGATATTATTTGGGACTTAGTTTTGATCAACTGTTGATGTAATAAGTTTTGCAGTATCTATGAATCATATAGCGCCTCTAATTTATAATGATGTATTTTCTTGTTCACTACCTTGAGGCTTGTTAAGGAACAACTCTTATAAAAGCTTAAGCTTGTTAGATGAAGGCTCAAAGATCTAACTCTTAAAACACTTAAGAGAGGCTTTGGTGCTATTTCAAGAACCAACTCTCCTAAAAACTTTTGTTGGGTGAATGCTTATAAATGATTTTATATCTAACAAGAATTAATCAAATTTAAACTCTATTTTGACACCAGCATTCCAATGTTATCACTGAATGCTGCTGACATTTTTTAAAAAGATGGAAAATAGTGAGGAATTCTGATATCCATATTATTATCATTATTGTTCTTACAAATTGCACATCATTTACCATTGTCTTACATATAAAAGTATATACCTCCAAATACTTTTAGTATGCTTCTTTACTCCTTTTCAAGTTCATGTTACCATCAGTTTCATGATTTTTCTCATTGTTTGTTGATTCTATTTCTCCAATGAACATGTTTGAAAATCAGTATCTTTCATTTTCCTAATTTCTCCCTCTAGTAATTTTTCAAATCCTTTAATCTAATTTCAGAATCTATGCAGGGCAAAGCTTTTTCTACAAGAGGTTTTGAGAGTTTACCGCGCGAAATACATGAATGCTTCCCGCATGCTTGGTGATCAGTTAGCGCTTGCCTGGGTTGTGAAATCAAAACCTGATTTTGATGCCAGCAGGTTTTCCAAATCTGTAGCTTTCTCTGAAGACATTGGTGGTACTTCAGTGCTGTTCTTACCGTGTGCTATATACAACTGGACTCCACCAGAGGGTGCTGGACAATTTCATGGCATGCCATTGGATGTCAAGGTATAGTGCAGACTTAAAGTGTGTTTGGATAAAGCTTATTTGAGTTCAGAACAACTTAATAATCAAAGTTTCCTGAGATAGTTTTTGAAAAAAAATAAAAGTGATTATTTTCTAAAATTAAACTGTTACCGGACATTCTGCTGATCTAGCTGAATGTACTTCTTTTGGGGAGTTCGGTTCTGGAAATTTTGAAAAGTATATATATTGTCTTGTGAGGTTTTAACACTATTTTGGCCCTGGTTTGTTTCTGATATGCAGGTTGTTCATTTTAAAGGATCAAGAAAACGTCTAATGCTTGAGTCTTGGGATTTTTATTCCTCCTCTCTTGATATCCCAGATATGTTGTGCCTTATTTTGGGAAGTGGAAGAACAAAATATGATTTTTGAGAATGTTCACTTGTAAAAGATTTACATGTGATATTCTGCAGCATCTTGTTCATGTCAAGGGCTCGCAATTTTGAATGCATAAAAACAGATGGGACTGAGCACTTGTAGCTGCAAAAGTAAAAGGCAGAAAATGGTCTCTTGGGAATGTGTTGATTAGTTCTTTTACTTAGAAGAGTTACTTCTTTTTTTTTTTTATTTCTTCTTCTTCTTCATTTTCTTCTTCTTTATTTATTTATTTATTTATTTTTTGGGGTAAATTAGGAGAGTTTCTTTCAGAAGGCATAATTTTCACCCCATAACGTGTGGATCTTATTGTTTTGACTTTGTACGGGGGAATGCATATATGCAATTGGAAAAGATTTTTATCGAGTCTCACTTTTTACTATTTAAGCATGAGTTTGTATAAATTCGAAATAGCTGATGAGAACTTTCTACATATAAAACATAAGAATATTTAAGGAAATGGCAAAATAAATTTACAAGAGTCTCTCAAAAAATAAATAAATAAATAATTACAAGAGTCTATTTTAATAAAAGGTTAATGTTCTTTGTATATATCAGAAATTTTAACATCTTTTCTCAGATTTTTCTCTCTTTTATCAATTATTTTATTTTTTTATTTTTTGATAATTTTTTTTCCTTTCTATCTCTATGTATTTAAAGTGTTTATCTATTCAGTGATATAAAAAATATTTCTCTTTAATAAATATATGCTAAACACATTGAAATTTGATACAAAATAGGAACTTGGGAATTGGGATGAAAATAAAGAAAACATAGATGGAGTAAGGGGGTAGAAAAAAAGGGAAGGAAGATGGTGATGTAATTTTGACTTATATGCTGCACCTTATTTGCACATCTAAAAAATAACACTCCTATTTAATATCTCATGTCAACAAATAAAGCATTTTAAATTCTCTCTTAAAATTTCTCTTTTATATTTTTTTTTTCATCCAAACACATTCTTAGACCGTAGTGCCTGTTTGGACTGCCAGTAAAATCAATTTTACGAGAAGGAATGAAACCCTCCTCTCACAAACATTGCATTAGAAATTGTGTTCTACTCTTGGAATTTACATTTTTTTGCATTTAGCTGACAAACCAAACGGGCTCTTAATCTATATATGGTTGTCCAGCTAGTTCTCAGTCTACTGTTTCTCTCTGAACTCTACGAAGAAAGAACAAAATCTGGCAGAATAGGCAAGTGGATTACATTGACACCACTATCTATAATATTATATAAAAGGGTTGGGTAATTTTAATTTTTCTCTTAATCACATTTCACTTTTCACTATTATAATTTCCTTTTATATCTTTTATTTTTTTATTTTTTTTAAATTTTTCTCAACTCCTTTTAATTTTTTTTAATTTCTCTTAATTTCTCTAACCTCATGAGTATTTTAGAAATAGTAAAATTAGAGACCAAAATAGAAATATTTTAAAATTCATAATAAAATAAAAAAAACATGGATTGATAGGCACTTTAATGCCTATCAATCCACTAGTATTTGTAGATTATTTTTGAACATTAAATTTAGAATTTAGTTTCTATATATTGACGGTGTAAAATAATTTTTATACTGTTAATCAATAGAAATGTAAGAAAGTGCCAAATTACGGTATGTCTTTTATCATAGTGAATAGTTACCCAACATGATTTGACACCCTTTTTCGTTTTCATTAGCTGTCAGTATAAAGTTATTTTATATTATTAGTGTATAAAAATTAATTTCTTAAATTTATCACATCTTTTACATAACTATATAAAATATTTTTAGGAAAAATTTTATTTTATCCCCCTTAATTATAGGTCATGTGCTCTTTAAGTCTTTGAATTAAAAAATATTCAATATGATCCTACGACCTTTTATAAATATACATTTTAGTCCTTCTATTAAGTTTCATTGCTAATAGAAATAGTACATATTCAAGAATATTTAAAGGATAGAGTAGCACTTATTTTTATTTTAGAGATTAAAATATATATAGCCCAAATTTTAGGAGGGTAAAGTGTATTTATTTTCCATTAATAATAGATAAAAACTTAACAACAGGACTAAAGTATATAAGATTGTAGTTGACCAAAATAGATAGGATTAAAGTATATATGACTATAATTGAGGGGAGTAAAGTGAAATTTTTTCGAATTTTTTTTTTTTACAAACATATATCAATATTCACATAATTTTATATTCATATATTATTATGAGTTATGTTATGCATATATATATATATATATATATATATATATAGGATGTATCTTTAATTCAAATAGAGGATGACATCTCATCAATAGAGAATAATATATACTTATATATATATATATATATATATATGTATATATAATATGTTTCTATTATTATTTCTATTTTGTATTCAAATTGCATATGTTTAAATAATATTTTTATTTAATATGTCTCCAAATCCCAAGAAAAAGAAAACAAAAAGGTGCATACTTCGGCGGAAATGTTGTTAACATCTTTACTTGAAGATGTAACATGGTTATAATAAGAAAAGGGCATGTATTTAGTGTGGGACTCACATTTATTGATCGAGTTCTATCTGAGTTCTGAGGTACAAGTTCCCTTAAGGTTTAAAGTTTTGAGTTTATCTAATATGAGAGAATTCATTTCTTCTTTGTTTCTAAGATTTCGAATTATGAATAAACCATCTTATGTCAAATGAACTCGGGACTCGGATTGAACTCATATAATAAATGTGGGCCCCATACTATACACTTATTTTCTTCTTGTTACAACAATATTGGATCTCCAAGTGAAGATTTTAATCGCATTTCCAGCTATCGCATGCACCCAAAAAAAAAAAAAAAAAAAATCCAAAAATGAAAGGGAGAAGGAGCAGACCGACATGCCCCCATTAACAGAACATAGGTGGCCGATTCGTTACTCCCACCATCTTTTTGACTAACGTTACTCTCCTATAATAAATTAGAAAATGTACCCCGAGCACTCATTGTTTAATTTGCAAAATAGGGCTTTTTGCATTTTATTTGCAAAGGTAGTGTTTTGGCTAACTTTCCCTATTCTGCCTGAGCTTTCATGTGCAAGCAACCGTATTGTACATGCTATTTTGAGTCCGAGAAACCTTATTGTGCAGGGGCTTTCGATCCCGAGCAACCTATGTTGCGTACTATTAGTGTTGCTTGCAGATCTACCGTGGAAGTAGGTTGTGGCTGTTCCTATTGCATTGGTTTAGAATGCATGCCTTTGGACCTATAATGATGAGGGCCCCTTGGTTGCTAGTTAATGTTTCTTACCTGGAATTGGCTTTAAAAATGGTTACGATGCTTTATAACATCATAAAACCAAATAAAAAAATATACATCTTTTTAATTATAAGTAAAATGATATTGAAAAAGCTTTGGAGTCATGCATTAAAACTAAAAACTTTTGGAATCCATAGTTTATTGAAGGCAAGCGCATCATAGTAGTGCACAAAACTAGAGAAAAAAGACATGGCAAGTGGAATGCATGTAGTGAGCCATTTAGAGGCTGAAGCTTACATGGAGACTAGCAGGGACTCACTAAAATTTTGGAGGAAACATTGAAAAATTGTTGTATTGAAAGATGTGTATTCTTAGTAACTCATTCAGAAGTCTCCAGTGCTTGAAGAAGTTCAAGATTTATTGATTTATAATTGTTTTTATGGTTGAAATGATTAAACTTGTAGATTTTGAGCTAACCCATTACTAAAGATACAATATCGTGATGCATACTTCTTAAATTTTATGCTTTTTGCCATCATCAGTGCTTGTTAAAAGTAACATACTGAATTCAACAATCATGGATTGATTATTTAAATCTACATGTTGCACCATAAATGCTTTTAGTTTTACTGTTGGTATGGTAAATTTGTATTAGTCTGTGTATCCTTCAGAAAATGTTTCTACATCAATTCCTCTGCTGGACATATGTGATCAATACTCCACATTGCAAACCTAGTGATTGGCTTTGACTATTGATTAACATGGTGTGTTCTGTTTAGTGGGTTAGTTAGGCTTCATGCTATTGTCTTAGAATGCTCACAACTTACAAGTTCAGATTATGACAGTTATCACAAGATTTACTAGCAGTTTTGGTAGCTACAATAAGAGTTTGGAAAGTGGCTAACATAAAGCATAGTCACTTAGTCAATGAATCAATATCCATTGTTGTTATAGTAAACCGAAACTTTGTTTTCTCCATCACACTTCAGATGAAGGTATTATTTCTTTTTTCACTTGAAATCAAGTTATTAACCATGCTTCCCTGTCCAGAAATCTGGATGACAATCCATTTGAGAACACCATTCTTTGACAACCCTGTTGATGTTTTGTCCTGACATCTTAGAGTCATGTCGAGTTCTGCCTCAACATTTGACCTGGTCTAATGGATACTAAGTTCTCTCATTATATCCTTGCTAATTGCAACATTACTTCCTCGTTGAACTGCCACTTGGGGGGTCAAAACGAACCTGCATCCTAGCACAACACCCACACCTAGTCTCTACTCTAGGCTCCCTTTTGCGGTTCTGCAAGTTGTAAAATTTGGCAGGTCGGTAGCCCTCACGGAAACAAACAAAAGCTTGCTCAACTACTTCCCCCTTCCTATTCTTCCTTGTCTTACTTTTTCTTCCACTAAATCCCCTCGTCTTTGCAAAAGCATTGTAAAATGCAAAGGCTATTGCAAGATCACCAAAATGAAACCTCTCTACTAGATCATTCCCCAAATTCATGAACTCCATGACCCCAATGTCTTCCCACGAATTAATTGCAAATTCATCAATGTTCTGACATTCATTCCCACTGTCCTCAACATCCGCATGACTTTCATCCGTTGCATCCTCATCCAAACCCTCCTGATAATTATCCTCCTCATTTGAACCCTCCTCATCATTACCAGAATCATCCATACCCTCATCATAATTAGCCTCATCATCAAAGCCCCTGTCATAATTAGCCTCTTCATCCACGCCCTCCTCATAATTAGCCTGCTCATCCAAATTCTGCTTAGAAGTAATATGCTCCTGCAACAAACAGTCCACTCGATTAAAGCATATTCCATAACAACCACTTAATGCCTACACCGCATTGCCATCACTATCCCATCCTACTACAAATTCTCCTAACAATAGATTGCAGTACAGCAAAGACCAATAACACTGTTAACGATTTTGCAATATCCAATTCTAGCAATGACAAATTAAATTATTTAACAGATTCCAAATGACTGCCAATTTTCAACCATCTTTATCCAACCGCTTATGCTACTTGGATGAACAATTCGAATTATAATCACCAATCGTTCTAAAATTGCACGAAATAACCATGAACCCAGAGATACACTAATAACGAAAGTACCTCCGTCATTTTCACAGGATTACGTGGCACGGGACCTCTAAACTTTGTTATCAACTTTCACTGCTTCCAACTACGACTTAGCTCAGGATTGATATCTTCTAAAGTCTCTCTCCCTCACCCCCTTTGCAGATCTGAAAAACTCCCTTCAGAACCTTCAATGTGAACTACATGGGCCTTCTTCGTAGATTCAACAAATGGATGCTGCACCGACTTTGGAAACGCCGACTGCAACTCATGCCTAAGACACCATCCACAACGACAAAGGGGGAGACAAAATTTGGGTGACAATGACAAAA
Source organism: Pterocarpus santalinus (assembly GCA_031439595.1). Lineage (NCBI taxonomy): Eukaryota > Viridiplantae > Streptophyta > Magnoliopsida > Fabales > Fabaceae > Pterocarpus > Pterocarpus santalinus. The sequence continues at coordinate 54,757,369 of CM062527.1, forward strand.
AGGAAGGACGAATTTTGGGTGAGAACGTAAAATGGGTTAGAAAAGGGTACAATCCTAATAGATTGCTTAGGCTGGAATAGGATCGTTGCGAGGGAAACAATCAAGACCTGGCTCAAGCGCGGGTCCGTGCGGGTAGCAATGGTGGCGCGACTGATTTTCCTTGCTACTGGGGTATTCACATTTGATTCCGCTGGCTTAGGATGATGCAAGCTTGTGACTGTGGGTGAGGGTGAAAAGTTGCAGCGGTGGTTGTCTAATGTCTGAATGATGGTGGTGATGGTTGATGAACCTCGGTGCTTTGCCTCCACATGCCTCTACAGTCATCCAAAGAAAGGGACTAATCTGCAAATCTTAACAATTTAAAGACTCAAACCTAATTTGCTTAGTGAAATGACACGGGCAAAATAGTAACCGTCCGATTACATAAGCAACTCATCCAACAGTTGAGCGTGCTTAGAGTAACGTTAGTCCAAAAGATAATTGGACTAACGAATCCGTCACCCAGAACATAACACGACGGAACAATTGCCAATAACCTTTTGCCTTTTCTCATTGCTCTCTCTCTCTCTCTCTCTCTCTCTCTTAAAGGACCCTGAAATTCTCTTTCTTTCATACCCTTTCCGAAGATCAGTGCTAAGTTACTGCTTCTTCCTTAGCTCTCTCTCTCTCTCTCTCTCTCCAGTGTGGAGTGGAAGTAGGGCAGCTATGAAGAATGAGATGTGTATGTCATGGCAGTGCTGAGAATGGCTCGGCATAACAGTGCCAACCACAACAACAGCAACATCAACAACAGTGTTAGCCAACAACTACAACAACAGCAACAAGAGCTAGTGAAAGTGAAGCCCGTGTTCCATGACTTTCTGGGCAGGAAGAAGAGCCCCATCATCACTGATTCCAATGTCATATTTGCCCCTAAGGCCTTCAACGCTAGTAGAGCCTCCAATCCTGACCCCTCTTCCACCACTGACATTTATTCCGGTGAGTCATATCCCCCCGCCGGGGGGGGGGGGGGGACATCACCGCATTTATTTAAAAATAACATCTTTACTCTTTAGTTTCATTTGTAAGTTGTTTTGGTTAAAACCCATTTGCTGCATTTTGAGTTTAAAGTTTTCATCATCCTCTTGTGTTGTGTTGTCTACCCTCAATTTCCGTGCTGCACTTTTTTAGTTGTGGGGTATCTTTATGATGGATTAGTTGGTTTTAGTTAAATCATTGTTGGGTTTGGTAGCTTCTCAGGTCTTTGTTTTATCAACAAAGCTTTTTTGTGTGTTTGAGTGTGGATTTGTTTTATCCTTTCTTGTTAATCAATTGTTTCTTCACTCTTTTTAAGCATTCATGCAGTGTGTATTTAGTTGGCAGGAGTATTTTCTGGTAACTTTTGTAAATTTACTTGAAGTGTTTTTTGTTAAATTTTGTTTTACATAGTTTTTCTTTGCGGTATGATGTTGGTTCTATTCTCTGCTTGATAGTTCATAATTCCACAATTATTTCTCGATTTGCACTGAATTTATGCTGAGAATTTCTGTTGTTTTGAACAGAAAACTTTCTTTGTGCCAAAAAAATAAAAAACGAGAAATTTCTCAACGGCATTCTTATGGTTTGTCAGCATTGGATGATGCACATGATATCAATTTTTGGTCTTTTCATAATTATTGTTATTACATTACTCTCTCTCTCTCTCTCTCTCTCTCTCTCTCTCTTGTTCTAAGTTACAGTTTTTGAAAATACAAAACATTTATGGAAGCTTATGTTGTTTTCGAAGTGTTATAACTTTTAGATTAGTGTAATGTTTTTTTCCCTCATGATTTGATAGAAGGACAGGAAGGAAATGGAAATTATCTTGAAGGAGTTCCATTCTGTGGCCAAAGGAGTGACTTTTCAGGCTCTGAGATAGGCAACAGACTAGTAGGAAACAAGAGAAGTGTTTCAGATTCCACTGTTTTCGATTCCTCCAGAGACGCCTTCCAAATAGGCCTTGATTCCCTTCAAAACTCACATTTGATGAAGGTCCAACATAATTCTTCCTCTCCTTTATTCACATAACCAAAAAGGAAAAATTATTTATGCTTTTTGTCTTCTATTATTTGATATCTTAAGTTCTATTTTGAAACAGATTCTCGGGAATGCAGCTGGAGTGGAGCGGCTTAGAAGGCCCAATGATGATGAAGTCTTCCTTGGTATGCAGTCACTGAAGCCAAGTTCTGGTCCTCAGATGTTTCAGCCTCCCACCGGCAGTAAGGTTTACCCCAATAAATGGGAGCGATCTATTCTCATGAATGTTTGCCCTTCCATGCAGTATCAACCATGTGGGGTTCAAGTGCCGTTTGTGCACCATAACACTTCTAATAAGATGAGGGATACCAATGCTGGTCCTTCATTTATCTCTCAGTCAGCTGCTGATAAAGGATCTAGAACTGGAATAAATGGCCCTGGGATTTTGAGTTCTACAAATACAACCAATGCTGCCACTGAGAAAACTTCATCTGCAGTGCTGCTTGGTGGCAGCATAACAAAGCCAGTGACAAATATAGTAGACCCAGAATCTTCCATGCCACTGAGGTGAGTCTTATTTAGTGCAGTTGCCTAATGGCCCCCTGCCCCTTCATCCAATTGATGTCTTGATGTTGGAAAATAAATTTTATGCATTTTGGCTTTGACTGCAGTCGACATGGGTTAACACCTGCCAGCTGTCAGATGACTATTTTTTATGGAGGTCAAGCTTATGTATTTGATAATGTCCAGCCTAATAAGGTCTGCTCTCCGATTATTCAAGAGGGAAGTCTATTGAGCAAAATAAGGCCTGAAATTAATTTTTATTTGCTGCCATAAAGAAAAGTTGTGGTTTGGAATATAGTCCGATTACTTACGTGAGTGGTTTAATAATCATTCTTCCTTTGTTATTAAGACTGTGAATGCAGGATTTTCTTCATAGTCCTATAGCAAGAAAAGTTTAAACTATGTTAGGAACTTGTACCAGCATTCTGATTTTAGTTGACAAAACGTCATGGTGTCTTCTGAGTTGATTTCCTAGATGCTCTGATGTTATTGATGCAGCAGTTTTTATAGCTTCTCCATGAACCACCTGGTCCCCATGCTGAATTTGGAGTTCTTACTGGAAAAACTTTAGCAACCAATACTATTTTGGATTTTTGGTACCCTAGTGACAATTACTATTGGAAATTTCCCATTTCACTTACTGATTAGAACACTTATTGATGCAAGCTTTCTTCTAGTGTTCAAGAATGTATATTTTGTTTTACTTTATTCAAAAAATATGTATTGGTGATTTTTATGGATTTTGTTAAGACTTGTAGTTTTAAATTCAGCTTATAGTTTTGCTTTTGTATCTTTTTCTTTTCCGGAGTACTCGTTCTTGGACTCTTCAAAAATGTTTCTTGCTGAGATTTGGAAATTCATTGCTATAGCTGGCTGCATCAAACTTGAAGCTACCAAAAGAAACTTGGGGCTTGCATTTAAAGGGATAGTGTTGGCAATTGCCTTAGATTACTGTATTAGACTTGCACTTAGGTTCCTAACCAGGAGATTAAATCATGTAATTCTTGTATGATTTGTTGATGAATTAAATTTGTTTTCTTGTTTTGGGCCTGAAGATGGTCCTTTGGTCTGGACTCTGGATTTTGATGATAATTCTTAGAGCATATAATGGATCATGTTGTATTCTCTGTCTTTGAATGATAAGTTAGCAGATATGAGATGCTAGCATAGCTGCTTAGGGATTTCTTTTACTCCGAAATGTGGTAACTTAAAATGAGTTTGCTAATTTGGTAGGAGTACGCATTTTGGAGGGCCAGTTCTTTGTTTTCATTTTTATTTTTATAGTTTTAAATGCTTAGTCTTTCATGTTGCGTGTATCTGTGTTTGTTTCTTGTATGTGTGTGTCTAATGAGTGCCTCAACTATGGAGGAGCTTAGATGATGATTGCCCCATGCTTAAACGGGTTTGAGACGTTGATCATAAGACTGGAATGTGTTGTTACATGGTTTATCCTTATAGGCCTTAGCTGTTACTTTTGTATCTTTGTGAGGGTGTCTTATCCTCTTTTCTTTTCTTCTAATAAAATTTCTTTTTCAATAAAAAAAAAAAAAAATCTGCAAGCAGCCTTTTAAGATGCTGAATGAATTGCTTGGTGTTGCTGCCTAATAATTCTGGATTAGTTATCAATCATTTCCCAAGTGTTATTGTTTCTTGAATTGGTATTCTTGTCTTTGAGCTAGTTACTATGGGAGGATCAGCAACTCTATCACTTTGCTGAACATTAAATTGAAAGTCATGTGAGGATCTGTCAATTTGTATATACTACATTGTCACTTGGTTTGTTTATTTGTACAGCTATTATTCTTCTGTATATCTCAAGCAATCTTTCTTGTAAACTGTGTACATAATGTACACATACTCAATATACTCATCAATGAAAATTCAATTTTCTGCACTCATTACCTCAAATAATAAATGCAAATCCTTATTTGGTAGTATGTGGCTGGCATTCCACATTTCTTATTATGACAGTTCTCTAGTGTTCTGCTTCCTCATCTTGAAATTTTGCACTGGCAACAGCTGGTGATAGCATTGTGCTTTTAAATTAAAAGAATTGCAATGTTAGTTTGCAATGCACAATCTCAAAATATATTTCTGCTTCTCAAAGGTGGTGGTTGTATTGCATAATTCTCAGCACTAAGATGGATATTCAATTGCGAAGTGTCTGTAACTTAGGTGAATTTTTGTGTTTTGTGCCAACTTGCGTTACTTCACACTAAGTCTTGTCTGATTTTACTAATACCTTTTTATTTCCTTTTATAGATAGTCATTTGAATGATTTATTTCATTGTACTTTGACTCTACCAGTTTGCATAACAGCTAGGTTTTAATATGATGTAATGAGCAAGTTATGATGTTCTTGGAAGTCTGCAAGCAACATAAGTTCACTTAGCCTTCAAGACCTTGTAACAGAATGCCTTTTTTCTTCTTACTAATTTCATTCATTACTCTGATCTGAAATTTCATGTACGTTCAAATAAGCAGTGTGGTTTCATTTGGTAGCATGACTTCTGTATGCTTTATGATGTATGCAGGCAGATGTTGTAATGGCTTTAGCTAGGTCAAATGGTGGATCTTGGTCCACGACATTCTCAACCAAATCTGCTGTAAAGCTGGTTCATGATAGTAACTTGCCTGTTGGAGAGAATGAAACAGCTGTAGCAAGTAATGCGGCTTTACCACAGAATCTTCGTGGGAGATTGTCTATTACGGGCAGTTCTAGTCATGCCATCGGGCCTGTTGATCGAGTAACTACTCCGGCAGGTGATCCTCAGTCATAGTACGTTGTTTGGATTTGCCTGCTTTCAACTATCTTATAATACCTCCCACAGATGTACTTCACCAAAATACAAAATTGTTTTTGGCCACAAACATGATATATAAAGCATGGGTGTAATTCTAAATGGTTGCTGTACCCAAACTGGGTGTGTATTTGTTGCCGGTACTTGTTGGTCAAGCATTGCAATAAGCAAATGTCACCTAAATACAAGCGAATGTCATCCTTTTAAATCTTGTTAGACATTTTTGTTTGCTTATATATTTTACAGTGATTAGTTAGAACATTATAGAATTTACATTTATTTAATGATTTAATTACTTTATTGTTTATGATTTTATATAACATATTCCCCTAGACTCTAGTTTTTACAAAGTTTTCGTACCTCGTACTTGTATTCATATCTAGCATGAGTACCTTACCTGTATCTATGCAATATTTATACTAATCCCTCTGCATGTCACCTTGTCATTGACCTTAAAATTTCTTACAGGTCTTGAAAAGCCAGACTTAAAAGATATTTTCATGATTTCGGTTGTGACTTAAGTTTCATTTCTTTTAAACTGTTCAGTTTGTTGTTGATTGCTAAACTTGTTGTAGGGGCTCACCAGGGAAGCATTATAGCTACAGATACAAGAAATCCAGTTCAAGCAGCAAATCCCAGTTCTGAAGAGAAAAAGGCATAATGGTAATGAATCTGAGTGTAGAAGGTTTTCCGTTCCTATTTATAAGAATGCTTGATAGCTTTCTCCTATTCTGATTACTAGTGGGTATCATCCTCTCCTTTTGTCTAATTTCCTTCTGATCTTACAACTTTTGTCATTATTTAAAGAGGCCTAAGAGCTATATCATATATCGGATAAAGAGGGCTTTTGTTTTCATTTCTTGTTTTCAGGTTTTCTGGAAAAAAAAAATAGTGAAAATAAAAAATTTTAAAAATAGGAAATGAAAATAGAAAACAAACAGAATCGGATGTTGCAGTTTCCAAACATCTCTGGAAGCTTGTCTTAGGACTAGCTTCAGATTATGGAAACCTCAGGGTTCCATTGCCTCAACTACTCCAAACCGTTCTTCAAATCCGTTCAATCACAGTAATTAGATTCCTTCATCAAAACTCTTGATTACAAATTTTACTTTCACAGCGGTTGGTGCAAAAGCTAGAACTAAACTTTTTTTGCGTCATAAGCAGGTCCGTAATCCAGATGCGATTTGACCTCTAACGAAACCTGGAAGAACATTATTGTAAAGATAAAGGAACATTCAAAATCTACGATATATATATCAGTAAAAGGTGGAAATAATGTTTTCATTAAGCAATCATTTTTGTAAAGTAGATTTTCTATTGTGGCTAACTAATTATTTTTACATAGAAAAAATTGTAACATGTGTGACCTAAAATAAGAAGCTACTCGGGGCTGGCATCAATATACTTTCTTCGACGACTTTATGGAAACTTTCATCCTATGATGCCAATAATTAAGCATAAAAAGAATTTTCTTTTGTTATAACATTTTACTGTGTATGATAGAAAAATAAATTATATATAAGAGATGAAGTACGTTTCTAATATTGCAAAATGTAACTATATATTTAACGTCATAACTTTAGTTTATTGGACACTAAGGTGTTAAAATTTCTTCTAGTAGTTGTGTGTGACTATTACATTTGTCAATTGTAATTTGGTTTGGAGTTATGGGGTTTACTTCTTCTAAGTTAAAGGTTCAACACAAGCCTTGATCATATTATTAACCCCTCCCCCCCCCCCCCTCCAAAAAAAAAATACAAAAACAAAAGAGAAAGACAAAAACAACCGCAAACAAAAGAACAGTTTTGGGTATTGTATTCGTATGAACCTGATTGCTCCTGACAATTGGATTTAGTTAGTCTTGCTAGTTAATTACCACTATTATTTTATATTATTTATTAAGTGTTATTTGATGGCAACTTTTAAATTTATTTTAGTTATGAAATGAATCAAGAGAAGTAAGTTAAAATTTTTTAAGAAATTACAAACATAATTTTACACAAGAAAAAGAATTTCTTTGGTTTTAGTTAGAGAAAAAACACAAACCTAGGAAAAAGAAGGAAATAACAAGTACAATTGTAATGGGGAAACCAAAAACTATTTGAGGGTGTTTGCCAATTTGACGATGTCGTGCTTTCCTTGGTTCCAAATTTTGTAAAATGAATGTCATATCTCCCTCTCTCCAACAATAGTAGCATGTGGAAAAAATATCTTGCCTTTAAACGAAAGTTTGGCAATATTTTGTGCAATTGAACCTTAAAATAGTGATCCAAGATACTAATTCATTTTGAGGATTTTATTTTTTATTTGGATTGGTCATTTCAACAACTACTCAAATTTTGTAACAAGACAATATGCGATAGTTTTATTTTCTTAAACATGTTCTATTATCAGTATAAAACTTTTATGAATTCTTCAATGAGAAATCTTTAAAAAGTCCTAAGAGTGATGTCTTAAAACCTAGAGTCTTTATCGAATATACCATTAATAATTTTAAAGAAGAGAAACAATGTTTTTTTTTTATTTATATTTTTGACGTGGGTCTGCTTAGCGACCTTTTTTCCAGTGGATCTTTACCATTCTAAGATTGTAATGCACTATAAATATGTTGAGCGTTCAATAAATAAATTAATCCATTGGGATCTGAAAAAGTAAATAGATCGAAAAAAATGCAATTAACTAACGCCAAACAATGGAGAGGTCAAAATATTATGAATTGGCATCAATATTATCCATATGTGATGTACAAATCGTTCGAATAACTTTGTTGTTATTACGATTGTACTAGTCAGAAAAATGCAAAAACAGCTAGATACTTCTAAAATGCACGATTAATATGACGTTAACTGACCTTAAAGGAGAAGTGTGTTGTGTATGAAAAAAAAAGGGTAAAAATAGAGGTTGATTGTGAATTAAGTTAAATTTTAGAACTACATGAAGGGAAAAAAAACAAAACCTATCATAAACAAATGAAATTTTGTTATGTCATTTGTACACCTACTTTAGACGAGATTTTTAATTAAATGAAAAGGTATTTCTTTACCTTTGAGAATAAAAATGAAATTCTTATGTCAACAGCATCCATGTCAGTAATTATTAATAGTTCTTCCATTAAACCTTTTCACATGGAGAAGGGGTTGGGCAAGGTGATCCCTTATCACCCTTCTTGTTTGTCCTGGTGGTTGAAGTTTTCAACAAGATGATGGAAAGGGATAACATTTAGGTTTGATTAATGGCATCTCAATTAGGAAGGAAAATGTGGTGTTGTCACAGTTCACAGGTGACACCATTCTTTTCTACCCACCGGACGTTAATGTGCTATATCATTACAAATGTGTGGTGCGGATTGTCCCCCTAAGGCTAAGCTATTTGCATAGTTTTTGGTCATTAGTAACCTTAACACAAAAGATAGACTAGTTAGAATGAATATTTTGCAATAATAACAGATCAAGTGTGTTTTTTAGAGTGAATATGATGAAAGCATTGAACATTTGCTTTTTACTTGCAGTTTCTCTTGGCAAGTATGATGTACAATTTTTAAATGGCGGGGCCTATCTTGGGTCATGCCAAAAGAACCAAGAATGGTAGGAGTTGGATCATGTTTGGGGAATCAACAAGAAGATGTGGTATTTGTCCTTCTTTGCAACTGTATGCGCAATTTGGAAGTTTAGGAATAAAATAATTTTTCAACAGCTGGATGTCAACAGGAGTTACCTAATGGTGTAGCTAAAAGAGAACCTATAGAATTAGGTGAAAATTTGTCCATAATATCAGAAGATTGATGTAGTGAGTTAATGCCATTTTGTAGTCTTGTATGTGCAATGACTATATCCCATTGAAGCTAACAGCTTGAGGTGGCTTAGTTTTGTTTATCTATTTTGGCATTGTGTTATGTCTTGTGTTTTTGTATCTTCGTGGATGAGCTAGTTTTGGGGGGTCTGTTATTATGGGGGATTCTATGGTGTATATATAAAAAAAATTGCACCATGAAGATATCAGCTCCATCAAATGAATAAATAACATGTGTCATGTGTATCATGCAACTCATCACATATGATACACCCTAATATTTTCCTCTCTTCCCCTAACTACCCCAAATCATCTTCTACCTCAACTTGCCCTCCATTACCTTTTGCCTAGCACCTAGCTATCTCACCACCACCACTTGCTAACCTCGCCACCACAATTGTGGCCCCCTTCGTCATAGCTCATGACACCGCAACACCCTCCACCTAGCACTCAGGAGCTCACCACCACCACTAACCAAACACGAAGAGAATTTTACAAAAATCAATCAAACACTTAGTGCATTGCAACAACAGATCCATATCCAATATCCACACATAAAAATTCTAGATTCAACAACTCAATAGTTCACAACAACATATCTGAGCAATTACACCGGGAAAGGAATCAAAATCACAGAGCAACAATAGACAACAACAACTCAACAAATCAAGAATCACATCAAGCGGAACTAGAGTGACCAAATCGTGCAACCAAGTCCATCGCCAGATTTGACGGCGAAGTAGCAATGATAGGTGTAGGGATGTCAGCGGCGAGGCGGCGGCGGATAGGCCCCCGTCCCCCGCCCCGCGAGTAAATACCCGCCCCTGTCCCCCGCCCCATATCCGTGCGGGTACCCGTTTTTTCCTTACCCGCGGGTTTACGGGTACCCGTGGATATCCATGGATACCCGTTAAAATATTAAAAATTTTAAAAATTTAAATTAGATATAAAAATTCTAATATTCTAAAATACTTAAAATAACCATAAATAATAATCTAATTTAACAATTCAAATTCTAACAATTTAGTATACTTAAAATTAAAATAAACACATAAAATAAACAAAAAATAGGTACAATAATTTAATTCTACAATCTAAATTCTAATAACTTAAAATACTTAAAATAAAAATAAACACATAATAGTAATCCAATCATTAGTCTAATATATAATAAATATAAATAAATCTAACTTATAAATTTAGACCTTAGTCTAATCAATTTAAATAACAATAATATTAGTTTAACTAAATTAATAATTTAAGGATAAAATAATAATTTCATGGCGAGTACCCGCGGGTATGGATATAGTGATCCCCGCCCCCGCCCCGTTTAACATGCGGGTATTTAAAATCCCCGCCCCCATTACCCGCGGGGGCAAAATCTTCCCCCCATACCCGCCCCGTTGCGGGTATTACCCGCGGGTATCCGCGGGTACGAGTTTTTTTGACATTCCTAGATAGGTGAAGCACCACCAGATCCGAATAGTAGCTTTGACAATCAGAACAACGGCGACAATGCTTCGAGTAGTGGCGACTAAGGCAATCCGAGCGTTGGCATCGACCGTGATCTTCATGGCTCAACCTTTGGTGGAGACGGTAGGGATGTGGAGGTTGAAGAAGCGGCAAACATGGAGCAGAAAAAGAATCGAGGTGGAGGCGTGGAGGCGCAGGAAGAGACAATGACAACCAAAGTCGGAGGCGGAGAAGGCACGATCATTGTGAAGCATTCTAAGCTATTGAGGGAGGAAGATGATGGTGGCGGCATTCTTCATATCTAGTGGTGGTGAGCTCGTGAAAAAGGAAAAGATAACAAGTGATGAAAAGTGAGTAATAGACTTAGGATGTATTAATATGGGTAGTTGTATGGTTTACCCTTCCACATGTCATATACTTAGTTGACACAACTCATGTCTTCATGGTGTAGATTTTTCTTAATCTGCACCAAAGTAAACACCCTATTTTTACTTCATGGGTGCCCTATACAGCTTTGGACTCTTATCTCTTCTTTGTTTCTTTGGTTCTACGTTTTGATGTTTGTTGATCTTGCTCCTCAATTGCTTTTGGTTGAGTTTGAACTACTTATCAAATAAAAAAACATATAGAGTATTTGGGAACATAAGTAATATGTGTCAAGTGATTTAAAATTATTAGGTTCAAATATCCTTTCTAAATATTGCTTTTGTTGTACATTGTTACTTTGTAGTTCATTATACATGAAAATATAAGCATTCTCTAAATCTATTCCTTTCAGCTTCACATTAGAATTATCCTAAAACCAATTCATGGTTGGTTGGAGTGATAGATGCTCCTTCCTTCTAACCAATGGTCTCAGGTTTGAGTCTTGGGTATAGAGTAATTGATGTTAGGAGAGGAGTAATTCTTACATATTCCATGGAGGAAGAAATTCTTCCTCCATGGAGCAATCTTAATCTTTAATGTTGGTTGTGAAAGACACAAAAAAAAGGAGAGAAAGAAGATGCAAAGGTGGAGATGTGTGGTGGAGGAAGAAAAAAGTATCCTCCATGGAGGATAGAAGAAAATTCTGTTAGGAGAGTCATGCCTCCTATAGGATATCAATGTTTGAATAGGATTGGCTGTAGTAACAAGATACTTGTGATTTTGACAAAAAAAGAAACAGAATTATCCCAGAAATATAGCATATTCTGAATTCGAATACCAAAGATCGGGACACTAGTGACATCACGTATCAAGTATGTTGAAGTAGAGGCCTAGTTGTAGGGCAACTATCAAAAATGTTCTCTAGGTCCAAGGAGAGTGACAACAAGATCTCATCAACTAGCTAAGGTAACACACTTTGACAAAGGTCTAAGAATTTTTAACTTGTATAAAATTTAAAATTTATAATTACAATGAGTACCAATATAGTAATAACGTTCATTTTTCAAAATATACCATTTTGACTTTTGAACTATGTCTTTAAAATTTTATTTTATACTAAATACTTTTTAGTATTACAAAGCAAGAAAATAGATGTAGTTAACCATTAGAAGTTTATTGTCAACAACCATCTATTAACTGTTTTTCCTAGATGACTTTGGCAGTGCCATAATGCAATTTCTTGTACTTTTAAAGTGGATTTTCCTATGCTATAATAAAATCGAAATAAGCATACAATAAATTGAAACAAAGAATTTTTTGTGAAAAAAAATACTTATATATAAATACAACTACCTAATATTGTGGGGATTAAATACAAAATTAGAATAGGTTCGGTCAAAATGTTCTCAAGCTTCATCAATAGAAGGATGTGTCATTACACCATCAGTCCTGAAAATGCCATCTCATGCAAGGTGTTGAACTTCTCTTATGTGGAACATACTTGTACATCACACTTCCCCCTCTCTTGGGTTTAAACTTAAGCTCTCTATAGAATTTACAATGAGTCAAGGTAGCATCATGTTTGTAATAGAGCATGCAACCTTTCAAATAACAATCAATCTTCACTTTATTCAACCCAAGCTTAGAAACTAACTTTTTGGTTTGGTAAAGGTCCTTTGGGATTAATTTTGGTTGTGGACTAATTTCACTTATTAGTGAAGCCCACTAATTAAAGAAACTTTGGCTTTGGTTCGCATCTAACTTATTACTCAACATTCTTACTGCCAAAGATAATTGCGAACACACACTCTTTTCCCATAAAGGCCTATTCACTGCTTCTAACAGAGTATTTAATCTCTTAGCATTTGGATTGGAACCTCTTTTTAAGGTTTGTAATACATTCCAAATTTATGGCTAGCAGCATAAAAAATTATTCCTTGATAACGACTAAGGTTATCTTTCTAACTCATGTTACCCCCTCTTCGTTACCTACATAGACCTCACTGGAACTACTACTAACATAACCTACACCAAATTGATTCTTCGGTGGAAGAACTTCCCCATATTCAATCCAAACCTAGTAATTAGGTTTACATGTGATATCTAATGGACTCAATGTCTAAAAATTTCCTATATCTACATTTAGCACAGGGGCACTTGAATATCCCTTCACATATGAACTACTCTATTTGACCACAAGTCATTATGAATTCTTCAAGCCCCTTATAAAATTGTGGTTCAATCGCCCTTGAGCTAGGTGTAATTGATCACATCCAAACTCAATTTGGAGAAAATATTATCTCTCAACAATATTATACACCTACAAAGTATAATAATTACACATCAATAAAAAAAATTAGGCAGAGTCTCCTCCTAAATTAGGAATCTAAATAGTCAAAAAAATCTAGGTAGAGGCTCTACTTGAATAAGGAGCTAGCCTCCACTTATTTCATTACAGTAATTATTTAATTCAAATAACATTCTAAATGATAAAAAAAATTTGGGCAGAGTTTCCCCTTAAATTAGGAGTTTGCACAAAAAGTAATTCATCAATCAAACACAAATAACAAATATATATAGTCATTTAAATTAATAAGTTAATCATCAAAATTGTTCTAGAGTGCATCCCCTTACTTCACATCATGTAGGCACATAATATCATAGCATACAATTCAAACAATGGAAATAAACTCTTAGCCTTCCCCTGGTTATGAAATCTCATTCTCTTTCTTCCATCCTGCAGCTCTATCCTAGAAAACATAAGTCTCTAATATTTCAAAAAATATAAAATTATAAAAATAGTACAATGTACATACTTATTTTCTGATAAATGGTACACATACTGACAATTGGTGTACTCAAAATGCTCCAAACACCCAATGCACTAGAAATGCAAGCACTCTAAGTGCTCCAAATGGGATATTTAACAATCAACACAAAAAAATACATTATTAACTAACTTAGAAACTAAAAACTTTGAGTAAAAAGAATGGAATAAAAATAAGAGGCTAAACAAAAAAAAAAAACCAAATAGAATGCTTAATAACATATCATAAACACAATAGTGGACTCCAGTGTCGAAATGGAAGCTCTAGCAGTGACGAAATGGTCATGGCCATGTGGGGGGCGAGAGAGGGGGGAGTGAGAGAAAGGAATGTGAGAAGTGAGGAAGAAGAAAGGGGCTGTCACGACCCTTCAAAGCCGTGACCGACGCATAGGAAATTTTCATTCCCTAGCAAGCCTAACCAAAAATCTATGTAAAAACTGACAGAGTTTCCCCTAAAATTAGGTCATTCCCAATTATACAAAATCTGCAAAAATTGTCCAGACAATCCAGCACAGCTTAAACACAATTACACATGTCTATGTACGTACATATAATTATAGTTTGGAAACCTTACACACATAAGGCAATCAAAAAGAGTTGTGTAGCTAAAGTAAGTTCAACAAAATAACATATTTGCTTCATTAGTCCCAAAATGAAAAACCAGATTGATACACATAATTCTAATCCAACCCCGGACTCTGCCTGCAGTTCATGGAGCACTATATCATCACAAGCTATTCATAGCTATACAAACAATAATCCAAAAGAGAAGCCAAGGCCCTTCCAGTGGGCTCACCAAAATGGGACAAGCAGAAATCCTAGTGAGCAGGAGGAGCAGAACCCGCCTCAACGGCTAAATCTGAAATGGATAAGGAAACCACGGAGTGAGTTATAAAACTCAGTGAGAAATAATGTACTCATAGGTGGCGTGAGACAAGCAAAAACATCCAACTAATCTTTAAATTATGAAGATGGAATACAATCACTTTCTCTCAACAAAAGAGTCTTTGAAAATATTGAGTTCATACTATGATAAAACTTCAAGGGAGAATCCCATTTCCAGAAATAGCTGCCTAACTGGGTAGCCCTGTGGCCTAACTCCAGCAGTAGATAATAACTGCACGCCTGTGCGTGTCTATAACTTCCGGACATGTTGGCCGACATGCCGGGCTAGCAATCACCCTGCTAGCTGGGTTATACGAGGTGCACCAAGGCTAATGATACTGTCATTAGCAAACAGTTCTGTTACAGTTTCCTCCCTTTTGGAAAACTTTACTCATAATAAAATCCTTGTCAACAAGCTCTTCTTTTAATCTAACTTGTACATTCTTATTATAGCATTAATGCATAATGAAAATTTAGAAAACTTCTACACTCTAACACAATTTTATTCTTAAGTCTTGTCTCATGCTCATAACATTTAACATCCACTGAATGTAAATTCTAATTAGTAAACTAGAGTTTAACATAGTTTCATAAAGAATTAAATTCCAAACTAAAAACAATATAAATTTGAATCATCTTTCAAAGTGGTTAGCAGCATAAATTGGTATTATACATGCATAACTTCATATAAAATTTAACTATGAGCACACTATTCACTCACAACTAAGATCCCAAATCAAAAGCTTAAGTGGGTGTTGCCTCTGAGCCAACCGGAGTCTCCCCGGAAGAGTCCAAAGCTACAAAACATATAAAACTAACATAATAAGCTTTTAGAAATCAAACTCAACCCCAATCAACACCTAAACATAAAATCCCCCAATTTGAGCCCTAACCTTCTCCACCCCAAAATCCATACTCTACTCCAAGCAACAAAATAACCAATCTATGGCTAAAAGGAGGTAGAGAGTAATGATAATTTACCTTAAAGCCTTGAAAGGAGGAGTGGAGCAAGGGAGGAGTTTTGGGTCTCCTCCACCTTCCTCTTTCTCTCACTTCAAGAAGGTAGAGAGAGAGAGCTCATGGAAGATGATGATGATGGTGATGATGAAGAAGAAGAGATGGGTTTGTGAGGAAATCCAAAGGGAAGGATGATGGACTTAAGAGATGAGTGAGAGTGGAGGGGTTTTTTTTTTTTTTTTTTTTTTTTTTTTTTTTTTTAGAGAGAGGAACCTAAGAGAGAGAGGGTTTGAATGAAAATGAGGGAGAAGAGTCGAAACTCACTTAAAACGTCGGACAATGGGCGCTTAGGTGGCCATCTTCGAGCGCCTGGGCACCCAACAGCCTGAAACACCTTCAATTATCCTGACAGCGGGCGCTTGGGTGGCGATTTCTAGCGCCTGGGCGCCCAAACCCCTGAAACCCAATATGCTGATAACACTGCTGGCGCCTAGGCGTTAGCACCCTGAAATTTTTTTTTTTTTACACACACATTTCTAAACATATATCTAATCCTAAGGCATGACATTCTCTCCCCCTTAAAGAAATTTGGTCCTCCAAATTATGCTATATTTACCTTGAGGCTTAAATAAGTATGGATACTTGGAACGCATTACATCTTCGGATTCCCAAGTGGCTTCCTCAGTTGTGTGATTCCTCCAGATCACCTTCACTGAAGTTACTTCCTTTGAGCGCAGTTTCTTTACTTGCCGATCCACTATAGCTATCGGTTCCTCTTCATAGCATAGATTCTCATCTAGTTGAACCATTTGTGGTTCAAGGACATGAGAAGGATCATGCGTATACTTTTGAAGCATAGAAACATGGAAAACTGGGTGAATCAAGGATAAATTGGGTGACAAGGCTAATCTATAAGCCACTACACCAATTTGCTCAAGAATTTCAAAGGGACCGATATAACGTGGGCTAAGTTTTCCCTTCTTGCCAAACCTCATCACACGCTTCATAGGAGAAACTCTAAGAAAAACACGGTCTCCAACCGAAAACTCCAATTCTCATCTTCGATTGTCCACATACGCTTTTTGCCTACTTTGAGCGGCTAAAAGTCTTTCCTTTATGATATGAACCTTTTCCAAGGAGTCTTGGACTAAATCTGGCCCCAGAAGCTTAGCCTCACTAATTTCAAACCAACCAATAGGAGATCGACAACGCCTTCCATATAAAGCTTCAAAAGGTGCCATTTGAATGCTTGATTGGTAGCTATTGTTATAGGAGAATTCAATCAGAGGCAAGAAACGGCTCCAATTCCCACCAAAATCCAAGACACAGGCCCTTAGCATATCCTCTAAAATTTGAATAGTCCTCTCAGATTGTCCATCTATTTGAGGATGAAAAGCAGTCCTGAGTTCCAAACGTGTGCCTAGGGCTTCCTGAAAGGCTTTCCAGAAATGAGAGGTGAATTGAGGCCCCCGATCCGAGATAATGGATACGGGTACCCCATGCAATTTAACTATCTCATCAATATACATTTGTGCATATTGAACCGCACTGAAAGTGGTTTTCACTGGGAGAAAATGAGCGGACTTTGTCAATCGGTCAACTATCACCCAGATGGAATCAAATCCCTTAGGGTTCTTGGTAATCCGGTGACGAAATCCATGGTAATGCGCTCCCACTTCCATTCTGGTATTTCTATTTGTTGGTGAAGACCAGCTGGCCTTTGATGTTCTGCCTTGACTTGCTGGCAGACTAAGCAATACAATTGCTTCAGGTCTTGGTACATCTTAGTCGAACCCGGATGAATGGTGTATCTGGAATTATGAGCTTCTTCAAGAATGATTCTTCTCAACTCACTCACATCAGGCACACACAAACGGCTACCATGCCTTAAAGCACCTTCTTGATCTAAGGTGAAATTAGAATTCTTGCCACTTTGAACCTCTTCTATTAGCTTCCTTAACTTGGGATCTTTGCTTTGAGCTTCTCTAATTTGTTCAATTAAAGAAGACCGAGCTCTAAGATAAGCCACAAGTGCTCCAGACTCCTTTAATTCAAACTGTACACCTTCTAACTCTAACTTGTAAATTTCTTATATTAAAGGTCTTTTAATAGGAGTTATGTGGGCTAAACTACCCATTGATTTCCTACTCAAAGCATCTGCCACAACATTTGCTTTTCCCGGGTGGTACAATATTGAGCAATCATAATCCTTTAACAATTCCACCCACCTCCGCTGCCTCAGGTTCAAATCTTTTTTCTGGAAAATATACTTAAGGCTTTTGTGATCCGTGTAAATCTCACAAGCCTCGCCATATAGATAATGCCGCCATATCTTTAAGGCAAAAACAACTGCTACCATCTCCAAGTCATGGGTGGGATAATTTTGCTCATGCTTCTTAAGTTGTCTTGAAGCATAAGCAATTACCCGACCATGCTGCATCAAAACACACCTAAGACCTATCCTTAAAGCATCACAATACACCGAGAATCCACTTGGACCCGAAGGCAAAACAAGAACCGGAGTTGTGATTAAGCAAGTCTTGAGCTTCTAAAAGCTCTCCTCACAAGCATCTGTCCACTGAAATTTCACATTCTTTTGGGTTAGTTGAGTCAATGGTGCCGCAATCTTGGAAAAATCTTTGACAAAACGACGATAATAGCCAGCTAACCCTAAGAAACTATGGATCTCTGTGACTGTGGTAGGTCTTGGCCACTGCTGTATAGCTTCAACCTTTTTAGGGTCCACCATAATTCCTTCCTTCGACACTATATGACCCAGAAATGCTACCTTGTCCAACCAAAATTCACATTTAGAGAATTTAGCATATAGATGATGATCCCTTAGAGTTTGAAGGGCAATTCGCAAATGCTGCTCATGCTCTTCTTGGCTTTTGGAGTACACAAGGATATCATCGATAAAGACGATTATGAAGCGATCCAAGAAAGGTTTAAAGACACGGTTCATCAAGTCCATAAAAGCAGCTAGGGCATTGGTTAACCCAAAGGACATTACTAGGAACTAGTAATGTCCATAACGGGTACGAAAAGCAGTTTTTGGAATATCCGCTTCTTTAACCTTCAACTGGTGATACCCAGAACGAAGGTCGATCTTGGAAAAACAAGAAGCTCCTTGGAGTTGGTCAAATAGGTCATCTATGCGAGGCAAAGGGTACTTGTTACGCACTGTCACCTTATTCAGTTGACGGTAATCCACACACAACCTTAGAGACCCATCCTTCTTTCTTACAAATAAGACGGGAGCACCCCACGGAGAAGTACTTGGACGTATGAAACCCTTATCTAACAAGTCTTGCAACTGCTCTTTCAATTCTTTTAATTACAGCCGATTGCTATGCGATAAGGGGGTATGGAAACAGGTTGAGTGTTCGGGAATACATCGATTCCAAACTCAATTTCTCTGTTTGGCGGCATTCCAGGCAATTCTTCTGGAAATACATCCTGAAACTCCCTGACCACGGGAACTTGTTTCACATTTGGGATTTCGGCCTTAACATCCTTAACCACAGCAATATAACCCTCACTTCCCTTGCTCATAAGCTGCAGAGCATTAAAAGAAGAAATTAAGCTGGTGGGAGTGATACAATGACTCCCTCTATAAACACATTGTAACTGCCCAGGAATCTCAAATCTCACTTCCTTCGAATGACAATCCACTGTGGCATGACAAGAAGCTAACCAATCCATTCCTAAGATAACGTCAAAATCAACCATATCTAAGAGTATTAAATCAATTAGGGTGTCCATACCGCATACACAGACCATGCAAGATTTGAATACCAACTGAACTAAGAGTGATTGCCCCATAGGGGTACCAACCAAGAATGGATCGTCTAATTTTATGGGACGCTCACCAAATCGAGAGGCAAAGAAAGGGGACACATATGAATGTGTAGACCCTGGATCAAACAACACATGAGCATTATATGAATGCACTTGAAGTATACCTGCCACTACTGCATTAGAAGCTTGAGCATCCTAACGTGTCAAAGCATAGAGGCGTGGCTGTCCTCTTCCTGTCCTCCCGGCTCTTCTACTACTGACATTCCTGCCACCAGTCCCTCTACCAGATACCCCAGAAGTGGCACCCTGAGATGGTGGGGAGAAAGAAGTAGACGGAACGACTAGCGGAACAGAACCTCGACTAGATCCTCCTATCAGCTGGGGGCAATCTTTCTTAAAATGGCCCTCTTGTCAGCAACCAAAACAAGCTGTTGATCCCTTCCAACATGCGCCTGAATGTGGTTTGCCACAACTTTGGCAATGTGGCCGTGGTTGGCCAGAATGTTCGAGTCCTGGTATACTTTGCTGTAATGCACCACCGACATGAGACGCTGTGATAGGAAAGTTCACTAGGTTGGGCCTAGATGGTGCAGCCCCTCCTAGGTGAACCCGCTGCTGGCCCTGAGGGACTTGAATTCCTCCAGAACTCGAACCACCAGAAAAGAAACCCTTAGTCTTTGGCTTCTTAGTTGCTTCCTTAGAGGCCTTTCTCTCTATTTTACCAGACTCAATTAGCAATGCGGCATTCACTGCTTCAGCATATGTAATCTTGCCAATCTGAGGAGCTAGGGTGGTGAATAAAGGATCTACCAACCCGCGAATGAATCTCTCGACCCCCAATGCTTCAGTGGCCACTAGATGAAATGCATAGCGAGAGAGCCGTGTAAACTCCATGTCATATTCTGTAACTGACATTCTTGGTGTTTGCTTGAGTTTCTCAAGGTCAGCTGCAAGGTTTGCCCTCTTGCTAGCAGGGAGAAATCGAGCCATGAAAATCTCTGAGAATTCCTCCCATGTAAGAGGAGGTAAAACAACTAATTTCCCCCTTCGGAAAGTTTCAAACCATTGCTCTGCTATCCCGTCCAAACGATAGGCCGCTAACTCCACCGCCTTTGTGGTTAAACATTCAAGGACCCGAAGAGCCTTGAGAGTCTTGTCCAGAAATAGTTGAGGGTCCTCCGTCATAAGATTCCCCATAAAAGTAGGGGGTCCAACTTAAGAAAGTCTTGGACCGTGACATCCCGTCCCATTGGAGGTAAAACTTGCACTCGTTCCGGGGCTACTTGTGTTGCAGCTGCTTCTTGGGGTTGTCCTCCAACCCGCCTCTGATCAGCCATCATTCCCACCAGAGTTTCAATAGCCTGGTGGACTCCGCGGATCTCCGCAACCACTTCAGGCATAGCCCCAGTAGGGGCAGGCTCCTCTACTTGCCTGGCCGTTCTACCACAGCCTTTGCCCCTTGCTCGACCACGACCCCTCCCTCTTAGCACTGGAGAAGGGGCTCGGTCTGACTTAGCATCAGGGGTTTCTTGATTTGAGGCTCTTCGAGCCTGAGTACGTCTCCTTGGTGGCATCTCCGCCTATTAAAAGAGGGCTTGATTAACACATTCTTAAGATTAAGAAGACCAAGACAAGAATACTTAAAACAAGAATACAAGAATGAACATCCTAAAGGCCTCGGGTAGTGTCACGTCTGGTGAAAATGGGCCGGCTTCCACTTACACAGTCGTGACTACACCTAAGGACACTTGCTCCATGAATCACAGGGAAACCTAGGCTCTGATACCACTTATGTCACGACCCTTCATAGCCGTGACCGGCGCATAGGAAATTTTCATTCCCTAGCAAGCCTAACCAAAAATCTATGTAAAAACTGACAGAGTTTCCCTTAAAATTAGGTCATTCCCAATTATACAAAATCTGCAAAAATTGTCCAGACAATCCAGCATAGCTTAAACACAATTACACATGTCTATGTACATACATATAATTATAGTTTGGAAACCTTACACACATAAGGCAATCAAAAAGAGTTGTGTAGCTAAAGTAAGTTCAACAAAATAACATATTTGCTTCATTAGTCCCAAAATGAAAAACCAGATTGATACACATAATTCTAATCCAACCCCGGACTCTGCCTGTAGTTCATGGAGCACTATATCATCACAAGTTATTCATAGCTATACAAACAATAATCCAAAAGAGAAGCCAAGGCCCTTCCAGTGGGCTCACCAAAATAGGACAAGCAGAAATCCTAGTGAGCAGGAGGAGCGTAACACCGCCAGCGGCTAAATCTGAAATGGATAAGGAAACCACGGAGTGAGTTATAAAACTCAGTGGGAAATAATGTACTCATAGGTGGCGTGAGACAAGCAAAAACATCCAACTAATCTTTAAATTATGAAGATGGAATACAATCACTTTCTCTCAACAAAAGAGTCTTTGAAAATATTGAGTTCATACTATGATAAAACTTCAAGGGAGAATCCCATTCCCAGAAATAGCTGCCTAACTGGGTAGCCTGCCCCTAACTCAGTAGTAGATAATAATCGCACGCCTGTGCGTGTCTATAATCTTCCGGACATGTTGGCCGACATGCTAGCTAGCAATCACCCTGCTAGCTGGGTTATACGAGGTGCACCAAGGCTAATGATCTTGTCATTAGCAAAGCGATTCATTACAGTTTCCTCCCTTTTGAAAAACTTTACTCATAATAAAATCCTTGTCAACAAGCTCTTCTTTTAATCTAACTTGTACATTCTTATTATAGCATTAATGCATAATGAAAATTTAGAAAACTTCTACACTCTAACACAATTTTATTCTTAAGTCTTGTCTCATGCTCATAACATTTAACATCCACTGAATGTAAATTCTAATTAGTAAACTAGAGTTTAACATAGTTTCATAAAGAATTAAATTCCAAACTAAAAACAATATAAATTTGAATCATCTTTCAAAGTGGTTAGCAGCATAAATTGGTATCATACATGCATAACTTCATATAAAATTTAACTATGAGCACACTAATCACTCACAACTAAGATCCCAAATCAAGAGCTTAAGTGGGTGTTGCCTCTGAGCCAACCGGAGTCTCCCCAGAAGAGTCCAAAGCTACAAAACATATAAAACTAACATAATAAGCTTTTAGAAATCAAACTCAACCCCAATCAACACCTAAACATAAAATCCCCCAATTTGAGCCCTAACCTTCTCCACCCCAAAATCCATACTCTACTCCAAGCAACAAAATAACCAATCTATGGCTAAAAGGAGGTAGAGAGTAATGATAATTTACCTTAAAGCCTTGAAAGGAGGAGTGGAGCAAGGGAGGAGTTTTGGGTCTCCTCCACCTTCCTCTTTCTCTCACTTCAAGAAGGTAGAGAAAGAGAGCTCATGGAAGATGATGATGATGGTGATGATGAAGAAGAAGAGATGGGTTTGTGAGGAAATCCAAAGGGAAGGATGATGGACTTAAGAGATGAGTGAGAGTGGAGGGTTTTTTTTGTTTTTTTTTTTTTAGAGAGAGGAACCTAAGAGAGAGAGGGTTTGAGTGAAAATGAGGGAGAAGAGTCGAAACTCACTTAAAACGTCGGACAGTGGGCGCTTAGGCGACCATCTTTGAGCGCCTGGGCGCCCAACAGCCTGAAACACCTTCAATTATCCTGACAGCGGGCACCTGGGCGGCGGTTTCTAGCGCCTGGGCGCCCAAACCCCTGAAACCCAATATGCTAATAACACTGCTGGCACCTAGGCGCCCAAATCTGGCGCCTAGGTGCTAGCACCCTGAAATTTTTTTTTTTTTACACACACATTTCTAAATATATATCTAATCCTAAGGCATTACAGGGGCAATCACGATTTAATGTTATGTGTTATTATTATCGATAGATATTCCGTCTGTAATGGTATAATGAAACGAATCATTTCATTAATCACTCATTTGGTAATAACATTAATGAAATGATTCATTTCTGTAACCACCAATTACTGATAAAAAATTTGTTGGTAATATAAAAATAATGGAAAATGAAATGGTTTAGGCGGTAATGCCTAAATTTCAAATATCAATGAAAATTTATTGGTAATTATTTAAATATTTAAACTAATGGAAAGATAACACAAAATATTACCGACAGTCATTCTGTCAGTATTTTTTAAAAAGGCATAGTTGGTAATGATTTAAAGTTTTAAATTAAATTAAAAAAATACAAAATGTTACTGATGGCTACTTCGTTAGTAATTTTAAAAGAGAAAATTTAATTCCTCTAATTACCAATGAAATATTCGTCAGAAAATTTTTGGCAACTGTACCATCGACAATGCCATCGTAAATCATTTGGCGCCATTAGGTGCAAAATTTTATCAACAAATTTATTGACAGATTTGCTCATTCGTCACTAATTGACAATTTGCAATTTTTTTTTTATTTTATCATCAATTTTTAACGCTTTTGTAGTAGTGCGAGAAAAGCAATTAAAGTTAATTAGCGGTTCAATTAATTTATTTGGCTCAAAATTACTTAATTAAATCATTTGAAAGGCTCAAAACACTAAATAATTAATATATAAAAATACTAATTATCAATCATATAAGGGTATCAACATGATGAACATGGAAAGGTATCACACTTTGACAATGGCGCAAAGGTCATAAGGGTTTTGTGTGCTTCATGTTCACATGGCTGTCTCGTTTGAGAGGCTTCTCTCCTACTTTTGCTTTTGTGTTCTTGCCTCAAGCCCTTTTAAGCATGAGCCAAGGTTTCAAGTTGAGCAAACACCTTTATGCTTTACTCTTGAAGTTGTCTTACCACTCAAAGGAGGTGATCTACTATTGTGTTAATAATAGACAGAAACTTAATAGAAGGACTAAAGTACATATTCAGAAAGGTTTGAGAGATCACGTTACATATTTTTTAAGTTCAGGAGCTAGTATGTACATGATCGGTTAAGGGGATAAAGTGGATTGTTCTCCTAAATAAACATAGGATACAAGGATTTAATCTTACTGACCAACTGAATTTTACCTTTTTTTTTTTTTATTTGGGTCTTATTACTAAAATTTTGATTAATTTGGCCCAACCTAATGGAGGTCCCTAAAGGGGATAGGAGTCTCCTAGCGAGGGTTATAACTACGCTATCTGATTCACGATATCCGTGGCTTGCTTGAAGGTCCTTCAACTGTGAGTTTCTCTCGTATTTTTTGGATTGCTAACACCTACACAAATTACTTGGCAAAGAAGGGTGTTTTCAGCAGCCAAGTATTAGAGTGAATCTTCATTTTAATCCTTGAAGTTGTATGTATGCTTTATTTTAATTCTTAAAATTAAAAAATTAATAATTTAATCTCTGAAATTGAAAATATTTATTCAAATTAGTCTTTTTGATAATTTAAATTAATTCCTATAAACATCACCATAAAGATTAACTTGAATCACTTTTTACAATTTTAGTGATCAAATCATTAATTTCTTAATTTTAAAAAGTAAAATAAAATATGCATACAATTTTAAGAGCCAAAATAAATATTTTCTTGCAAGTATTATGTGTTGCCTTTGTTTTTTTCTTTTTTGGCTTGAAGCTCATGCTATCAAAAAAAAAAAAAAAAGTAAGAGAAACTAAATAATAACTAAAGTAGGAGTGACATGGGGAGGGACAACGGTCACCCGCTTTTTATTCATTAACCATAAATTAATGTTTCCGCATTATTATATATTCAGCATTAACTTTTAATTAATATTTCTACGTCATTAACTATTCAGTATTAAGTATTATTTATAACTATTCAACAAAGCTTGATTATAAAGATATTTATTAAAATATTTTTATTTAATAACTAATTTATTATATTAATATTTTATTATTTGTTGCACTTAAAATTATATGAAGGGTAAAATAGAAAATTTTGTAATAAATATTTCATTAAAATGTGAGAGTAATAGATAATATGAAAAAAAAAATTTACTCAAAGTGACACTTATTTTAATCAGAGGAAGTAGTATTTTTTATGTATTTATTTTTTTCTTGGGTTATAATGACTATATATTACTCATTTTATTTCAAAATATCTGTTACTTTAATCATTTGCGCAGGTGTTAAGGAATTCAAAATTAAAAGTTGATTACGAAACAATTTTACTAAACTATCATTATTTAATGTTTAACATCTTATTGTGTTGTTGAATTAATATCAAGGATATAACTGAAAACTTTGTAATTAATTCTTTATAGAAATATGATAATAACAGATAAATTAAAACAAAACATTAGCCTAAAGTAATAGATATTTTGAAACAAATAGATTTTATGCTTATTAATAATTATTTATATAAGACTAGGATCAAATGATACTGGTATAAGAGTACAATTCTTTACATTGATTTTTTTTTATTGAAATTTCCTTTTCTTTTGGGTTTCCTAGAGTATCCCCTCATTCGATAAGTTAGACACTAATCTCCACGGGTATGGTTAAGCGCATAAGCGAGGGAACTCTCCTAATGGCATTTTTTTATATACACATGAATTCCGAAATCAAACAAAGGACCATATACTTGAGGAATTTGAGCCCTTTCCATTCAGACCAACATCTTTTTGGTGAAATTTCTTTTTTATTTCACTAAAGAAATTTCACTTTTTAATTTTTTATTATTTTTAAATTTTTAAAAATAAATACACTCAACTCTTTTTTCATCAATTATTAAATTCAAATATCCTCTCTCTTCAATAAAACTTTATTCTATTATTCTTTTTCTTCATTAAATTATGTTATTTTTAATAGTTAAATTAAAACAAAGTTAGTAATTAACTATTCAAAATTAACCAATATTTATAACTATTCAATAAAAATAATTTTTTACTACCAACCACTTTATCTAGTCACTATAACATCCACCGTTTTTCGCCTAATTATTCGGTTTTACCGAATAATTGAGAATAATCAAAATTCGGTTGAATAATTATTTAGACTCAATTGATTAGCAATTACTTGAGTTTAGATAAGAGAGAATTAAGTTAGAGTATAGAAGATTTCATAAAAATTTTATTGAAAACCAATTTACCGATTTAAAAGAAATCGGTAATATTACGGTATTTTAAACTGTCGGAACTGAACTAATAGAATTACAAGCTTAAAAGCCTAGAATCTAAGGCTGATAACTCAGCCACTTTGCCCCATAAAAGTGGCGCCATAAGGCCACACTTCATGGAGAAGCTTGGCTGAATTTCAGTCAAGCATTATGAACCAATCAAATTCAAGATAAATCATCCAAAAGCAATCAGATTTTTCACCCTTTTTCACCCACTTCAGACCACATTTCAGCGCCACTTTTCTCCTTCCTTTCAGCTCTCTTTCTCTCTTCTTCATACACCAAACTCTAGCCAACATCAAGCCACTTCAAGCTTTGCTCATCCAAACCTTCAAATTCCAGCAAAAACACTTGGATCAAAGGTAGGAGTTTTGATTCTTGCTTCAGTTCTGTGGTCTTGGCTGGCTGTGCTTGGATTATTTTCATGATCTTTGATGTGTTAAATAAATGTTTATGATGATATGTGATTAGTTTTGGGCTGTTGGTTTGATTAAAACTGAAGTGGAAGCAAGAAAGCATGAAAATAGAAAGAGCTGATGGGTTAGAGAATAAAAAACCCTCGGCAGTCCGTACGGCAGAGTGTACGGCTCCGCCTATAGCCCATTAAATTGGGTAAACTATTTTTATATAAAACTAGACATCTAGGGCTTTCCATAGATATATCATATAACGCTTTTGGATTAGAAATGAGAGAGATATGATTTTTTGAATTTCGACCTAGGGTTTTGACTCTGGTTCTGGGCAGATTGGGTTGTTTAGAGTAGAACTCGACCTATACTACTTGAAAATGAGTGAAACCAACTTTGTTAGAAAGCTTACACATAGGAAAATGTCCCATAAAAATTTCAGAATTAGATATGGACCCAGTTGCTCCCAGTGCTCCACGCAATTCGCCCTATGTCCATAACGAGCTAGAACAGGGCAGTTTAGGAAGGTCCGAATTCGAGGCTTGTAACTCGAGCTCTACTAAGTCAAATTGAATGAAACTTTTTCTAAATGAAACTTTGTTCTGTTAGCTTTAATATAAGACCAATTTCGTGTGATTTGTATCAGTTTTCGATTTTTAGTGGATTTTTACTTTTAGTTGCCTGATTCTGGCTAGCCATTGGGCAGGCCGAGATAAAATCTAGATATCTTGAGTTGTAGATATCAAAATCAGACGGGACTAAAGAGGTTAGAAACTAGACACATAACGCTACAATATATCCAAAAATTAGGTTTAAATGACTTAAATTGAAATAAAGGTGGGATATACCATGACCGAGTAGAATAAGGCAGAATTAGCTAAAAGCCCTATTGATGCTTTGTTGAAACCAATGAATGAATCTATGAATGTGTATGCATATTTGCTGCTCTATACTAAAATTGCAAATTGTGTAAATGTATTGGTTGGCTGGCACTATTTATGGGGAAGTGGACATGTTCCGTTATGCTGCCGAAATTTCGGTAGAATCCCTGCATAAGTTATGAATTACATGTTAATGCATATACCTTTTCAAGAAAGCTATGAAAGTTATGATAAGAAACATGTTATTATGAAAGTTCTATACTACTTAGGCCAGCCCCGGATAAGAAGTTAAGGGGAATAGATCGGTGGGAAGGTCGGGAAAAGTAAACCCGGCATTCCTGTATAGGAACGAGCTCGATCCTGAAAAGCAGACTATTACCTAGGAGTCTAAATGGTCAAGAACTCCCAGGGGACCAAGAGATGGAAAATGATGAAAAGTAAAGGAAAGGCTTATAAAGAAAAGTTCACGATTAAGTTTACATGACTATATAAATGCATGATTACATGGAATATTTATGTCAAGATGTTTACAGTAGTCTATTATACCTATCTACTGTCGTTGTTCATTTATTCTGTTTATTATTCTATGTATCATTATTTGTAATCTACTCTATTTCTTATGTCAACTAAAGTAAAATTGAACCTTGTCTCGGATCAGACTTTTTCCTAAACTCATTAAAACGGATAGCCTAGTTTGAACACATGCTCTTATAATTAAATAAAAACTGAGGCAACTGAGAATGAATGTGACGTCAGAAAAACGTCATACATGAACCCTACTGAGAATTTCTTGAAATTCTCATCCCGTATTGTATTTCCGCATCATTCTCAGACGCTGGCGAAGGGCTCAACAGCCACTCCTTTCACTGAGATCCCAGACCTGCAGTTTCACTATGACTCCGAGTTGGACTCGTTGGACACAATCTACTCCTGCTATTTCTACCTCTACTTTGCAGCATTAGGAATCTTGCTGTTCCTTTATTTCATCTGTTGTTAATATGTATATGTATAAACTGAAGCCTTGGCTTCCAAACTACATATGTACATATACAATTGGTAATATATCACTTATTCGTATATTTTATGTTATGTTATATTAGACTTTATTACGTTTTATAATGCTATTCACTTCTATTAAGTAACAGCGCGCCACTTCAACGATTTAGTGATAATAATCACGAGGTTTAAGTAGAACGTTAGCACGGTAACACAGACTACCTAACTTAATGCTATGACTTAAGCATAACATCAAATTAGTAGGGTGTTACAATCACTTTCAAGAAAAATATTTTGTCCATTTTATCTATTATTTTCACATATCAATAATATATTTATCATTAAATTTTCAAATTTTCTCTTTACAAAATTCTAAGCGCATCAGTAATAAAAAAAATAGAGTGAAATTAATAAAATAAATTAATCATATATTAAAAATTAAATAAGAATATTTTAATAAACATATTTCATAATTAATGCTTGATTGAGTTCATTAATTCTTGTACATATGACTAAAGTGACAAGTAAAGTTGATTGGAGGTAATACTTTCTTAGCATTTAGTATTTTTGATGTATTTAATTTTTTTCTTCATTTATAACAACTACATATTATAAATTTATTTATTATTATTTATATAGAGGCATGATCAAATGACATCAGTTTAAGAGTAAAATTCTTTATGCCAATATTTTTCATTGATATTCCTAGATTTTATTTCACTAAAAAATTATTTTATTTATTTTTAGTTTTTTAAAATAAGTATACTCAAATTCTCTTTTTTCATTAATTATTAAATTTAGATAATCTCTCTTTTCATTAACACTGTTTTATTGTTATCTTTATTTTTTTTAAAAATTGTGGCATTTTTAACCGTTAAATTAAAATAAAATTAATAGTCAGAAATTGATGTAAATAATTTAGTATTTTGATTTATTTAATATTTTTTTTCTGAGTTTATAAGGACTGCATATTATATACTTATTAATTTCTTTTTATGTAGAGGTATGATCAAATAATATTAGTGCAAGAGTAAAACTCTTTATGTCAATATTTTTATTGAAATTTCTAATTTTTATTTCACTAAAAAACTCTGTTATTTAATTATTTAATTATTTTATTTTTTAAAAATAAATACACTTATATTCTCTTTCTTCATTAATTGTTAAATTTAAATATTCTCTCTCTTCATTATCGCTCTATTTTATTATTCTCTTTCTTCATTAAATTGCGTCACATTCTTATTTATATATACTCTATCCGTTTTAATTTATCTGTCTATTTGAAAAACTTGATACATTCTTAAATCAATGTATCTAGATACAATTGATTTAGAAATATATTAAGTTATCCAAATGGACAGATAAATTAAAACGGATAGAGCAATTATTTTTATTTTTATTAATTATTAAATAATCACATTAGTTTTTATTCATTAACTTTTCAAATAATGATATATCCTCCTAATTTTGATATATCCTCCTAATTTCTAAACAAAGAAAATAATAAATGCTTTTTATGTTTTCAAGATAATTAATATATCTGCAAAACATTTCAATATTTTCCATATTTAGTAAGTAGGAGAATTGTTAGAAGGATGTTTTAAGAGAATGCTTCAGGAGGATATATCATTTTTCTAACTTTTAATTAATGTTTCTACATTATTAAGGAGTCAGCATTTGATAATTATACATTATTAACTATTCAGATTTAACTATTATTTCTAACTATTCAACAAGATATTTTTCTATTTTCGTATAATTTATTTTTTTCATGTATTTAATTTTTTTCTCTTAGTTAATAACAATTGGATAGTCTGTATCTATTTAATTTTAATAAAATATTAATTATTAATTATTCCTTATTTCTAAACACATATAAACCGCTTGGTATTTTTCTATTTTTTCATTTACTATTTATCAATTATTATTTATTAACTTGCAATTAAGTTTTTTTAACTTTTAATCTTATATAATTCAAATTCTTATGATATATATACACTCAAGTTCTAAGCAATCAAGCACACTGCGAACTCCATAAACTTGTTAGCTTGCAATGGCCACAAATCACTCTGAAATCCATGGAGACAACCCCCGCCAAATTAATCTTCCCTTGGACTTTTCTTCAATTCAGTCCTTGCCTGATTCCCATGCATGGCCTGAATCTACTGGTGATCAATTCAGTGATGGAGATGGATCATTTTTACCCATCATTGACCTTAATGACCCTAATGCCATTGAGCTCATTGGCCTTGCATGTGAGAATTGGGGTGCCTTCCAATTGAAGAACCATGGCATACCCTTGAGTGTTATTGAAGAGGTTGAAGTGCAGACAAAGCGGCTCTTTGCTCTCCCCACCGAGCAGAAGTTGAAGGCTCTTAGATCCCCTGATTACCCCACCGGATACGGCACTATTTGGATCTCACCTTTCTTCAAAAAGTATATGTGGCAAGAAGGATTCACCATCTATGGCTCTGCAGCTAATGATGCCAAAAAGATCTGGCCTGATGACTATGAACGATTTTGGTGAGTAAAAATATTGTGTTCTATCTCATGCACTTAATGCAACGTGGACAATCATGTAGGCGTGTAACTCGATTAAATTGACCTAATGAACCCGAGTATCCAAACAAAATAGATTTGATTTGGATCAATTGGGACAATTGGTTCATTTTAATATGAAATTAAATTAAATCAAACTAATTATTATTGGCTAGGTTTTGAATTTATAATTTTTCAACCTAATTATCTAAACATCTAACAAGATCACTCGATCAACTAACTTTTTTATTTATTTCTAATTTTTCAAAGTTTTACACTTAAGTTTTTAATAATAAAGTCATTTTTTATCTTCTTTAATTTGTTTATATTTATTTAAAAAAATTATTTATTTACACCGTTATTAATTATATCATAATCAAGTTTTATACTACTATTAGTTCTTATAAGGATAAATTTCTTTTTTAAAAATATAATTATTTATTTTTTACTTTAATTCGATAACCTAAATTATTGAACTAACCTGATTTTAATCAGATCGGTTTGGTTCATATTTGTTGAAAAAAAAAAATTAAGAATCAAATTAAATCAATCCAATTAAATTTAGTTGGTTCAGATTTAATTTTCAGT
The DNA here is from genome assembly GCA_031439595.1 of Pterocarpus santalinus. Taxonomy (NCBI): domain Eukaryota; kingdom Viridiplantae; phylum Streptophyta; class Magnoliopsida; order Fabales; family Fabaceae; genus Pterocarpus; species Pterocarpus santalinus. The sequence continues at coordinate 54,789,320 of CM062527.1, forward strand.
CAAACTCAAACCAAATCAACTTATTTACACCCGTACTATCATATGTCACATACTTTTGATGGCTTTTTAAGCTTTTATCGTAATGAAAACCATTACAGGATACTCTTGGTTCAAGTTTATGCTTGAGAAGAGAGTCCTATTAATTTGAATTTTTAACTTTTCATTAAAAAACAAATACATTAGACAAGTGCTTTAGTATTCAATTCTTTCTCTATTAGGTGAGATACACGAATGAAACAAAAACACTTGTTAATTAGCCGTTTTCCTCATTCAATTCTTTCTCCATTAATTGAGACACACGAATGAAACAAAAATACTTGTTAATTAGCCGTTTTCCTCATTCGCTACATTTGATAAAGGTTTTTGTAGCCACCACATGGACATGATAAAATAATTTGTAAAATGTATGGTTAGAGACTAAAATTAGCTTCAAATCCGTAAGTCGTCTTTTGAATGTTATATACATAATACTTTGTATGTGGTTTTACAACATCTCATCTGCTTCAAGACAAGCTCACAAAGAAACTAAGATGGAGTATTACATGCCATTGCACGAAACCTTGAAGTTTGTTTGATTTCTGTTTTTATTTTTTGTTCTCATTTTTTGTTTTTCTGTTTTCAGGAATTTACATAAAATTCTGCTTTTTGTTTTCATTTTCTATTTCTACTATTCTTTTTTTTTTCTTTTTTTTTTTTTTTTTGCACAAAATCTTGAAAACAAGAAAACAGAAAATAAAGGTAGAAACCAAACATGCCCTTAATTTCCAAAGACTGAAAAAACTGTTTGTGGCAGTGAGGTGATGGAGAAATTCGAGAACGAAACGAAGTTACTAGTAGAGAAATTAATACACCTGGCCTTCAAATTCTTGGGCATTTCTGAGGAAGCAAAGAATTGGATTGGTTCAAACAACCACACTGGAGCTGTTCAGCTGAATTCCTACCCTATTTGTCCTGAGCCAGAACGAGCCATGGGCTTAGCCGCACACACAGACACTTCCATTTTCACCATCCTTCACCAAAGCCAAAGCGCTGGCCTTCAGGTCTTCAAGGAAGGTGCTGGTTGGGTCACTGTGCCACTTGACCCCAGCACGCTTGTAGTTAACACTGGTGATGTTCTGCGCATCTTGTCCAATGCGAGGTTCAAATCTGCGCTGCATAGAGCCACAGTGAACAAGATCAAGCATAGGTACTCAATGGTTTATTTCTATAGGCCAACAATGGATCGTGTTGTTTCACCTTTGGTTCCCAACTCTGAGGAGGCTCGCTATCGTGGCTTGACTTTCAAGGAGTACGTTGGCATTAAGGACAAGCATCTTGACAAAGCTTTGTCTATTATTAGTACTTAAAAGATTAACGTATTTTGGTTCTTCTTGATGTGGTTCCTTTCTTTAGGATGAAATAAAGTTACCCTACTGGGGAAGTGATGTGGTAGGAAGGATAGAAGAACAAATTTAGTTTTATAGTAAATCTTGAGAACAAAGGAAGTGCTGCTGTTTGTAACATCTTGAAGCACGGTACATCTAATTTACACCATTAATCAATTTATGTTGTTGTATTTGAGAGATACACTTAGTTAAGGTTTAAATATGGATATTAGGGTTTAGAATATTTGGCTTTGCAATATAGAAAATTTTATGAAAAATTAGTAGTAATATCATGTTAATTTGGAAAAAAAATCATTTTGATTTTAGTATTTTGTAACACAAGAACTGGGTTAATAGAAATTCATATTGTAAGATCACATAAATATCAGTTAAAACCCTAATTTGAGTGGCCAAAATTAAGCCACGAACCCCCCCTTAGGCTGGGACAAATCCAATCACATGATGGGGAAGCTAAAGAAAAATTAAGCCATACATCCACCAATCATGTTATAATGAGTCACCTTGCGTTGTGACTCATAACAAACCAAAATTTCACCATTTACTCCTCACATTTTCGGCCCCAAATCTGACCTCCCTTCCTTTCATATTCTTTCTCAACTTCACTCCTCCATCTCCACTTCTTTATCCTACTCAATCTTCTTCACCCAAGGCTTGCTCCTTACTAACTCAAACTCAGAATTTAGGTAGGATTCTTGAGCTTTGCTTGATATTAGAGTTATGTGGCTGATTAGGATTTTTGTGCTTGTCCTTATTATGATGTGATATAATGATTATATGACTTGTTTCAATTAATTGAACATAATAATTCATGGTTCGGGTTGGAAAATTGGTCAAAAACTCAAGGAAGAACTCCAATAGGATTGCTGAAATTCAAAACCCTAGGATGTGTCCATACTGTGTAACATGCATTTTGATCTGCAAGGATAAAAAATTTGTGAAATTATTTTTAATGAAATTATACATGTAGAACTTTTCAACTATATAAATTATAAATCCATTGGACCAGAAATGAGAAAGTTATGAATTTTTGAAATGACCCCTTGAATCTTATCCACTACTCTAACTAGTATGGCTTATGAAAGACATAACTTGCTCTATATAATTCAAATTTAGTACAACCAATTTTTTTAGGAAGATAACACATAGATGTTCATATTGTAAAAATTTCAAATTCATATATTAAGTATATTACTCCCAGAAACTCTTCGAACTTACCCTATGTCCTTCTCGGGTTGAGACAGTGCACTATAAAATAGTCTACTTTAGGAGCTCAGAATTTGAGCTCTACTCGCCCATTCAAAATGAAATTTATCGAGATTGAAAGATGGTTCAGTACGATTCATTTAGATGTAAATTTCGGATGAAATTAGTAAAAACTGTATTTTTAGTAAATTTTTACATTTATATGCTCAAATTTGTCCAACAACAAAACAACCTTGAGTAAAATCTCAATAACTCAAATTATTTTCGTCAAAACTTACTGGGACAAAAGAGACCTAAAAGTAGACAACAATGCCACAACATATTAGAATTTTAGATTTAAATGAGTTAAGATAAAATTATGACACAATTTCTAAAATAGGGCAGATCTAGGAGATTGAAGTATAAATGTCAATTTCAAGTACTTGAACACTCTTAGACCAAGAATGCCCAATGATTGAAATTTGATGATGTAACTCTCTATTATATTACAAAGATGTTAATGTAATATTATGTTAATTATGTATTTTGACTGGTTAGCTAAAAATAGGGGTGCTCAGATCCAATCCAATCTAATCAAAACCATTAAACCAATCTAATTCAAATTGAAAACCGATCAAAACTGCAAAAGTTTGGATTGGATTGGATCTTATTTTTCATAAACTGCTTGGATCGGATCGGATTTCGGATTTAATTTTTAAAACCGATTCAATTCAATCCAAACCGAATAATATCATCTAATATAATTTGTTATTTTTAATTTTGTATTTTTACTCACAATAATTTTAAGTTATCATATAATTTTCTATATTTGTATGTCATTTTCATTTAAATATTATGTTAAGTATATTATATTAGTCATTTTTATTTTTATTTTTATTGATTTATTTTATTAATTTAAGTTACTTTATATTTATAATATTCTGTACTTAAGATTTTCTTTTATAAAAAATCAATTAAACCGATCCAATTCAAACCGCAAAAGATTGGTTTGGATTAGATCGGATTTAAAATCTAAACTAAATCGATCAGATCCAATCCAAACTGCTATATATTTTATTGTTTGGATCGGATGAACTTTTTGCTTAAAACCGATCCAAACCGCATCACGAACACCCTTAGCTGAAAATGACTCTGTTGCATTTCTGGGGAAGCGTATTTTAAGCCGTTATGCTAGCGAATTTCCAGCAAAATATATATGAATGGTGCAAGTTCAAATCCCTCAAGTTTGATTAGTCATAAGTACATGAGTTATCAGAAATTTAAGGATTCCATATCACTTGGGTCAGTCCTAGAATGAAATTAAGTGAATATATCGCTGGGAAAGTCGAGAAAACTAAACAAGGCTATCCTATATAGGAACAAGCTCGATCTTGAGAAGCAGACCATTATCTAGAAGTTATATGGCTAAAACTCTTGGAGGACTAAATATGGAAACTTATGAAATACAAGTCAAGAAAGATTAAGAGTCAAATGCATCTATATTGAAATTTCTATTTTGCACTCACTTATGCATATTACGTAATTAATTGTAGTCTAGTTTGAATTGCAAATTATTCTCTGTGATGTTTATTCTATTTATTATATGTGTTCCTTTCTATTCATCAATCCTTAATTAAAATGGAACTTTACTTCGAGTCATTTTTCTTTTATACTTATTAATTGAGACATTTACTTTATTAGTCACATTTTTTTATAATTAATTAAACTAAAGTAACTGAGAATGATTATGATGTCGATGTGTACTATATAGGAACTCCTACTGAGAATTTTATAAAATTCTCATCCTGTTGTATGTCCATGTCATTCTCAGACAACGGTGATGGCGGCCATGATATTATTCACTAAGGTGATAGAATGGCATTGGCACTATGACTAGTTTATGGACTCATTGTATCTCACTACTACCTCTCGAGTCCGCTTGTACATATTCTTTCAGTGTGCATTTGTTGTACTCATATTCAGTCCTCTTTTTGGTCCTGTTGCTCCTGTTTTAGGAGTTCCCTTGTACATAGTACACCTAGACCTTATCCTGCCTTACTAGGCATAGCCACCGGCACTACCACCCCAGTATGTACCCTAGAGATCCTATGAGAGTGATCCCTCGGAGATGATGGATTCCTCTTCTACTTTATCTTCAGCCCTAGACGATGACTAGGCACCAGATGATCCCGAATTCGTAGGCATCATCCTGAATGGATTCCTCTCTTCAGAGTCTGGCTAAGGCAGCTATTTATCCTGGAATACTGTAGTTTTATAGAGTGGCCTTCTTTTGGCGTCTTTATGGCCTTGGGCCATAGGTGCAGTTTCTTTTGTTTTCTCATCTATTCACACTAATTAAAATATCCTTCTGAGAACTATATAGAGCCGCTTTTCACATATATGGGCCGAGTTCTTTTTGTTTAATAGTCCAACTTGATATACTCAACACTTATATATATGAATACATGAGATGATATTTGTATATGTATATGCATTATGATAAATTTGATTTTTGCCTGTACCATTTATATTCCTATACATATATATATTGCAATACGCTTGTACGATATGTAACATAACTAGGAGATAAATACTATGTGAATAAAACGGGACCAATAACTTATGCCTAATTAAGATTGACTTCGCCAATTAAGAATGTAAAGGTAAAATAAACAAGGGTTATTATTTCATGACAAACTATGGAGTATAATATTATGACTTAAGCATAGTATTATATTTGATAGGGTGTTACACTATTCAGTATCTTCAGCATAAATTAAATTAATTTCATATATATATGCATGCTTTTATCTCTCATTAATATTACCAATAAGGATATTGGGTTTAGAGGAAGAGCTTAGTCTCCTAAAATGTAGTGAACCATAGTTTGAATCTCAACTAAAAAAGGCACCCACACATTTAGTATTTGATCGTGCCTTGAACATGATTGCCACTAGTAGACAATACTTATCTAGCCCATGCAACTTTTCTATTTAATTTTGTACATAAGGTTATTGCCCATTGCTTAGATGGTTGCATCTTAATTTTGCCGATCACAATTAAATGGTATAATATCGGAAACACACAGAAAACTGACAAAAGTTACTCATGGGAGAAAATTTGTCAAAATATCAATGGCTATTCCAACTGATAATGAAGTTATATAAACTTTAGAATGAAATTAGTATATTCGTTAGTAAGGTCGTCAATAACATTTCATGGCACATGGCACTAATAAATACCGACAACATTACCAATAGACGAGTCGATGATAAACTCATTAAATTATAGGTTGTCAGTATATATTAATTAATTTATTTTTACTTTTTTAGGGTAATTATTCATCGACGGCTATTCAATTTATATTTTTCTTTAGTAATTATTATTGACGGCGATGCCATTTGATAACATCTCATCATCGTTCAAATACTGATGGCATTACAACATTACCAACGGAATTTCTGTTGGTAATATCTTTAATTTAGGTGAAATGGTGCGTTTCACTTTTAACTTACTGATGGATTGTCTATTAGTAAAGGATGAACATAATCTCATGAAACATCTTCTTTTTCCCTATTTCTTCTTCCCTATTCTCTCACTTCCCCATCTCTTCTCTCGCACCCAACTCCAGCCACTCTTGAATTCTCCATTGTTGGAGCTTTGTTACCACCAACGAACACTGCCATTGTGTTCTAGGTACTCTCTAGAACATTTTAATCAGTTTACTTTTTTAATCAATGTTGTCATTTGAGAACTTTGTGTTAACTAAATGTATTCTTATTTTATTTATTAGGGAGTTCGTTTGGAGCCTTAAGAGCATCTCTTTCATCGAGCTAACAACGTTGAGCTTGGTAGTAAGTACAACATTAATTTTTGTTTTGAAATAAAGTTAGAGTGTTAGAGACTTACAATTTATAGGATAGAGTTGTGGGAGAATAAGATAGCATGATTAGGGAAAGCTTAATGTTCCTTCCCGATTGTCTATATAGTGTGTTGTGTGTGAATATTTGATTAATTTTGGTGGAGACTCCTAATTTATGGAGGGACTCTATTAAATTTTTTTAAAAAATAATTTGTTACTGAATTTGTTATTGATTGAGTTGTTGAAAATTAAAATTTGTTACTTAAAATTCAAAAATTTTATAATTATTTTTATTGTTAATAATTTGATAACTTGAAAGTAATTTGTTAATAAAGTTTTGTAATTATTCTTGTTGATAATAATTTGATAATTTGATAATAAGTTTTTATAGTTTAAGGATAATAACTAGTTAATAAATTAAAATTTAATAATTATTCTTCTTAATAAATTTTGACTTTGTTAATAATTTGATATATTTTAAAATTTTATAATTGTTCTTATAAATTTGTTTCTTGTTTTATCTTGTAATAGTTAGATATTTGCTATGTTTTTTTATTTTTGATGATGACTTATATCAATTCTATATATTTGATTTGAGATATGATAGGCAGAGGCAAAGACAAAAGCAGAAGTAGAAGCAGGGCAAAGAAGGATGGCCCACCCTGTTCCTACACTTGACAATCCATCTCCACCATTCCCTCCACCCAACAAGTGACTAATATGCCACCATCACCACCACCCTAGTCATAGACCCAAGACCTTGTCATGATACCAAATCCTGGGTTTGTCGCACAGTAGCCAGCTCCGCAACCATAGCCACTGACTCAGCCACAGCCTCCAACTCAATCCTAATCTTAGCCATAGCCTCAACCTCAGCCACAACCTCAATCATAGCCCTATGACGACCCCATATCTACCCCCACACAAAGTGGACCCAAGAGTAGAGCATGCAACTCATCACAATAGCCACATGGTCCCACTAAGAGGCAAGTTCATCTTTAGTGGGACTGGAAAGATTGGTAAGTAATTGCGTGTGTGTATCTGTGTGTGTTTGTGTTTTTTTTTTTTTAATGTTAATATAGTTGTCCTTTATTTCACTTCAATGTTAATGTAATCTCATTTTTTACTTTTATTAACATAGTTGGCTCCCTTCGAAGCCAAGCCAAACCTGAAGAAAATCATGAAGGTGATACAACAGAAGTACGTGGGTCCATATCCCAAGTTCTCGATGATTCCTCCTAAAAGGAGGGACATGTGGTATGAGGAGTAGAAGGTAAAAACATTTAATTTAATTTGCTTTGAATTTAATTTCACCATGTTACTCTTGAATTTAATTTCACCATGTTACTCCTGTATGCATGACTTAAATGACTAATATGTTTATTTTGTTTGTGCAAAAAAAATTTATAGTTGACCTCACTAAAGAGTCTTTCATTAGGAGGGCATGGGACACATGGAGACATGTATTGGGACGTTTGGGAAGGGTGATGACTGACTACCGGTGACGATTGACAGAAGACCACATGTGAAAGTTGCAAAAGTATTGGGGTACGAATGAGTTTAAGATAAAGGCCTAGAAGGTAAAGGCGAGTCGACCATCCACCAAAGGTGGGTCACTCCACACTAGTGGCTTTACGATATTGAGAGCACCAGGATGTAGATGGTAAGTAACTTAAATTGTAGTTAGTTTTACATTCACTTTATGCATTTAATTACACTTAATTATGTGATGTTAATTTAAAAAGCAGAAGAGAGACCTAAATAGGGAATCCACTCTTGGTAAATGTTTAGAGAGACTCACACCCGGAATGAGAACAAGTTGTGGTGGGTTGACTAATGTTTAAATACCACATATGTAAGAAACCTAAACTTCATTATATTTACCATTATAATTTTGTACACTATGGTGACTTACTGATTTGTTTATTTTCATTGCAGAATGAATACACCCACTGAGGAGGCGCGGAGCCAGCGCTACCAACAAGAAGGTAAGGGTGTAAGCGGATCAGATTGATCCAATAAATCCAAAGATCCAAACCAAACCAATGGAATTGGTTCGGATCGGTTTGGGCAATCGGTTCATTTTTAAGGTAGAACCAAACTAAACCAATTGTTATTGGTTTGGTTTCGGATTTATGATTTTTTAATCCAATTATCGAAACACCCAACCTGATCACCCAATCAACTAATTTATTTTTTTATTTCTAATATTTCAAAATTTTGTACTTAAGTTTCTAGTAATATAGTCACTTTTTATCTTCTTTTTTAATACTTGTTTAAGAAATTTTCCCATTTACGCCATTATTAAGTATATTATAATCAAGGTTTTTTTTTAAAAATATAATTATTTATTTTTTACTTCAATCCAATGACCCGAACCAAAATAACCTGATCTTAATCAGATTGGTTTGGTTCGGATTTGTTGAAAACAAATTTAAAATCCAAACCAACTAATCCAATTAAATTTGATCGGTTTGGATTTAATTTTCACCCAAACATGATCCGAATCAACTTGTTTACACCTCTACAGGAAGGAGACGATTGCCCTCCTATTAACAGGATGACATCTGGTCACAGATGGTAGGCCCCTTTACAAGAGCTGCATATACAAGATAGGGACTTATTACTTAGGTGAGTATATTCCTTGCATTTGTAGTTGGATAGTTTGCTAACAAGGATCATGAGGTCCAGGACCATGTTCATGCATGGAGTTTTGAACTCTAAAACTATGCACCATAAGAAGGAGATGAAGAAACTGAAGAAGAAGGTAAAGAAGAAGAACAGGAAGATGTAGAAGAGCATGCAAACATTCATATGCTAGGTGTCGATGGGTGCCTTAGCTATGTTCTTCTTTCACTTGTGCCAGAGAAGCCCTCCGACAACTCCTCCTTTAACTATGACCTAAATGATCGCACCACTAACGATGTTGAGGTCGATGCCCACCCTCTAGACCCCGACTATCACTAAGCCTGTTGTATTTTATTATTATTATTATTATTATTATTATTATTGAACTGTATATTTGACTATTTTGATATTTGTTTATATTAGTTCGAACACTTTTTACTATTATTGCATTGTGATTATATTTAGTTTTTTGTTTATAATTTTGAATAAAAATCATAAATAATTAATAAAATTAATTTAAAATTAAATATAAAAATTAAATAAATTAAAAGGGTAAATATTAAATAAAAATAAAAAATTACATCCATTAATTACCAATGGGCAATCTATCGATAATTTATTTTTTATTTGTTAACTTAAAATATTTTATAGCATATAGAACCGCTAGTAACATAAAAAACTCCATTGGTATATATTACCAAATTGACGAAATTTAAGACGAATTTTCAAATATTTACTAATAGAATTAATCAATTATTTGTTGGTAAATTCGTCGCTTTTATCGATGGTGAATTTATTTGTCAGTAATTTTTTATCGACATATTTTTTTTTTCTTGATAGAATTGCTAGTATGTAGGCCCTATTACTAGCAACTCGATTAATCCAATTCGACCTAACAAAGGTCTCTAAAGAGAGTAGGGTCTCCCAGCAAGGAGTTTTGTCCATTCCTAGGGTTTGAACACAAGATCTCTAGTTAAATAGCTAAGACACCTATCATTTTGATCAATCCTATGTTAGTACCAACACGTGTTTTATTGTTGTCCACTTTTCGTAAGTATTAATGTCGATAATTTATTTTCCGTAATGTTGTTAGTTTTATGCATATTTGTAGTAGTGGTAAAGGATAATTTAAGTATAAATTACATATAATTTGGTCAGGTGAATGCGAGAAATTAAAACAAAAAAAGGAAGTGAGAAATCAATTGCGAGAATATGCACATAATTTAGTTATGTGCAATCTACACATGAGGCGATCGTCTTCCCAATTAAATTGTTTTATTTTCAAAACAAATATATCAATACGACAATACATCCATTATATAAGTAAATTTACAGATATAATAATAATAATAATAATAATAATAGTAACAACAACAAAGCTTAAATATGCTTTTAGTCCCTTTTAAATATAGCGAATTTTGATTTTGGACCTTGTAAATTTTTTTTTTTGGTTTCAATCGAAACTTTTTGGAAATATCTCTATTTTACCCCCTGCCATTAGGGGACTTTTGTTAAGTGTTGCTATGGCTAACGGAAATCCAACTTGGACCTATCACATAACCTATTTTTCTAGTTCAATCTTCCCAACACTTACCACATCACTTACTCTTCCAAATCACCCTTTCCATCTTCTACCCCATCCCTTCTTTCCCCCCCTTTCCTTCTTTCCTTTAACCACACATTCTCTTTTTGACTGTAATACCCAAGTCAAGAGTTATACGAATGGTGACACCCTATCTATCGGACTTCGTGGATGTTTTAAGTCTGAACCCTATACTTTCTTAGAGGGCTATATGATTAAGAAACTTTCATGGATCAAAAGTCCTAGTAATTGTTCCTTAAATATCCAAGAATCGAAAAGTAATTTTTAATGAATTTTAAGAAGTCATTAACCTTTTGCATTTTTAGCTCAAAAGTTTAAGAAAATGCAAGTTTTCGAGAATTTGTTCTAAAATCCAAAAGTTGAATTTTGATTCTTAGAGATTTTGCTTTTTCTAATATTTTTCTTGAACTCAAATAGGGAATATTCTTTTATTTATATTTATGTTTCAAAGTTGACATTTAAAGTTAATAGAAAGTAAAGTTAAAGGGGGACATTAACTGTAAGCAAATGTAAATAAGTGTGTAAGACCATGGCCTGAGGAGTATTAAAGATCAGAGGAGGAAGAAAAACCAAAAATTTGGAATCTGGAAGCCATGCTCGAGCGTAGCTCCCTACACTCTAGCGTGCTCCGAAGACAGCGAAAGGAAGGATCTAGAACCATGCCATGCTTGAACCTGTGCTCTAATGTGCCTAGGTTGGAAAGAAAGAAAAAAAAATTAAAAGGGGGCTTTTAGCCCCAAATTTCTCACTTTTTCTCTTTTGTCTCATTTCTTTCTCTTCTCCTTTGAGCTCTTTTTCTTCCTTCCCGAAAAATTTCTCACATATGATATTTTTACCATCTTATACCACTATTTGTCGTTACCCACTTCATAACAGTTATATTCCTAATTGATCTACCAATTGATTTTTCCATTTGAGCAAATAAGGGAAGTTATGTGATGTCTTAGGAGGAGGCCCAAACCCTCCACCAGGTTCCTTTCAGTTCTTTGGTACTCTAAGGTAATTCTTAAGCTTAAAACCTCTTCTATCTTAAGATTTAGGAAACTTTTCCCCAAAGGATTTGCTCTTGGGCTAGGATTTGGAGTCCCAGAGTCCTAAATCCCAGGGTCTTTCATGTTTAAAGGTAATTTAAGTTAATTTCTTACCTCTATGGGTGAGGTTTAGTTATATTATTCTATTATGATGTCAAATCTGTTCATGGAGTGACTAGTTAGCTCGTTGGTTTCACCAAGGAGCTCCCACCTTTCTGGTTGAAGTATTGTAAGTAGATAGTTTATTTATAGTAGATTGTGAAATGAATATATCCTTTATATAATATATGAATTTATCAAGAAACTTGGACAATAAAACAAAGGTTTAAGAAATTAGCTTTCCTATAAGTAAAAAGGTGTTGAATACAAATAAATGTATGCTATAGATATTTTTATGTGAAGTGCATGAGACTAGCTTATCTATGTATAGTCTCCAAATTGATATAAATTATTATAATTTACAAAGTTACTAGTTGTTTATATAAGGAAAGGGATAATTTATTTTAGCTATACTATGTCAGAAAAGTTTGAGTTATGTTCATTAAGAAAAAGAGTTTATTTATGTGATGTTTCAAACTAGCTTTGAATGTAGATATGTTCTAATGAAAGGAAATAAGTTTTGTGGGAATGAACACTTCATAGAACCATAGCTGATGGCGATCAATGTTAGACTTGGTGCACCTTATATGAACCTTAGCTAGAAGGGGAGGTGCTAGCCCGGCTTATTAGGCTGACATTACCGAATTACAGTTCACTGAGGGCTGTACCAATGTTGTTGCTTAGGGTATTATAGCAGGAATTCTATAGTCGTGATCTCCCACCAGCTATAAGTACATATTTTAAATTCCCATATTTTATGAAAATGTATTTGAATGGGATTTTTAAAAGAAAATATGATTTTGATTCTTCTTAGTTGACTCAAATGATTTCCACAGATACCAAAGGTATAGGAGGGCTATACCTCCAATGATTTTGCAGAGTTTAAAATGAGATGACCCTATATATGTTACAGGATGGAATTGTTACCAGATGCCTTGTAAGGCAAGCAGATTTTTAGTTATTCTAAAAATATTTATAAGAATTATTTTCTCTAGTAGTTTTCAAGATTAAAAAGAGGACTATTTTTTCCCAAGTATTTTATATATAAAACATATTTTCAATGACCTTTTTTGTTATGAGGACATTTTTTTATGTATATATAATTGCTAAGTTGAATAAATTTATTTTTTCCCATGCTAGTTACAGATAAATTATCTCTCACTGAATTGTTTAACTCACCTAGTTGCCTCTCCATATTTTAGGTGCCAGTAGTTAGTTGCCAATGACCTTTCAGTAAGCTCAATGCTTGATTGAGCCTTCTTTTATCGTCATCAGAATTTCAGTATATGACATGGTCTAGTGCTCCATTGAACTACAGGCAGGGTCCCAAACTGTGGTGGTTAAGGCCTAGTTGTGTTTATCAACTTATATGTATAGATATTATATGTGTACCTGATTAAATATTTAAAGAGTCTTTATGGAAAAGATCCAGTTTTTTAGTAAAGTTTCAACTGAGGCTTGCTAAGGAACCAAGGCTTTCTATGCGTCGGTCACGGTTGGGTAAGGCCGTGTTAGAAGTAGTATCAAAGCATAGATTCCCTGTTGTTAATGGAGCAAGCGTCCTTTAGTAGGACCATAACTGTATAAATGGAAGCACGCCCATTTCCATAGGTAAGGAGCCTCACTGCAAAAATACCTTGCCCGAGCAAAAAGAAATTATGGGGGAGTTTGAGGAGTGTGCTATGGAGCATATCCCTAGAGATCAAAATTCCCGAGTCGACCTGTTGTCAAAGTTGGTTGGCACGAGAACAGTAGCAAACAACAGGTCGGTTATTCAAGAAGCAATTGAAGAGCCAAGCATATCTAAAGCATCCTCCCTCATTGTATGCTCATGGAACAAAGGTAGAGTTGGCAGCAACCTACCTTGGAATACTTAATAACAGTGAGACTACCTAAAGAAGAAGAAGAAGCCAAGGCAATGGGGAGAATGACAAGTTTCTACACTATAGTAGCAGGTGTACTCTACTGTTGATGATATTCCTAACCGTTATTGAAATGTGTAAATAGACGACATGTGCAGACAATCATAGAAGGAATGCATAGGGGCATATGTGGAAATTATGCTGGAAGCCCTGCTTTAACAACCAAGATACTTCAGACTGGCTACTTTTGGCCTATCATGAAACAAGATTGCTTGGAATTCGTATGAAGATATGATAAGTGTCAAAGGTTTAGAGAGCTGAGGCATACACCCTTTGAGTAATTGTAACGCTTAGAAGTTAGTTGGCCATTTCATAAGTAGGGAATAGACATCCTTGACCCTTTTTCCACTTGCACCCAGATAGTTGAAATATTTCATGGTAGCTATTGACTACTTCATCAAATGGATTAAAGCTGAGCCATTGCCCACCAGCACCACGAAAAAGATAAGAAGGTGGATAATCTATAGATATGGAGTACCCCGTCACTTATTTAGTGACAATGGAACACAGTTAGCACATTGGAGATTTGAAGACTTTTACAGGAAACTAGGAATTGTTCAGTTGTTTTCAACAGGAGAGCACAATGGGTTGGTAGAAATAGCCAACAAAATCACTATAGCCAGGTTGAAGAAAAGAATATAACAAGCTAAGGGCTTATAGGTCAATGAGTTACATTTTGTATTGTGGGCTTAACACAGTATGCCCTACTCATTGACCAAGGAAATATCATATAGACTGGTGCATGGATCAGATGCATTGATCCCCATTGAGTTGACAAAACCTAATTTGAGGACAATGACCATGACCGAGGAATCTGATGAGCTTGCTCGAAAAGCTAAGCTTGACCTAGTTAAGAAGGATAGGGAAAAAGCCAGAGTAAAAGGAGAAGCCATTAAACAACAAATGACGAGGAAATACAATAAGAAGGTTAAACCATAGGAATTTCAAGTGGGAGATTTGGTCTTGAGAAATGTGGAATTACAAAGGAAACCTCAAGAATAAGGAAAACTAATGCCCAATTAGGAAGGGCCCTATCAAGTTCTCAAAAGATAAGGAAAAGAGTTTACAAGATAGCTGAACTGGAAGGAAGTGAACTGTTGAGGATGTGGAACATGTCCTCCCTCTAGAAGTATTTTAGTTGAGTAGAAATCCTTAAATTATGTAGCTGAGTATACTCTTTTTTCTCTTATGTGTTTTTTTCCATAGGGCATTTTATACATAAGAAGTTTTAATGAGGCATAACCTATACAGACTAAGCATGCGCAAATCTCAGTGGTAGGAATTAAAATGAGCATTTTACAAAAGCTCACCATTGTAAACCTTTCAATTCAATAAATGTTATTTGAGTTATTCACTTTGCTTTTGTTTGAGGGGACAATTTTTGGGGAAAAAAAAAGAATATGATAAGTTCGGAAAAGGACTTCAAAAAGAACTCCTCATCCGTAGATGAGAACTTCTAGAATAAGCACACTAAGTCCAGAAAAGGACTTGAAAAGGATCTCCTTGCTAGTAGGTGAGAACCTTTTGGAAAATTAAATAGCCTTACCTATAGGTTTAGGCCTTAGATAATCCAGAGAAAGGATTAGGAAGGGGAGATGTTCCATTTTAAGATAAATATGAAAATGTTAAAATGGAATTGTTAAATAAGGAATTAAATGGAATTGAAGAGTTAAGGAGTGTTAAAAGGAATTATCAACTATTAAGCATGGAAAACAAATAGGAAATAAAAGCGGAACAAAATATACCAATTAGTTGAAGATAACTTGGAGAAATTTCATAAATAAAAAGCGGCTACTAGAAGTATATAGAATGAAAATCCAAATTACACATAAAAAGGAAAATAAAAGTACGAGTTCGAATTACAATACAAAACTAAAGGAAATATTGTTCAAGTACAGCAAAGAATAAAGCCAATCAGTGGTGGGAGAGTTGTTCGCCTGGTCTATACCCTGAGCTGATGGGTCAATGACATCATCGAAAGGCTTCGTTTGATCCACAACCTTGGTTTCCATTGGATTGTTGGCTGGATGAGGTTTGTCCACCAGCTAACCATCCTAGATTTCCTTAAAATAGCCATGGGTGGAGACATCCAGGTCCAAGTAAAGAAACTTGACTTGCCCTATTGCAACATCAAATCCCTTCGTGCATTGTTCAACTGTCTCGCCTTCAAGGAACTCAGCCTCCTTCTTCTTGGTGTTAAGTGCCTCCTTAAGCTTGGTCACCTTAGCAGTGCAAGAGTCTTCCTACTTCTTGGCCTTATCTTCTACAAGGGCGATCTTATCTTGGAAGGATTTGTCTTTTATCCCCTATTCCTTCTCCTTGGCCAAGCATTTATCCTCAGCCTTTTTGAGCATAGATTCAAGAAAGTGAACCTCCTTAGCATGAACGTCCCTCAACTTAGAAAACTCCTCCTTTAGCTTTGTAATGGCTCTTCCATCGAAGCACTCCCTCAACTCCAAGTGGCGAGCTATTGCACAAGAGCACAAGCTCGCCGCTTGAATCCACTTGAACATGGCTATAGCACCAACAACCTTGAACATGTCATGATCAAATTTAGATTTGAGGAGTTCATCCCTTTTTTGGTGAATTGGGAAGCCAAGGCTCCAAAGGGAAAATATAGGAGCATCAAGAAAGAAGTCTTAAAGGAAGTTCCCCTTGGGCTTCCCTTATTGCAAAGTGTTCCCACCCAAAACGAGCTATCCTACCATCTCTAAGAAAGTGGTCTAAGATGTTTCAATCAGTATACCAAGAGTATGCATTTTTGACCTCATTCACTATCTAGAAATAAAAATCTTGTTTCCTGTACTTTTTTGAGGAATCCCCAATGCTTTTACCAACCATAGAAGCATTTTCTCGAGAATCCCTTCCCATCTTTGACAAGGTACAAATTTGAAGGAATCAAGGGCTCAACTATCTCTAAAAAAAGCAAAAAGAGAAAAGAAAAATAAACCAGTAAAGATGACAGAGAAGGGAGACCAATTGGCAACTATCTTAAGGTTCAAACAGCAATTGAAGAAAACTATCAAAAAGAAAGGACTAGGAAGAAACAAGATACTTACTCGAGGATTCTTGAGGAAGGAAGAAATAATGATAGATTATTGGAACTAGAATAGGCCTTGCAAAAGGAACAAGTAGAAGTTGTAGAAAGGCAATGGAAGATTGAAAGGAAAGTGGGAACAAGAGAATGTGAAATTGAAAGAAATGTACAAACAAGTGAAGAGGAGAAGGAGAAATTGTGAAGAGTAAGGAATGATTAAGGGAATGAGGCTTGTTCCCTTTCTCAAAGTAAGGAAAAATGATCCAATGAATCAAATAGTTTCCGACCATTTGGAGTAAATCTTAGTCATTTGCAGAATTAACAGTTGGGGGCTCAATCTACTAGCTAGAATTAAAAGCAAAAGCTGTAATAATAATTGTGTAGTGATGACGTGATAGTGGGGGCTCTATAATGAGACACATGTCATATAAGCTTGAAATATAAGCTCAGAGTGGAAGTTGGAAGCCTTAAGCTCGACTTTAGAGCTCGGAAATGAGGATTTGGAGTATAAACACGAATTATCATTAATAATAACAACTGAGCTTGGAGCCTATGGACTGAACTATTTCATTGGGCCTTAGAGGGTGGCCCAAGAGGAGCTCAACAAAGGCCTTTTAGAAGAGTTCTTCTTAAACAAATTCAAATTGAGTCACGACTCGAAAGAGGCTAAATTGTTGGATGTAGTTACCAAGGACCAAGGGATCCCATGAAAGTAGGAGAACTTCATATCACCAAGGAAAGGGGAGAGGAATTTAAACTTGAATAAAAGGAGACTCGCAAGGGCTAGAGGTAAGTAACCAACCCCATTTCACTTGCACCCAAGTTGAACAAAGTTTTGACTTGAGCATTAGAATCGCTTACAGGTCCTCCACCAGAAATGTGAATGAGAGCTCGAACTTGCAGCAGATATCATTGGATGACCTCGCAAACAAGTTAGAGCATATATATATATACCATTGGAGTTCTCTTTCTTCCTCTTTTTTTTTTTTTTTTTTTTGGAAGCCATTGGAGATGTTATAAAGCAAAAATATCTCAAATTATATGCTTCGCATTCATCAAAACAGAAAATAAAAGCTTGTATTCTTTAATAATAATAATAATAATAATAATAATAATAGTAATAATAATAACAGTTAAAGAAAGTAAGACCCCGGCGGAAAAAAAACTAGTTAAAACGCATAAGAAAGTAATTCATAGGTACACATGATTTTGCATTATACAAAGGTATCAGAGTCTTAGTAATTGATTCTAATGCAATAATCCACTGCAGAAAAGGAGAGTGCCTTGTGACTATAATTCTTCTCAACATTCCTCTCACTTATTATTTTATATACTTTATAGGTAAAACCGACTAAATCTAGATCATGTACACATATAGACGTAATACTGGCATCACAAACAGCGATCAAACACCTGCAAATGCATCCAGTGCATTCTCATTGAGACTTGAAACAAAATATTGGATGTACTCCCCATAAATGAATGGCCTATAACGTAGGGGATGCATTTTGTCATCTACCAACTCAGGAGGTGCCTCAATCTTCGCCTCATCCTTTGGCAATGTAAACAGCCCAAAGGAGTACCTCTCTTTCTCTCCACTCATCATCACTCTGTGTGTAACCGCATGAAGTCTACCATTGCTCCATGCCTATAAATCAATTATCATTGATAAGTATCCCATTTCAGTGACTCCAAAAAAAAAAATAATAATAATTCATAATTAACATAACTTTGTAAGTAGCAACTAGTAGTCTGAGGAAGAGACGGCAAGAAGAAATAGCCTAGACTCAAATCTTGTTCCACTCTTTATCCCACCAATCATGCTTTATCAATTAAAAGATAACTTAATTAACTGCCTTAATTTTTTAAAATTTTTTAGGAACTTATTTTCAATTAGCAAAGTATGATTGATGAGATCAAAAAACTTAAAAAGACTTAAATATACTTTTAATCCTTATAAATATAGGTCATCTTGATTTTACAATTTTTGGTCCTTATTTTCAATTTGGCAAAGTATGATTGGTGAAAGAGAAACCAAAAGCCAAGTAAAAATTTTAGAAGCACTAAAATCAAAATGACTTACATTTATAGTTTGTAAAAACATATTTAAGTCGACTTTAAAAAAAGTAATGTTTAGAGAGGAATTCCACCCTATGTAGATACCTGCAGTACGTCGCCTACAATAACCACATAGGCATCATGGGGTATCTTCACTTGAACCCATTTGCCTGTTTTGGTTTGCACCTCAAGACCTTGGACTTCATTTTGGCATAGAATGGTTAAGGCATTTTTGTCGGTATGAGGCACCAAGCCAGCTTCACTGTCTTTGTTTCTTTGAGAAGCTTTGTACTTCATTACCCGTAAATTATTATTGCCCTTCATGTCTTCAATATCCGAAGTGTAGTGCTTTGGAAGGTCATAACCCTCTAGAATCATCTTCAGGATGAAGAAGCTCAGTTCCAGAAACTTTGAGCTTGTGGAATTCATTGTCTCACTACATATCATCCCCAACCCCAAAAAACAAACACATATGCAGTTATTTGACTATTTTGCCACCATTACCAGCAAAATTTATTCCACTTCAGCGAATTTGAAAATAAAAATAAGTTAATTTTAATATACTGTTAATATGAATTCAATCATGTCATGTTACAATATCAAAAATAATTGACTCTTATAACTACTACCTTAAGTGTTCCATATAACAATATATGACTGAATGACAATTTATCAGAAGTAATTCAAATAAGTCAATAACTCCTACAATAAATTCATGATCATTTATATCAATTAAACAAAAATGTTGAAAGGGTTATGCTAGGAAAGGGTCGAAGCGCTCGAGGAGAGTAGCACCAAGGATGCAATTCACGAAATTAAGGAATTGTTTGGAAGACCTAGAGTGCCGAGCATTCGTTAACATTTTTCAATATGAAAATTGAATGAAATTGCGTCATTCTTCTAAAACGTTTTTGTTTTGACGCTGACTATATTTCATATCTAACTCTGGAAAACTCTCGAAAAAAACAATAGAGTTAAATGAATGAGCAATAGTTTGCGCAAAAACCGGCGCTTATTTTTTCTTTTCCTTTTCTTTTCTTTTCTTTTTTTTCCCTGAATTTCCTACAAGAGTGTCATGTAAAGCGTGAATGCAAACACTGTGTTTAATATTTAATCTCAGTAAAGGATGAGCATCATCTAAATATGATTACGATAGATAATGAAGAAATTCAGTGAGTATATATATATAGTCAAAAGTTTAGGTTTAACTAAGAGGAATCAAAACCTTTTTTTGTCTTAGGAATTATTTATACAATTTTGGGTTAGGATCGTGTTTAGGTAAAACTTTTCTCATATTACTAATTTCAATATTTAAACTCTTGATATTACTTGTAAATTTTGTCAAAAGATCGCAGTCCACTTATATTGCCACCATCTACTTTTGTTTAAAATGTTTAAGCTCAATTCTTATCAATCATTTTCTTATTAAAGAATATTTCATTGAGGCCTATGACCCGATTTAACCTTACAACAAGAAAATCTGTCCAGCCTTATAATTTTGTGTTAGAAAAATATCATGCCTACCATGCAACCATTTATTTATTTATTTTATTTACACTCAAAACGTCGACACCTGGTGAGAGAGAGCAAGACGTAAACTAAAGGAGAATTGAACATTATCATTGCACTAAATTTTAAAGACTTGTACCCATTTGAGGAACAGACTCAAGTCTACGTGATTTAATTTATCTGCTTATACTTTGGACTCTTATCAACCACCCCCTCCCCCTTTTTCCTCCTAATCTACCTGAGCTATTGGTCATAATTATATAACTAATATGGATAAGTATAAACATTTTTTTGGCATAGAAAAATGAGATCTAGTAATCAAGCAGCGATATAAGGTTAGTTCATAAAAAATAATTGAAATCTTGATAACGTAAAGAAATACGAAAAGAATAATAATAAATGTACACAATTATTTAGGGTGTCAATCAACATAAGGAATTTTGTGGGTAAATAGTGAGAATTTTATGTTGATGAGTGAAGAATCGGATAGACCAGGTAATATGTGATAATTTTCTCAACTGCACTGTTCCCTATTCTCCACTTATCAACGTGAAATATCCATTATCAATAAATAATAAGTGTGTCCAAATAATAGAGCTCCTACCAGAAAGATTGGTTCCCCTGAGGCCACAAGAGGTTAGTGAAGGCCCGAGCAGCATCCCAGATGTGGGCATCATCAATCCCAAAGCTTTGACTTAGGGGAATAACGGGGCACTCGCTAGTGTAGCTCCCATATGGCTTTGGGCTTGTGTGCTTCCGCTTGGTTTCTTCGGGTAAGTCAAACAAGGCTTTCAAGTTCACAAGCATGTCCTCACGTAGACCCTTTGGGATTTTATCACACACCAAGAGGAAGCAACCATGGCTCTCACATGCTTCTCTCACTTTCTTGCTCATTTTCTTCCATTCCTCAGTTTCTTCCTCTAATCCCAGCCCATCCCTGGAAAAATCCAGACATGGGATCATCTCATCACTCTCACCACCCATAATTTCCCTCTCATGAGCCTCTCCCATTTCTCTCTCTCTCTCTCTCTCTCTCTCTCTCTCTCTCTCTCTCTCTCTGACTCTGCGGGTTATGTTCTTACAATCTTACACAATGCTATATATAGCGAGTTGACACACAAATTAAAAGCGTGGCTGCGGAAAAGCAGGACAAAAGCCAAAAGCAAAGCTATATATTAGGGAAAGGGACAACCAGAGGTGGGACATAGAGTCCCGTCATATATCAAATTATATGTATGTCAAAAACTTTAATTTACACATTTTATTAGAGGAATTTAATTTTATATACAGCCAAGCATATATTGTTAATTATACGTGACCTTTAATATAATTATAACTTATAAAAGTTAAATATTTGTATTGATATGACAATTTGTGATTAGATGATAGTATAATATTTTGTAAAGATATTTTTTTAATTTTAAAAGAAAAATCATATTTATAAGGGCATCTCTTCACATTATTTGATAAT
The DNA here is from genome assembly GCA_031439595.1 of Pterocarpus santalinus. Classification (NCBI taxonomy): domain Eukaryota; kingdom Viridiplantae; phylum Streptophyta; class Magnoliopsida; order Fabales; family Fabaceae; genus Pterocarpus; species Pterocarpus santalinus. The sequence continues at coordinate 54,811,107 of CM062527.1, forward strand.
TACTTTTATTTGACCACTCAATGTTTTACACAAGAATTGGCTCAGTAACGGACAAAAACGAGTATCAAGTACTATCCTTTCTAGAAAGGGTGCATAGTTAAGCTTAATGCGGTTACGCTGAAGATGAGAGGCGTTTGTGTGTCAATTGGCACGCAAGAGTTGTAGGAATTCAGGAATTGAAACTTATTGAAGCATGTAAAATAATATTGAGGAGTAAGGTATGGAGCCAGAACGGTGCCACCCTGTAAGGCCCGAATATATATATTCATGCATGCAAGCCATTTGTGTTAACTATCAGTTAAATACAATAAATGCCCAATTTATTTTTATATATTTTTCATTTATTTGCCAAAGAATATCGCTAAGTTGGCGTGATTTCTACTTTTTAACAGTCAATTCCAGTTTCCCGCAAGCAAGGCATGTAATTAATATTGAGGCATTCTTACTAAGGAAACCTATAATATTCCATCCAAAAATAAACATAATCTTGCGTGGTTTCTTAGCTAGGATAGGCTCTGGAGCCTCTGCAGCTTTAAAATAATTTTTTGTTTTTTAAATTTAAAAACGTACACATCTTTCGTTTTTCAATTTCACCGAACAAATAAAGTTTAAACGTTTTGTCACTCTTCTTTGATACATGAACGTCTTATCACTCTAATTAACATATATAATAATATTTCCATTCTGAATAATAAAACCTTTTTATCGATTAACAAAATGATAAAACTTCGAACGTTTTTCTTGGGGTTTATGAATGGGTATTTTAAATTCTATATATAATACTGCAAAAAGAAAAGAAACTATACACTACTAGAAAATTGTCTGGTTGCGACCGAATTTTCGGTCACAAATTGGAGAAAATCGGTCAGAAACGACATTTGCGATCGATTTTGCAACCGATCTTGTCAGTCGCATTCGGGCAGGTTGCAAAAAAATTTGTGACTGATTTTTTCGGTCGCAAAGTTTGCGACCGATTTCGGTTCATGTGAGGCAATTAAAGAGTTGGTCGTTTGTTGACTTTTTTGCGACCGATTTTTCAATCTCAAATATTGCAACCAAAAAATCGGTCGCACAGTGCAAGATTTGCGACTGAAAATTCAATCTCAATTCTTAAATTTTGTGACCGATTTTTCGGTCGCAAAATTTAAAACTGAAAAATCGGTCGCAAGATTTAAGAATTGCGACTGAATTTTTGGTTGCTAATTCTAATGTTTTGCGACCGATTTATTGGTCGCAAAATTAGCGACTAAAAAATCGGTCGCAAAATTTATCATTTGCCACCGAAAAATCAGTCGCAAAATCAAAATTTTGAAACGGATTTTTCAGTCGCAAATTTGAGACCAAAAAATCAGTCGCAAAATTCTGATTTTGAGACCGATTTTTCGGTCGCAAATGGTGCAAACCTTTCCCCTTATCTTCGGTCGCAAAATCGGTCACAAATTTTGATTTGTGCAAACAAAGAAAGTAGAATGTCATGATTATCATATTTCATACACCTGGATTCAACCAACAGCCCAAAAAAGTATATAAAACAATCCATAAGTTAAGAAGTTAAGATTACATATAATTAAGTACTAATATCTAATATTACAATATCCCAAAGCATATAAGTTCAGTATCTAAAGTTTAGGACATAAATATACTAAGTAGCATATGATACAAACAAAAGTCAACAAGAAATAGATAAAAAGAGTTCATTCAGAGTCTTCTTCTTCGTCACTTGATCCCTCATCACTAGATCCCTCATCCTAAGCTCGGTCTGCAATGGTGGGCTGCAAATCAGAAGGTTGGAAGTTCATCCGCTGCATCATCTGTTGCACAAGTTGATTGATGGCTTGAAGCTGCTTCTCATTACTCTCCAATCTAGCTAGAAGTGCACTATTCTCCTCTGTCATTTTCTTTAGTAGTGCTTCATGCTCTGTTCTTTGTACCCATGCATCAGATTGTGAACCAGAACCACGATAATATGACCTTCCATCAATCACAGTAGACTCTAAACCAAGGCCATAAATTCTTCCTTTTTTTACTCTAGCAGTTTCACGCCACACATCTAACTCACTAGGTTGAGGAGTTCCATCTTGAGAGGCTTTTTGGGTTGCCTCATCCATGGCACGTGTAAATTCAGCCTACCAATTACAATATTATGTCAATTAACACAATAATTTCTATTTAGGGGTACTTATAACATATAAGTAGAAGTTACACTATAATTTAACATAATTCAAAACAATAACTATATTCTAAATATAATATTTAACATCATTCAAAACAATAACTATATTCTAAGTATAATATTTAACATAATTTAAAACTATAACTATATTCAAACATACAAACTAGATATGCAGTAAATGTTAACTACTTACATCTACATGCTCTGATCTCCTATCCACCCATGTCTTATCCTTATGCATGTGTGTGTGGCGAAATAACTCTGATGGAGTAGGAGCTCTACCATGCAATCTGGCCTGTGGATAAAACAACAATAACTTAAGTTAGGAATAAGATAAAAATAGTTTGAAAAGTAATATATTAGTAGAAATAGCTTGCAAGTAATATTAAGAGTTTGAAAACTTGACCAAATTGGCTCTATGTTGTGAAACAGTAATAGAGCCACCAGTATGAAGTGAACCAGCAAATCCTGATGAGTCAGAAGAGCGATTTAATTTTGCTTGTCTACTCTTCTTTTTGAAGCTTTCGTCCTCCCACTGCGCACAAAATGCATCCCATACATTGTCTCCAATAGACAACTTAAAAAAGTAAAAACAAATGTAACAAATAAAACAAATCCATAAGAAAAACCATCGACAGAATATAACAATTTAACAAATTTAGAATACTTTTCTAAACTATCAACTAAATTAACAAAAGCAAAGACTCTTACTTAACGAATAATATCAACAAACAATCTAACCAACTTCAAATAATGTTATAGTTAATACATTTTCAAATCTTAACATATGATTAATTTACAACTTATTGACAAACAATATTAATCTTCAAAAATATACCTAATTGCAACATATGAGTTCAATCATATCACTCATTCATTGAAGTTCTCATTCATGTATTAATGTAATAGTATAAAACTTAATTAGTTCCTAAGAAACAAGTGGACCCTCAAACTATCTTAATTCATTTAAAGTTAATATGTTATAAGTATGATATAAGGTAGTATACATCGTCCTTTTTCGATTTCTATGAGGAAAGTGGCAGTGATATATAACTATTGGAACAACCTTAATCAATTTAAGATCAGAAATAACTCAACCCAATTAACTTACAATACCAAAACTTTCATTTACATATAAAAAATAAATAGATCTAAAATTTAAAACAATTAGAACAACACACATACCTTCACTTAACAATATAAATAAATCCAATGTCAACTAAAATAAGTACACATTAATAATAATAATCTCTCTCAATCAACCAACCAACCAATTAACCAATAATATGCCAAAATCAATCACAAAAATCTCAATTAACTTAACAACACAAACAATCAAATAATGTAAGTTAAAAAACTAAATAAAACAAACAAACTAACAATCTATAAATACATAACTCCTCATTATTTCCAAAAATAAAAAAATAAAAATAGAACAGAAATAAAAAAAATAGAACACAGCAATTCATAAAAAAAATTAAAAAATAAAACATAACAGAAAGTTAAAAAAACTAACATAAGTTAACTTAAAAAAGAAAAAAAACAAACCAAAAATTCCCAAACAAAAAGAAAAAATAAACTAGAAATTCCAAAAAAAAAAAGTATAGGGAGTGAAAGCACCACAATGGAGGAGGTTGATGGTGGATCTTGGACAGTGGCGGCAGTGGGCTCCCACCTCCAACGAACAGTAGCGGCGGTGGACAACAGCTAGCGCTGCAGTGGCCTTCTTCGCGGCTTCTTCGCAGCCTTTTTCGCGGCCTCCTTCGAGTCTTCCTTCGCGTATTCCTCTCCGGTGGTGGTGGATGGTTCTGGTGTGGCGGCCTTGGGGTGGGAGGGGTGGCTTAGGGTGGAGGAGGAATGGGGTTGGACAAGGGTTAGAGATGCAGAATTTGGGAAAGTTAGAATAAGGAAGATGAAGTCTGATGGATGTTTTTCAGTTTAAGATTTTAAATTTGCGACTGATTTTTCAGTCGCAAAATTTACAACAAATTTAAGTGTTCGTGTTAAATTTGCGACCGATTTTTCGGTCGCAAAATTAAAAATGAATTAGCGACCGATTTTTCAGTCGTAAAATTCACCATTTGTGACTGAATTTTCGGTCGCAAAATTCAACCATGCTTGAACGCTGGTGTTGAAAAATTTGCGACCGATTTATCAGTTGCAAAATGAACATGTATATTTGTTGAATTAGCGACCGATTTTTCAGTCGCAAAATTCACCATTTGCGACTGAATTTTCGGTCGCAAAATTCAACCATGCTTGAACGCTGGTGTTGAAAAATTTGCGACCGATTTATCGGTTGCAAAATGAACATGTATATTTGTTGAATTAGCGACCGATTTTTCAATCGCAAAATTCACCATTTGCGACTGAATTTTCGATCGCAAAATTTCAAACATTCTTGAAAAAATTTGCAACCGATTTATCGGTCGCAAAATGAACATGTATATTTGTTGAATTAGCGACCGATTTTTCAGTCGCAAAATTCGCCATTTGCGATTGGATTTTCGGTCGCAAAATTCAACCATGCTTGAACGCTGGTGTTGAAAAATTTACAACTGATTTATCGATTGCAAAATGAACATGTATATTTGTTGAATTAGCGACCGATTTTTCAGTCGCAAAATTCACCATTTGCGACTGAATTTTCGATTGCAAAATTCAACCATGCTTGAACGCTGGTGTTGAAAATTTTGTGGAATATCTATATTTGTTGAATTAGCGCCCGATTATTCAGTCGCAAAATTCACCATTTGCGACTGAATTTTCGGTCGCAAAACTTATTAATTCTTTATATGAAATATTGCGACCAATTTTTCAGTCGCAAATGTAATGTCCTCAGCAATGATTTCTTGAGAAATTTGCGACTGATTTTTCAGTCGCAAATATTAGTCGCAAATTTCATTATTTGCAACTGAAATTTTGGTCGCAAAACTCAATAATTCTTCAACATTCTGGGTATAATTTTAAAATGGATGAATTCTTTCACTTTCGTTTTCCATTTTGTGATTGATTTTTCAGTGGCAAATTTCTTCTTTTGCGATGGAAAATTCGGTCGCAAAATTTTTTACAGAACTACTGTTTTATTTCCGACTGATTTTTCAGTTGCAAATAACAATATTTGCGACTGAATTTGCAACCAAAATATTTTTCATGAAGCTGTTGTTGACTTTTATAAATCGGTCACAAAATTGGTCGCAAATCTTCAATTTGCGACCGATTTTGTGACTGAAACAGATATGACTTATTTTCTAATGCCCTTTATATATCGGTCGCAAATTCCGTCGCAAATGCTATAGTTTGCGACCGATTTTGCGACTGATTTTATAGTCCAGGCTTTATATCTATCTATCCTGGATCGGTCGCAAAATTCTGTTTTTGCGACTGAAAAAATTCTATTGCAAATTCGGTCGCTATACCGATAGTTTCTAGTAGTGATAGTTGTTTTTAATTTAAACAAAAATCGTCAACAAATAAATTTTGTTACCTTGTTTGATTATGTAGTACAATTCTTCTCTTCATCTCACTCAACATCTAGAATCTAGATTACCGTAAGTGAGAAATATTTTCCCACTTCAATCTAAATTTATATATTTTTATATTATTTTGTGTAGTTATTTTATAGTAAGTATTATTTTAAAGTTTTCCTTTATTATTAAATATTATTTATTAAAAATTATTTATATTTATATTTATTACTACTTATTTAAGAGTTATTTTTCTTTCAATAAAATATATATTAAAAAGGGACATTATAAATTAAAAACTAATCAACCTTAACCTATCTCTCTAGGTTTGATTAGATTATTCATCATTTTGATATATAAGGGAATTTTAATATATAAATTTATACAGTACATCATTCACATCAAATAGCTAACAAAGTCATCTGTAATAGCTGAGACAAAGATTAAGTGTTAGAGAAGTAAATTTTAAGTTTGTCTGAATTATGGATTTTGATAAAATCTTTTAAATTAGTATTATTGAATATTTGGAAGTTATTAGAGTGAAAATAAGCTTATATGAGTGAGGCTTAAAATTTGCTTTAAAAGAAAAAAATTAAGGAGAGCTAGTGCTTAGCCGATAGCTTTGGGCGCTCAAGTGCCTGCTTTGCTATTTGGATGAGTTTCAAGTAGTTGGGCATTCAGGTGCCAGAAAAGTGGGCGCTCGAGCACTAGGAATTACCCACTCAAGTGTCGGTCAGCAGAATAGAATTTGGATGTTTTTGGCTATTGGGCGCCCAAGCACTCGCTGTATGAAATAAAATTAGGGTTTCGACCCCCTTCTTTATTTCAACCCCTAATGTCTCTCTCTCTTGCTTCTCTCTCTAATTCTCTTCCTCCTCCTTAACCTCACCAATCCTTCATCTTTTTTTCTTCAAAATTCATCACAAAACTCAACTTTCTCCCTTCACCATCATCACCTCCATTTTCATGTATGGTATTATCTTACTCTCTCTTTCTCTCCTTTTAGTGAGAGAAAGTGAAGAGTGGAGGAGACCCACCACTCCTCCCTTGCTCCAATCTCCCTTCCAAGGTTTTGAGGTGAACTCTTGATGCTTTCTATCCCCTTTCTACTATAATTGTTTGTCTATTCCATAGGATTAGATTTGAGTTATTAAGGAGAAGGGTTTAGGTTTTTTAATCGGGGATTTTGAATTTAGGAGAGGGTCGAAGTTAAGTTTTGCTCCTAGAAGTTAATTTATGTGAGTTTGGTGTGTTTTGCACCTTTGAACTCTTCCCAGGAGCTTCTAGTTAGCTTGAAGGCACCACCACTTGAGCTCTTGACTTGAAGTTTGGTTTTAAGTGATAGTATATCTATAGCTTGTCTCTTATCCTTAATTTCCTAAATGCATGCCTAAATTGTGTTTTAGTGAAGTTCTATGAAAGAATAGAATTAATGTGTTTAATCCATATTTATAGAATTTTTGAAGTAATCATATTAGTTATGTATATATGTATATATATCTTTGAGCATAGAAGTATGGGACAAGCTCTTATAGAAATTAATTTATAGTATTTGAATAATATGAAATTTCAAGTTATTAGAATTTGTTATATTCTTAAAGCCAATGTTCTAAGCTATTTGATAGAAAAAAACAGTTACATTTCAATAAATTGAGAAAGAGTTCTAGATACTTTAAGTTGAATAGTTCAAAAGCACTATACTTTGAATCTATGTTTGATAGTATAGTTATTTTCAATGTCTAAAAAATTTGATAACTATGGCTGCTGAGAATACAGAAGTCTTCTTGAATCTTATTATGCATTTAAAGTTATGAGCAAGAATGTATATGAGCTGAGTTAAAGAAAAGTCTTAGTTACAAGGATTTAGCAAAGAGTTAAGTGTACCTGAGGGACAGAAACTGTTTGCTAATGGCAGCAGCATTAATCTTGGTGCACCTCAAATAATCCAGCTAGCAGGGTGATTGCTAGCTCGGTATATTTGACCAACATGTCCAAAAAATATAGATATGCATAGGCGTAAAGTTATATTTTACTGTTAGGGTTAGGCCACAAGGCCACCCAGTCAGGCAGCTATTTCTGAAATAGGATCCTCCCTTGAAGTTTTATTATGATTTTTAAACAGTTATTTACTCTTTATGTTATGCAAAAGTAGTTATATCTTTATGCACAACATTATACATTTACATTTGATTTATCACAGTTATTCCTATATGTATTATGCTTACATATCCATAAAGACGTTATATCCATTTGAATTAAAAATGCAATTTGATGAATTATGTATGTTGTACCAAAAATCTTCCAGTATTTGATGTTTAGACAAAGTACTTTCAATAAGAAATGAGGTATGGGATTTTTAAGAAACTTATAAAATTATATTTTGCAAAAGTTGTGTTCCGATTTGTTTCACTCCTGTTATAGATATATTATCCCTGACTGAGTCTGTATGACTCATCCTTTCTTCCTTCCCATTTTTTTTAGATATGTACAAACTCATGCTTAAGCTTTCAGCCGGAGGTGTTGATCATCCTAATAAATCCACACTTTATTCATGTGATTCCAAAAGGTTGTTGTATTAAAAAGCAGCTTCCTTGAATGTAATGGTATATCTCTTGCTATACTCCATTAGCCTACAAGCAAAGTCCTTCCTGCATGGGTTTTATGCATTGTAATCAAAGTGTAGTTGTTTTTAGTTATGATTAGTTTAACTAGTAATGATTATGGATCCGTATTCATATTTTTATAAGCCTGATTTTGTCTTATACTCCTTTGTTGTGTGTTGTGAAGTACATTCTGAAAATGCCTGGATCCCTAAGATTTTTGTGTGATTATATTGTTTGTGCAGGTAAAGAATCCTCATTTGGGAATAGTCCTAAATATAAAGGAAACTCTGCTCGATTTTATTTGGAAATGGTCTAATATAGGCTTGCTAGGGAAGTATCCCTATGCGCCGGTCATGGTCCTGGATTGGGTCGTGACATCATCGATCATTAGGCTATGTTTATAATGTTATATTAGGCATGACAAGATAAGTTAATACTATATGTTATGATTTTATCCATTATTTGATACACGCAATATATTGTACAAGTTTGTACATCATAACCTCCTTATATATTGAAATGATAGATAACTTAATTAAGTCTAGAGAAACTATATTAGGCCAAATTAATTTTTAATGTATAAGAACTTTCTCACTTTCTACATTTCTATATCTTTTATTAAAATAAAAATAGTTATTAAAAAACTAAAAATTATATAAATAATAAATAATGTCATTTACTGATAAATAATGCTTAATATAAAATAATTATTCAAACAAATATAAAAATATAAATAATAATTCATTATTAAAATATATTAATAATAGTAAATAATATAAAAAATTATCAAAAGTAATGAAATAAATAATAGATGATTTTCGATATAAATTATATTTATATATAATACAAACAAAAAAATAAAAATAATTATAATTAAAATAATGAATATTTGAACAATTATATTAATTTTTAAATTTTTTAGTAAATAACTAATAATAATTATATTTTATTATAATATCCTTTTTCTTGTTATATTTTCTATCATATAACATCTTATATAATAACATACCAAATATTGTATAGTATTAAAATTTTATCAGGTATTATACAATTACACTTTATTCTATCAGGTCTTATTCTATCAAGAGTGCCAAATGGATCATTGTATTAAATTATCCTATCATACTTAATATAGCATGCTAAATATAACCTAAAAGAAACAATTGAATTAATTCCTTATTACATGTGCTATTAGAGAAATCTAAACCCCATTAAATAAATATATTTAATAAAATCTAAAATCTAATATTATAAAATTATTATTGTTATTATTAGTATTATTTAATATTGATATATTGTGAATGTAAAAATTTTAGGATGTTATCTAATTATTTATTGTTATTTGGATTGATTGACCTAGTTGTCAATTGACATAATCGAAAAAAGTGACTTGATTATAAAAATCAGATCAAGTTTAGGTTGAATAAAATTCATGTACTCATCTTTTCCTATATATTAGACTGTGTAAAAACTTTACATTGATATTACGAGAAATAAAATTTTATTCATAATAAAATCTAACAACACTTACAAATCAAAAAGGATATATTAGATCCAAATTTAATAAAAAAGAAATACATCTTATATTATTAACTAACTAACAATATGTGATTCTGCTCTTTATTTGAAGGCTATCAATGTCTAAATATCTTTCACATCGGAGATTAACACATACAATATTGTAGCTTGAAGAATATATTATGCTTCCTTTAAAAATATATTTAAATGACTTTCTTATCTATAAGAGCATCAAAATAAAAGTACTCACAAGAGAAAATCAAAACACCCATGAAGGAGACAATAAAAATACTCACAAAGAGGATAGCGAAAACCCCACAAAGGGAAAAACAAAAACAAGGAAAAGATAGTAAACCTTAAACAACAAAAAGAACAAGAAAATGAAATGGAATGGAGGGGCTGCCACCAAAAAAGAGAGACAACAACCCCTATCAACAACACTCATATAAGAGAAGACCATGAAAAAAAGAATAAAAAACTAAGGATTAGGGTCTACTACACAATAACAACACAAAGCCTTGTATCCTATGAGTATTTAAAATAACTTTTTATTGGAAAATTTTTTGACAAAATGTACTGTTAACTTGAAATTCATATATTATAAATCATGTTTATAAAATATTATCAATACAAAATCATGTAATATATCAAAGGTGACATAATAAGTACTTTTTAAACATATAACAACAATAATTATTTGATCACAATCTTATTGATGTATCCAATTTTTTAAAATTTGACGCAAATGATAATTATGATTCAAATGATAGATTGATAAAAATTATGTTCTATAAAAAAATATTAAGTTATATAACTATATCAAGTTTTTCATAACTAGCAAGCAAGCACGACTTACAAATTTTAATAACAAGTTGTGGCCATCAACACGTCATACTTTTGATAAAATGAATAGAAAAATAGTCATGGTTATGTAACGCGACTTGAAACTAAAAAATGTTATCTTTATACAATTAACTTTGAAGTTGTACTAAATTATTGAAATATTATAGAAGTTTAATCTTTATATATTGTGAGTGCAAACCATCTTAAACCATCAATTAATCATATATTACTATATATTTGACTTTGAAGATGATAATAATTATAAGAATAAAATTTTTTAAATAATATAATAATATGTAATTGAAATTATTAATGAGAAAATTTTGCACTAAAAATATCAAAATTTAATTTAAATTTTATTCACTTAAACCTATATGGTAAAAAGGCTCAACATACAATAGTATAGCATATTATATTTATCATATTTTCAACAATTTATATTACAAAAATTGATATAAGAGTTGAGTTATAAATAATTATGATAATTGAGTATATTTTAAGTAAATTCTGTGTCTATAATAAAATAGAAATGGGTTATGTCACGTCATATGTGCCCTAATTAGGTGTAATCTGTTCTTTTATATATATATAAATAATGTCTAAGACTTAATTATTTAATATAGACTTTTTTTTAACCTAACCGTACTTTTTTTTGGGGGGTCGATAGCCGGACTTGTTTAAGCCTTCTTTAACCAAGGACAATAGGCTTACAACTTTTAAGTGCCTGGTTACATACACTTTTGGGGAGTTTAAAAAGCATTTTATTGAAATAAGAATAAAAGTAGATAGTAATTATATTTGGGTATGTAAAGACCTTTTTTTAGAAGGTCTTTTGAAATTCTAAAAAGCCTTTTAAGAAAAGTATCTTTGAGATTATTTTTCATTATAAGAAAAGGTCTTTTAAAAAAGAAATCTTACTATCATTCTCACATCAATAACTAAAAGTAATTTTATTTTATCCTATCCAAACAAAACTCATTTTACTAAACTTGCTTTTGACATATTAAAATCAAATAAAAATTATTATTTTAAAAGTAATTTCTCTAAAAGGCCTTCTTTTAAAAAAAATTTTTTTAAAAGATCTTCTTCCAAAAGTTAAAAGATCTTTTAAAAGGCCTTCTTACAATACTACCCGCCAGGCCTCAAAGGAGTTTTGAAGTAGCTTGAAGCATAATATTTTTAACTAAAAAGAATTTAGAAACTTGTTTATTAAACAAATCAAGTCAAGCAAGCATTTATATGGGCTAACCTTAAGCTTATAACAAGCCTCGTGCCTTCTATTTGTACCCGTGTGTGTCAATACTAAGTTTTCTCTTACATGACAAAGCGAAGAGATCAGTATTATTTTCATAGAAGAGAAAATTGGATCAGATCAGCCGATTGGATCCGGAATCGGTCAATAGGCCAATCCGATTATTATCCTTAAATCAGTGGCTTCAAAAATCAGTAGCAACCGGATTAAACTGGTTTGAACCACTAAAACGAATGTGAACTGAACCAGTTTCAAGCGCTCACTGGTTTGGTTTATTTTTTTGTTTTTTTTTGTAAAATACTATTTTTCTCCCTTTTTTTTAAAAAAATTTAATTAATTAATTTTATATATATTATATTCCGATCAAACATCCAGTTAAATCGGTTGAACCTCTGAACCTTTGAACACTTATCTTGACCGATTCGATATCTAGTCCAATTATTTTAATCTTGATTATTTTTGTTCCATATACAAGAAATCAAATATTAGAAATCTGTTTGGTTTCTATTTTTATTATTTTCTTTACAAAGAAACACAAAAATAAAAATAGGAAGTAAGCATAGAAAGCAAACAGTGAATGGCTTCATTATCCACGTATCTGAGTCATCATCAAACTTTCCTTCAGGCTGTTGGATTCAAAACAAGGGGAAAGGAGAGAAAAAGTTTTGAAGTATACAGTTATATATCGAAGATGTATGAGTCACGATTCAAATTGTCCCTCTTAGACGCGTCCGTTTGAATATGACACTGATCGCCAGGTGTAATCACAAGGACGCTAGAATAATGTGATCTGTACCGAAACGTGGTGATTCTGCAATTCAGACGCCGCTTGTTGAGGGAGCTTGCCTTGGTCACAACTCACAATTTAAATTGACAACCATTAACACTATGTTTTGTTGACGCAGCGAAGTGAGAGATAAGAGAAATTCTATGTGTGGACTGAGAGGTGAGCATTAGAGATGGAAAGGCGGTTGCTAGGAGGAGAAATATTTAGAATAAAGTGTACAGAGACGCAAAGTGTAATAACCGCAATTTGTATTAAGTATATATTTTAATTATGTAAGTGTTAAATGTAATATTAATTAAGAATAGATTTATGTCGTTAGTTAATCAATATTTGTATCATATGTCAATTTGAGAGTTCCATGTACAAATAATAGAAATGTTTCAGGAGAGACGATAGTTTTCATGTAAAAATGGTATATTACACGTTTATGTACACAATTTTATCATTTCTTTTCTATAATTATCATAATAGCTCAAAGTATCCCTATTAAGAGAGAGAAGCCACATATACAAAGCAAACGCCAACAGAAGCAAGGATGAATCTACAGAAAACACTTACACCTATTGGATCAAAGAGATCCAACCCATGCCAGTGCAAATTTTTATCAAGAGATGTGTTATTTGGACATCCAAAAGTGGGTGTCCATCAACACCCTTCTACATCCAACCATTCAATTTACTTAACTTTATATTTTAAATTTTTTATTTCAACTTTTTTCTAAAATCCTAGTGGGGTGTCTTCAAGGATGTTAGAGTTTACAATGTACAAAAAATATTTCCCTTTTATCAATAATTAGGTTATATTAGAAAAAGTGAGAAATCAAAATTTAAAACAAAAAAAAAAAAATCAATCATAAGGATATAAATAAAACCCGTCACGTACAATTTTCAGACGGTAGCATGTTCTCCCGCTTTTGAGGATACAGGCAGCAAAAGATAGTACATTTTTAAGAAGGATGAGTACGTAGGAGAGGCGCTGAACAAGGAAGTATGGGGTTGACCGGTTGAGGAAATATAGAAACTGCACGTAGAAACCTTAACGTATTAAATTAGAGGAAAAAAAATCATACAAGTATACAATAAAGAATTAAAAAAAAAATAATATAGCTAACACGTTTATTAATGTCTACATTAAGAAAAGTAAACACTGAAAGCGTTGCATGTGAAACAACACCTTCCCTATTTTCTTATTTTTTATTTTTTTATAATATCTTGCCTATTATATACTTTAATATATGACGCATTGTTATAATTATATGATGATGTTATATATATAAATATAGCATTATTAACGTCAAAAACAATATAGCATATTAGCATTATTCCATAAAATAAAATAAAAAAAAGCATTAATATAACGTAATTATATATCGAGAGAAGGGAGGGAATCGTCCAAAAAAAAAAAAAAGAAGGGAGGGAAAAGGGGAGGTGGGAGAAATTAATTAGTGTTGGTGCGAAAGTTGACGCAATTATATTCTTCAATAGCTTTTTTTATAAAATATAATTTTATTCATCTAATTATTAAATTATATAATTATCTTTTATATTAATTGGTTGTGTTAAATTTAAAAATAAATATTGGCTCAAATATATTCTTAATTTTTATAAATATAAATTGTTTTAACTTTAATCTCTCTAAAAATTTTTATTAACCTTTGGTCTCTCTTTTTTTTCAACATTTTGACTTTGACCTCTTTTGTTCTAAATTTTGGTAATTATAAATATTTAAGAATATATGTTTAATACTTATAAATATTAGAAATAATTTTTTAATTCTTATAAATATTTTAAGAATATTCTTTTAGTCTATTTAAATATTATCACTTAACCAGTGACCTAATGTAGTAGGGATCAAAAACATAATGCTGGAGAAAAGAAGAACCAAAAGTCAAGAAAAAATTTTAGAGAGATTAAAATTGAAACGACTTATATTTATAGGGACTAAATATTTAAACCATAAATATTAATAATTGTAATCACATGATTCATATTTTCATAAATTTTAAAAATATTTAATATTAATTTTAATGTATATAAAAAATACATTATATTATTTTGAATTAGTATATAAAAAATACATTGCATAGTTTTGATCGAGTCATTTCTCAACCTTCCAATAATGGCAGCAAGGAAAGAACTAAAAATGGCAAATGGTGATGCACAGTACTATAGATCTCAAAAAACTAAATTGTGATTGCATAAGTGTGTATGTACATTAGAAACGAATACATAGGCTACATATACATAACTGAATCACTAACTGTGTAGCTGACGTGGACTAACAAAATAACTGTACAAGCAACTATCAATACAATTGTATTCGATTGTGGTTGCTAGCTAGCTACAACTCCAAGAGCCCTTTCAAGCTAAGCCATGTATGCTAAACACGCCTAGCTTGGAAAATATATAGGTGCTGGAACAACTTAGGAGGCAGGGGTTTGGTGTTGAGATAAAAATATCTGATTAGCTAAATTATAGGTTTGTATAGCTGTGCAAAATATTGCATGATTAGGACTTCCTTAATTTAGTCCTTAATTATGCAAACTCCCTTATTTAGGCCCTGATTTGTAGGAGTAAAATACTATAAGAATAGAATATCCTGTATCTGAAGCGATATGAATGAAAATCATAGAACTTATTTTGTTGTACAATTTGGTATCAGATCCTACGCTCCTTCTTTTTTTCTCAATCCTTGAAGATCTTACGGAGAGATGGTGAAAAACCAATTCGGTGGTGGTTCAATCTGAAGGTGTCTTCAACGTAGGCATCATCCTCAATGAAACCAACTATGACATATGGTCTCAACTAATGGAGATGCACTTCGCAGAGAGGGAAAAATTGTCCTACATGCGCGGGAAGGTGAAGCCTCTATGAAAAAAAGATGAGGATATGAAAATGGTATGCTGAAAACCAAAAAGTGAAAAGATGGCTGCTGATGTCCATGAAGCTTGAAATCATGAAAAGGTATCTTCGCTTCACGCCCTTGATATTTGGAATGCTTTGTCAGAAGGCTTTTTATGATGGAAGTGATGAGCTACAGGTGTTTGTCCTGAATCAAAGGGCATTCATCGCAAAAGCGAGAATAATAGAAACCTAGCCCGAATATTATGGGGAGTTGGTTGAGATTTTAGGAATTGGACCATCGTGACAAAGTAGTCATGAAGGACCCCGATGATGTGAAGTCATATCGTAAGTCAATTGAGAGATTGAGGGTACATATATTCTTCTTTGGAATTGGATGATGATTTTGAAGCAAGTTCGTGAGAGAAATCTTCAAGTAAGGAAGTAGCACTTGATTTAGAAGAATGCTATGCATTGATCACGAGAGACAATCCGAACAACGTTGAAAATGTAGAAGATATGAATTCTATTCCATGGCTATGATGACAAGGAAGCAAGCAAGGCGATCAAAAGGTTCCTGGGGGTAACTACAAGTGTACTCAGTGTAATAAGGATGGACACACCAAGGAACGATGCTATGAAATCATAGGATACCCCGAGTGGTGGGATCACAGTCGGGCGTCGAAGAAGAATTCAAAAAAAATACCAACTGCTGCTGCTATAACTACTAATGAGAAAGAGGATGACAAAGGCATGGTGCTTGCTACAACTACAGGTAGTGATAACCCCAATGGTAAGGCCTTAATAAGCACATCTACTGTTTTGAATAGTGCATGGATAATTGACTCTGCATGCTCCGATCATGTGACTTTTGATGCTAGACAGATTAAAAATCTTAAATCTTCCTCACAAAAAAGTATTTCCACAGCCAATGGCAGTAAATCCACCATCATTGGAGAAGGAACAGTCTCTATTTCAAGCAATTTGAACCTTGATACTGTCCTTGTCGTTCCTTCTCTAAAATACAACCTATTGTCAGTCTCTCAAATAACCAAAGCTCTATTATGTGTTGTAATTTTTTGGCCTGACTCTTGTGTTTTTAAGGACATTCAAACGAGGAAGACGATTGGTTGTGGTATTAGACGAGGAAGGTTGTATTACCTGGATTTGACGGAAAAAGATTCAGAGAGGCTTGGTCAAGTGCTAGCGACAAAAGGGTCTCAAGAAGTGAGAAAAGGCGAGGATATTTGGTTATGGCATAAGCGTCTAGGACATGCATCTTTCGATTACATAAAAAAATTATTTCCGAATGTATTTGATCAAATAGACACTTCAACTTTGTATTGTGATGTTTGTGAACTTGCAAAGAGTCACGTAACTTCTTTTCCTTTAATTTCAAATAAAAAGTTCTCTTCCATTTATGATTATTCACTCTGATGTATGGGGTCCATCTAAGGTTACAACGTTGGGTGGATCAACATGGTTTGTAACGTTTATTGATGATTGTACTCGAATGACTTGGCTTTGTATGATGAAGTCTAAAAGTGAAGTTGGAGGACTATTTCAGAAATTTTGCAAAATGATTGAAACTCGATAAAGCACAAGTTCGGTATTGCGTAGCGGCGATGGAGAGTATATGCAATCAGAACTTCAATATTTTCTGGTAGCTAAAGGAATTGTTCATCAGAGATCTTGCCCAAATACTCCACAACAGAACGGGTTAGCGAAAGAACCGTCATCTATTGGAGGTGGTCCGAGCTGCACTGATTGGAGCTCACATGCCAGCAATATATTGGGGAGAAGCTCTCGCATATGCCGTATACACTATCAACCAACACCGCTCTAGGTCTCTTGAGTATAAAACACCCCTTCAATCACTTATGGATGCAAATAGTAAGTCCTAGAATTCACACACGAGTTTTTGGTTGTGTTGCTTATGTTCACTTGCACAAGCATCGAGAAACAAGTTTGTCTCCCTGAGTCGAAGGTGTGTGTTCATGGCTATCTTGCTCATCGTAAGGATACGCATGCTACCATCCACAAACCAAGCGTATGTTTACTACTATAGATGTAGTTTTTCATGAGACATTGATATATTTTTCCCCTGAGTCTAAAATTCAGGGGGAGAATTGTGATGAAATTCAGACTCTTGTCCCTCAAGAAGTTGATACTGAGGTCAGATTGGAGAAGGAAGTTACAAAGTCAGTACTAGGGGATGATGAGAGTGTGCAACAATCTGATGATCAACCATCACATAATGAGGAAGACATACATCATGGAGGATTTGAGCAAGTCGAGATTGAAGGTTTCTTAGGTTGATCTTTGACAATATACCACACCAGTCGTCCCCTCAAGAACCTAATATAGTCAGAAGAATTCTACCAAATCGTGTCACTAGAGGTATCCCTAAGCCTACTTATGATCCTGACCTCACTAGTAAGACCAGATACCCTATGAGTAATTATATTTCTAACTTAACTGCCTAGCTCAAATAGCGCATTTATAAGTCAATTATCTAGTGTATCTATTCCTAACGATTAATGAAGCTTTAGGCCGACTTTCGAGGTGGAAGGATGCTATGAATGAGGAGATGAGATCCTTGCAAAGAAATGAAAGCGTGGGGAATTGGTGGATTGTCCAATTTGGAAAGAAACCAATAGGATGTCGATAGGTGTATATCTGATGAAATTGTAATGCAGATGGATAGTGCAGTTGAGAGATTCAAAGCTAGATTAGTGGCAAAGGGGTATACACAAGCATATGGAGTCGAATTATCTGAACGCGTTTGCTCCTAGCCAAGATTCCTGATTCAGTATTGTTATCTCCTGTGTAAACCTCGATTGGCCCTATACAACAATTTGGCGTAAAATGCCTTCTACATGGGGAATTGTCCAAGAAGTTTATATGGAGCTACCCGGAAGGATGTATGATCCCCGACACATAGCAAGAAGGTATGCAAGTTGAAGAAGTCATTGTACGGACTAAAGCAATCGCCACGAGCATGGTTTGGTAGATTCACCAAGTCAATGATTGCTTTTGGATATCGACAGAGCAATCAAGATCATACTGCTGTTTCTAAAAGAAAAAGGAGGGAAAGATTACAATTCTTATTGTTTATGTTGATGACATGATAGTCACGGGGAGATGATCCAGAGGAACGCATAAGGCATTGAAAGAGTACATGGCAAAGGAATTGAGATGAAGGATCTTGGTCCTTGAAGTACTCTGAATTGAGGTCTCAAGATCAAAGTCCGGTATTTTTGTCTCAGCGAAAAGTACGATTGATTTGTTGAAAGAAACTGGATGACAAAGATGCAAACCAAAGCAAACTCCCCCAAGCGAAGGGATTGAAGCTGTGTGTTGAAAAAGATCAAACTCCAACTAACAAGGGAAGATATCAGAGACTTGTAGGGAGATTGATGTACCTCGCACACACCAGGCCAGATTTAGCTTATGCTCTTAGTGTGGTTAGTCAGTTCATGCACAATCCAAGTACAAAACACATGGATGCTGTGATACGGATCTTAAGATACATAAAGGTCGCTCCTCGAAAAGGAATTCTGTTCAAGAAAGACTCAACTACCAGGATGTGATGGTTTATACCGATGCAGATTAGGCGTGCTCTTGATAATAGAAGATCAACCTCTGGATACTTTACATTTGTGAGGTAATCTTGTCACATGGAGAAGCAAAAGCAAAGTGTTGTAGCTAGATCAGTCAAGTGTGAACTGAACTCAGGGAATGGTTCTTGGACTCTGTGGAAGGTTTGTGGCTCACTACTTCTCGAGATTTAGGGTATGTACATACTGGCGTCCCATTCAATTGTATTGTGATAATAAGTCGCGCATTGCTCACAACCACAATCAACATGATCGTATGAAGCATGTGGGGGTCGATAGATTTTTCATCAAGGAAAAGCTTGACGAAAATGTTCTAGAATTACCAAATATTCGATCTGAAGATCGAAGCGGATATTCTTACCAAAATTTGGACAAGTCAGATTTTTGGGAGATTGTTAGACAAGTTGGGAATGTATGACATCCATTTACCAACTTGAGGGGGAGTGTTGAGATAAAAATATCTGATTAGCTAAATTATAGGTTTGTATAGCTGTGCAAAATATTGCATGATTAGGACTTCCTTAATTTAGTCCTTAATTATGCAAACTCCCTTATTTAGGCCCTGATTTGTAGGAGTAAAATACTATAAGAATAGAATATCCTGTATACAGAAACGATATGAATGAAAATCATAGAATTTATTTTGTTGTTCAATTTTTGGTGCACAAATCAACAACTTGAAACTGGGATCTATTGGATAAAAGATTGATGAGACCATATTTCACCTTCTCACATACAACATAATAGTCAAGCTACTTGTCGGGGGTAAAAAAAGGGTCAAGCTTGACGTGCTTTGTGTGTTCATGAAACATCGGATTCGTGGCTAAATGAAGAGCTGACTTGTTATCACAATAGATGAATGTCAGAGAAGTGAAAGAGACCTGAAGATCTTGAAGAAGGTAGGTCAACCATTGGATTTCAAAAGTGGTGACAGCCAAGGTGCGATATTCAGCTTCAGAAGAAGACTGAAATACTGGGTGTTGCATTTTAGACTTCTAAGAGATGAGGGAGTCACCAAGATACACATGATAACCTGTAATGGACCTCCTAGACTCAGGACAAGCAGCCCAATCGGAGTTACTAATCCCTTCAAGTGCAAGGCAGAATTGACAAGGAAGAATAAACCATGGTCAGGGTGTCTTTGAGATATCTAAGCACTCTTAAAGCTACATTAGAATGAGCTTGCATAGGATTAGAGAGGAATTGGCTCAAGTGGGTAACTGCATGGCAGATATCCAAGTGAGTTATGGCGAGATAAAGAAGTTGTCTCACCAATCTGTGATATGCAGCAGCATCAAAACATGGTTTGTCATCATCCCTGAGTGATTTGATGGTGTCGTTCATGGGTGTGGGAGCATGCTTATATGCCAGCAGAACTACAGATTGAATTAACTCAAGGATGTACTTCCTTTGGTACAAGAATATACCTTGGGAAGACCTAGCGACTTCAAGCCCAAGGAAGAATTTAAGGTGATCCAAATCCTTTATCTTAAACAAAGCATCAAGCTGCTATTTGGCTCTAGAAATCTCGGCAAGATCATTGCTAACACTTTACTAGGTAATTGATTCATGATGAAAATCGCATGGCTAACAGCAAAGCTCCAAAACTGTTTTGGTAAATTTGATTGGAAAAGCAAAGCTCTAGTCATATTTTCGTTCCACCAACCATTTTGCTGAGGTGTTTCAACACATGATCTCTAGTGTAAAATGCTTTTAGATGCAGAAAAATGATGCCATATTAAATTCTGGTCCGTTATCGGACTTAACGGACTTTACATGAAAATTGTTAGTCTGCCATACTTACAAAAGATACAATGCAAGATTGAACTTTAGATTTATGTTTCATGAGAAAGACCTAAGTGTGCCTTAAGAAATCATCTACAACAGTTAGAAAGATCCTATGTTCATGACTTGAGGCGACTGAAAATGCCCCCATATATCCATATGTAGCAAATCAAACATAGCGATGGATTTAGAACTGAACTACTAAGAGAGTTAGGAAGTTTCTTTTGTTTCGCAAAAAGGCAAATTGTACAATTTTTGTTACAAGTAGATTTGGTATTATAAGGGAGTTGTTTTTGCAATGCAACAAATTTATTTGGGGATAAATGTCCAAACTTATAATGCCAAACATCTAAAATGGAGTAGAAACAACATTGGTAGCAATCTGGGATGTAATGGGGTACTGAGATTATGTAATGCACATTGGCCATCCACAGCTTCAGCAAATCCAATCCTCCTTGAGTCGAGTTGGTTTTAGATTACACAATTTATTAGTTAACTATAGGTGGCAGTGTAAGGATTGAGTTAATTTGGACACAGAAATCAAATTGAATGAGAAAGAAGGCAAATAAAGGGTACAGTGAAGGACAAATATGTTTGAGAAACACTCAGCCCAGCAATGTTGGGTATTACCTAATTTTCATTTGGCAATCTAATGGGGATGGATGATATGGTCTAATATGAGGTAAATAAATCTAAGGAACTACCTATGCGGTCAATCACACCCAAATCCAAGATCGAAGAATGTTTAGCTTGAGAGTAAATTTAATGCCTAATGCATGAGGGTTAATATTGGTTTTGGCAGTGATTTGGTTAGAAAAATTAGCTGGTGTGGTGCTTTGGGAAGTGACTGAGGCAAATGCATTTTGAGACTATTGAAGCAGAACCACAAGGCCTTCATATTGCTTTTTAGTCAGAAAGAAATCGAAAACTTGTTAACAAACCTTATCTTGGTGAGCCTCACTTCACAGTCATCAAAGGCAATGTTGTTAACAACATTCACAACAGAATACGTCTTCTTTGAAAGTTAGGGGGAACCCATGCTTTTTGAAGCATGCGTCCACACTATGGCCACTTCTCTTGCAGTGGCTGTTGGTGTTGCCCTTTGACAAATTTTCCCTTGACAAACTTCTTGACAGTGTTGGTTCCAACATTATTGACAAAATTGTTATCATTTCCAACTATTAACTGTAGTATCTTTCCAAATACAATATTATGCTTAAATCATAATATTATACTTAGAAGTTGCTAATAAAAATTTAATGGACATTGATTCATAATACTTTCTATTTCCCATGAAAATAACATAATATTCGCTTATATGTTGCAAATATTGGCTTTACAAATAAGCATATCAAATTACATGAGTAGCTCTACTAGGAGCTTGTAATTAAGGAATTAGTAACCTAAAGCTAAGATATATGGATATCTATCAACTATCTTCAGCAATCAACCTAGCTTCGGACAAATTCTTCTTGCTAAGGCCTCATCAAGACTCTCTGAAACTACGTAGAGATGACACAGGAACCACGTAGGCGTGAGAATTTTTATTCTCAGTAGGCTTCCTTAGTTAACTGGCAATTTATGTTATCGTCGTCGTCCCAGCTACTTCAGTTTATTTAGAAAAATTGGTCTCATACATAGTGGTAAGAATTCATTTATTAAGTTTAGAAACATATTCTTCCAAAGGAGGTTACTTTTATTAATCACTTAGCAGCTTCTAGAGCAAATATTAAAATACTAATAGATAAACTAGAGTAAATATAAGAATAGTATAAGGTAAACTACAACCATAATAATATAGATAATAGCCGTACAGTATGCATATATAGATGCAGATGCTAAACCACGCAATTGTACTGAACTTTCTTGAGTTCTATTTCCCTTTCTTTCCTTAACACATCTAGAAATTATGTATCGCTGTTCCTAGGGTATCTGCTCTTATTTTTAATCCATACTTGGTCCCCTAAAAGTATCTGGCCATATAACTCCTAAGTAATAGTCTGCTTTTCAGGATCAATTTTGTTCCTATATAAGATTGCCGGGTTTACTTTCCCTGACTCTTCCATCGATCTATTCCCCTTAATTTATTCCGAGGCTAGTCCAAGTGATATGAAATCCTTACTTTCATCATAAATCAAGCGTTCATGAATAATTGAATTTGAAGGACTTACAATCAGAGTATATCATTCATATGTCTTCTGCAAAAAATTTGGCAGTATATATAATTCATATGTCTTCTGCAAAAAAATTTGGCAGTATAACGGCTGAAACATAATGCTTTTCCAAAATGCAAACAGAGTAATTCCATCTAGCCAATCAAGATATAAGAATCATCATAATCATACATCAATATTATAACATTATGATAGAAAAGTTCATCAAGAATTGGATAGGCTCCCAATACTTAGAGTTGTCAAAGCACCTTAAAACTCTTGAATCTGTCTTATTTTATAAATTGCACCATAATTTTATTTTAACTCATTTTAATTTGAAAAATTTAGTGTGTTATAGCTTTGTTAGTCTACTTTTAAACTTCTTTAGTTCCATTAAGTTTTGAGGTGTATAAGTTGAGTTATTGAGGTTTTATCCAAAGCTGCCTTGTTTTAAGACAAACTTGAGCACTTATATTTAGAAAATCACAAAAAATCCAATTCTCCTCATTTCTATCCGAAATTTATAATTGAATAAAGCTAATTGAACCTCTTTCATTTACCACAAGTTTTATTTTGATTAGGCAAGAAGAGCTCAAGTTATAAGTCCCTAAATTAGACTAAAGTGGACTGCCCTGTCTCACTCAAATAGAGCACGGGTCAAATTTACCAAATTACTGGGAACAATGCATTTATGATCTAAACCTAAAATTATGTGTTTTCAAACAAAATTTGTTGCACTTAATTTGAGTTGTAAAGGGCAAGTTATACCCTTCATAGCCCATACTAGTCAAAACAATGGACAAGATTCAAGAGGCTAATTCAAAAATTCATAACTCTCTCATTTCAGGTCTAATGATCTTATAATTTATGTGGTTAAAAAGCCTTGGAAGTCTAGTTTCATGTAAAAGTAGTTCACTAAATTTTGACTTCTGTAGGTCAAGATACACTATTTGTGGTATGAATAGGTCTCTAGGGTTTCATTTCTAGCAACCTTGTTTGAATGTTTCTTTGAGCTTATGATCAAATTTCCAACCTAACCAAGAATTTCCATCTTAATTCATTAGAAACATATAATCATCAACCAACATCACATAAAAGGGAGCACAAGAAACCCTAGCAGATTTTCTACACCCTAAAAGTCCATAAAATTCAAGAATCCTACTTCAAATCTCAAGTTTGAACAAGAAAGGGAGCAAGCTTAGGTGAAGATATAGTACTCGGATGAGGAAATGAGGATCGAGATATGAAGTTAAAGAAAAATGGAAGAGAGAGTTATGATGTAGGGTGGGAAATTTGGGGAGAAAATTTGAAGAAATTTGTGTGTCATGAGTCATAAAGTGGAGATGACTCATGCGCTTAAAATTGATAGAACTCAAAATGAGTTCAATTACTCTTGAGCTCCTCATTTTTGTGGCCATCCTTTGGCCAACAAAAGGGTGTGGGTGGCTAGTTTCTAGCGATATATTTTAGGGTTTTAAACTAGTACTCATATTGTTTGACAATATAAATTTCTACTAATTCAGTACTTGCGTTACACGACACTACAAATAAACCGATTTTCCTTAAATTAGCAAAATATTGCTAATAGTCTCCATGAAATTTTTCTACAAGGAAACTTAATTTTTTCTAACCCTAACCTTCGCATCTCAAAACTAATTACTCATATATCTCTAATGCAACAAAATAAATCAATTAATAGTGCTAATCAAATACACTATTCTTCAAGATGTTACATTAACAACTTGGATTGGTCATTCCCTTCATTGGAAAATTGATGATCATGTTGCGAAATCAGAGAATAAACTCAGTTGATGGGTGGAAAAGGATTTTTCAACAAAATCTAAGACCTAACACCTAAAAAGTGGTCATTGAGACCCTTGAGCAACCTCATGATGCAATCATGTTCCCCATATTCATTCTAAATGCATTGAACTCCACACTCACAAAGAGTGATTAGCCCAAAACTTTCCAATCCACTCCATAATCCCTTTAACCGAGTGAAAAAGCCAGTGACAAATAAGTTTTCTTGCCTCAAAAAGTATAATTCCTCCAACAAATCTACAAGTCTAGTATGATTACTCTGACAAAACCTTTGTTTTAGCTTTAGTCCGAAGATCTGAAGTCTTAGTAATAAAGCATGACACTTTGAGATATCTTAAAAGGCAATCCACATATCAGCCAAGCAAGTACAATTTGGTTATTCCTATCCCATATAGGCCTCAAAGGATCACCAACATCTGGTTATGGCAATGTGCCATCAACAAATCCTAACTTATTTTTGGCATCTAATACCATTCCCATAGCCCTACCCCATGTGGGATAATTGGATTCAAAAAGAATAGAAGAAACTAGAAGCACACCTGGACTTTCCTTTGGGTGAATAAAGTATGGACTATCTAGGTTTGCCATAGGATTAGGTGCAACTATGTTGGCAACATTCTCCATTATTGATAAAGACCAATCTTATTCAAGAATTCTTGAACAACAAACACAAAATGAACCAAATGTTGAGAGACACCTAACATTCAAGCTTCGATGCAAGAAATGGATGAATTAAACTTTGAACTTGTTCAAATAATCGATCAAACACCTTATCTGAACAAAAGAATCTAGAGAAATCGATGACAACTAATCAAACTCCTTATCCAAACAAAAGATTCAGGATCAATTGAAGATTATGCAAGCTTCAAAGAAGGAACATTTCAGATGAACTTTGAACAACTGATTAACTTTTTGATCAAGAGAAAAGATGAAGGGAGGAACAAATTGAAGCTTCAAACCGATCAGAGAGAGAAAGCATCCAAATCGATATGTAGCAGAGCTTTAAAAGAGCTCTGATACCATCTCAAGTTTTTTATAATGGCAACAAGGAAAGAACTTAGGGTGAAAAATGATTATGCACACTTTAGATATAAAAAAAAAAATGAATTGTGATTGCATAAGTTTGTATGTAAATCAGAATTGAATATATATAGGCTACATATACATAATTGAATCACTAACTATCTAGCTTACATGATCTAACAAACTAATTGTACAAGTAACTATCAACACAACTATAACCAACTGTGGCTACTATCTACTCTCCAAGATCAATTAATGATCGAGTATACTTTTTAGCCATATGCATAAGAATTAAGAAATCTGAAATCAAGACTTGATTATGAAACAATTTTATTAAAATACCCTTATTCAATTTTGAATATATAATTAATTTAATCTATTAATGTCAGACTACATTTCTCAATTATTGGAATGTTTAGAATATTGTAAAGTGCAAAATTGGAAGGCTAACCATGAATGCTTTATTGATATGTAAGAATGACAAATATTATTAACTAAAATTTTTCTCTACAATGATTAAAAAAAAAATGAATTAGAGGGAGCAATAATTATAGCTAGTGTGTTGAGAGGACATGATAAATGATTTCCAACTTCTATAGTTTCA
This sequence comes from Pterocarpus santalinus, assembly GCA_031439595.1. Taxonomy (NCBI): domain Eukaryota; kingdom Viridiplantae; phylum Streptophyta; class Magnoliopsida; order Fabales; family Fabaceae; genus Pterocarpus; species Pterocarpus santalinus. The sequence goes on from CM062527.1 coordinate 54,837,596, forward strand.
TTAGCCATTTTGGGAACCTTTTGACCAAAGTTTTAAAAATTAAAGCAAATCATTCGATAAATTTAACCAATTGAACTATGAACTAGTGGTCTTGCCAAATCAATTTACTAATTTGATTTCAAAAAACATTGCTTTTGGCTAACTCCCAAAATTTGGAGATCCACTCGGCAGTGCCAAATTTAGGATTCCAAGCATGTGAGATTTTCTCTCATAGGGACGAGAATAAGGAAAAATTCCCTAAGGCAAATTGGGAGTCAAGAAAGGATATCATACTCTCTTTTTTCTTGCGCTTATGTTTTTTAATTTAAAGAAGTCAATTATATATTAAAGTAATAAACTTACAAAAATACTTCAAAGAAATATCTAATAAAAAATTATAAATTAAAAACAAGTTAAATGAATTAAACTCCAATTTTATATCCTTAGACAAACCAAGCTTGAGTTTATACTTAACTTATTTAAATAAATGAGTTAAACATATTATTTATGTTTTTCACAAACTAAGTTTAAAGATTAATTAAGCAGTTATTTTTTTATCCAAAAAAAACAATCTATTGCTTAAAGTAGATTGACTTGCAATTTCCTATTCCCCTTTGCATGCTTGATTATGCCTTCCTAAAGTGCAACACCTACCCTGCTAGCCATGTCTACTTTTTTTTTTTTGTCTAAATAATAAGAGTAAATGTCTATTGGCTACATCAGGAATGTATCCTAACATATTTTTTTATCTACATGTTGAATACTAATGAATGTCTACCAACTACATTAGGAATGGATCCTAATATATTTGTGTCCATATGATCATGTCATATAAAGTAAAAAATAGACATACATATTTAAATTAATTCTTACAAATTCTAAGAAAGTTTTACTTATTTAGAGTACTTATATTTATCTTTCTTAAGATTTATTTTTATCTTTTTTATAAGTCCCTATTAAAAAGATTTTATTCTACATATGAAAGTATTAATAATTTTTTTTTCTAACTTTATCTTTATCTTTATTACCTTAGCTAAATAATAGAGAGAGAAAAAGAATAATTTTATCCAACTAAACCAAATGGACATCAATTCTTTCCTCCATAGTAACCTTTTAGAGGAAGTAGAGATAGACAAACCCTTGGGGTATCATAGTGAGCGGAAGTACCTTGTTTGTAAACTCAAAAAGTCCATTTACAAGCTTAGACAACCTCTAGGTAGTAGTTCACAAAATTCTCTACTATATTGGTTACTCACAGGTTCTTCCAATCTAAGAGTGATTGCTCACTCTTCACCAATAGTTCAAGAGCTAACGTGGTGATACTTTTGATATATATGTGGATGACATAATTATAGCTGATACATCCAACTATATTCCAACAGGTTTAGCTTCAATTGTAGAAATTATTCAAATTGGAAGTGTTAGGAGATTAGAAATATTTCCTAGGATTAGAAATAGTCAAGTCCCTTATAGGCATTCTCCTTTCTCAACACAAATACACCTTGCATTTGCTACTAGAAGATGCTGACTTCTTTGACTGGAAACCTGAGTGCTTGCCAATGGAACCCAAATTCACTCTCTTAGAAGATATTAGTGATATTACGCCTAATGCTTCTCAGTATAGAAGGTTGATTAGAAGTCTAATATACCTCATGATTTCACACCTAGACATTTGTAGTGCAGTTAATAAATTGAGTTAGTTTATGGTTGCTCCTTGGGCTCCAGATTTATAGGCCTTTCATCACTTGTTAAGTTACTTGAAGAATACACTAGGCATGGCATTTTTCTTTACCTTCTCTTTCTCCATTGGGTTGTAAGCTTATATATGTTAATACTAACTAGGGTAGATGTGTTGATACTAGGAAGTCCACCATTGGTTTCTTTGTGTTCATTTGGTGACTCATTAGTCTCTTTGAAGTCTAAGAAACAACCAATAATCTTAAGGTCCTCTATAGAAGTAGAATATTGAGCCCTAGTTGGTGTTACTACTGAGATCATGTGGCTAAGAAACTTGCTCAAAGATTTTGAAGTTTTAGTTGATTTAGCCTTGGTTTATTGTGATACCCAGTGTGCATTTCACATTGTTACTAGTCCTTCATTTCACAAGTGGTTTGAACATGTGGAGATAAATTTTCCTTTTGCTTGTCAAACGGTGAACAAGGGAATAATCAAACTAGTTCATGTTCCCTCTAAGCATGAATTGACTTTAGATACTAATTTTTTTCCTCATATTTAGTGTTTTAGTCCTCTTTGTTGCATGTTTGCTTTCCAATTATATGAATTTCATAGTTTGGTGCTAATTTGGCTCTTTTGCTATTTCTTGCATAAATATGCCTTTTTCCTTAATTTTGTGTTTTAGCAATTTCCAAGAATTTCGAATCATTATATATGTTGTTTTTGACCTGTAGGAACCTAACTTGGAGGGATTTGAGGCTTAGAAGTGATTGGAAGCCCAATTTCATTGTTGCTGAAATTTCAGCTTGAGCATTCTGCAAAAATCGGACCATAAATCTCTCATTCCAAATCCAAATGAAGGAAATCAGGTGTCAATTTTGAAGCCAAGAGAGATATCTACAACTTTCATGAAGACACTGAGAGCTAATTCAGATGTTTTAGGACTAAAGTGAAGCTTGAAAGTGACTAGAATATGAAATTCTGCATAATTGCCGTTAGAAGTATGATGCAAAGATCAAGCTATAACTTTCTCATTCGAAATCCAAATGAAGCAAATAAGGTGTACATTTTGAAGCCAAGAAAAAGATCTACAATTTTCATGAAGACACCGAGAGCTAGTTTGAACTTTTTGGGGCTCAAACGAGGCTTGGAAGTGACCAAAACGTCTAATTCTGCATAATTGCTATCAGGACCTTGCGCTATAGCGTAAGGGGTTGGACTATAGCGCAAATAGCAGCTGAAAAACCTCTTGATTTACTGATTGTTGCGTATAGCACAGCATGTTGCACTATAGCACACTAAGAAAAGTGCAGAACAGCAGAATAGGCATAATCTAGAGTTTTGGGCCACTTGGGCCCACTTTTGGAAAATCAATGCACAAGAATTCATATACTAATACCTAAAACTTCACCAAATTAAGGAACAAGTCTCATTTTTAGAAATTTAGCTTTTCTTCTTATGTTAGAATAGGTTAGTTTTCCTTTTTTTTCTCTCCTCCCGTTCTCCTCTTATCTTTTTACCCTTTCATCTTTCCCCCACCACTTTTCATTTTCTATTTTGGCTATAAGTTCCCATGGAAGAGTAGAGTTACAAGCTAGCTTAGGGATTCTCCAAAGGGCTTCAAGGGTTGTATCTTAAAATCTTACATTTTAATTTCAATAGATGATGTGTTTTCTCAATTCTTTGTCTCTTGTTCTTTTATATGCTTGTATTGAATGGTATTAATATATGGCTATGTAATTGGATAATTAGTTGGGTGATTATTGAATGGTATTGATTAATATGAACTTGGCTAGTTGAAAGTTCCTAATTATGAAACTTGATTAAATGGTATTGAGATTGGGGTTTATGATTGGGAAAATCTTGACTATATGTTCTTGTTGAATGGTATTGATATGAGGATGCATGACCAAGATGTTAGTCAGATATATGTTGACTGGTTGATTGATGTATATTTAACTAACTAAAGAATTGAGAATTGGGTCTTGATTGAGACTTAGGCTAATGCAATTAGGGCTAAATGTTACCATGAGTTAATTAGATGTTGAGGTCTCAACCATCTATTAACTGTGTGTTAATCGAATGCTTAGTGGTTGTTAAGTGAATTGTGGAGTTGCTAGTAGCGGTCGCATTAACAACTCAAGTTAACCACACTCCATGTGTTTGATCATATGCACGTTTGTGATAGATATGCCTTTGGCCTTAGGAAATTCTTGAGCTAGTGTCCGTTTTTAGTTGTTAGCTTCTTTTCTTAATTAGTTTTCTTACATACAAACAAAACCCCCCTATTGCTAATTGAATAACATCAACATCCTTGTGAGAGACGACCTTGGTTGCACTATCCTACAAGTAGTATAATTAAATTTTAAAATTACAATTTGGAGCAGGCTACGACACTCGCTACCACATCGACTTGTTGATTTGCTGACTAAACCTTTGCTAGAACCCTTATCTATAGATTATCAAATAGGTCGAGTCCATTTAACCTGTTGATCACTAGAATGGCAACTTGTCCCATTTAAGATTAGTTTGTGGGCTCAAATGGGCTAGCTCATTTATTTATTTATTTGGCTAGTCAAGCTTGAAAAAATTTATTATATGTGATGAATTTTCCTAAAAAGAAAAACTTCTCATTTCTTACTAAAAAGCAAAAATGTCCTCAATTTGATTACTTAAATCATGTTCTTATGTAACCCAAAAAAACAAAAATCATGCTCTTAAATCACAATAATACCACAAAATCACATTAAAATATTAAATTACACTTATCACAAATTATAAGCCCAAGCCAAGAATCCAATATTAAGTTAAAAGGCTTTTAGTTTTTCCTAGATAGCACAACATAACATACTGTCTTTCCTTACCAATAATAATAATAATAATAATAATAATAATAATAATAATAAACGGGTTGATGGATCAACTTATTAGCCTGCCCGGATGGTTCGTTTAACCTGTAGGTTAAATGGTTCAACATAAAAATGGGTTAATTTAAACGAGTCAAGATCTTTTAAATTCAACCCATCTATTTTTTGTAGATAAACAAGTTGGCCCAATGAATTTAACCCATTTTGATGACCTACCTGTTTGCTTCATTCATGGCCAAGTTGGGGAACTCATAATGCTTATTTCCCAATTTGAGGTGAGTTTCACATTTACCTCCATGTGCATTTAAGTTAGCAGTGAGTATTATGACTGTTAGTGCTTAGCTCTGAGTTAGTTACTAGCTAGTAATCAAAGTCACTTATACCAACAATATATAAACCTTGTATTCCATTCAATCATCAAGTACAATCATTCTTTCACCACTTCCATTGTGATATTATCTGTATTTAAGTATATTTAACGATATCCTTAACTTTTATATATAAAAACTTAAAAAAAATTATAAATGGATTAATAAAACTATCGTAATTTTTTTAAAAAAAAAGAGAGTAAAATAACTTTATTAAGGCATCAGGAAATGACACTCCATCCCATTACTTTCCAAAATTTGCACTCCAATAGCTTTTCGATAAATATTTTTGTTAAAATTTGGTTTGCTATTGGATGCTTGTCTCTATTTTTCGGTTTTGCAAGTAGATACTATGACTTTATGTATTCGTTTTGGGTCATAACGATCATATTTCTCCAACAGTCACATTTCTTCTTTTTTTCTTTTTATGTCTTTAAATAGTTTACCATAGTTTAAAGAAATATTTTGTTAGAAAATTCTAATTAATGAAACAAAGAGTTAAGATAATGGGGTGAAATGTAGATTTTGGAAATTAATAGGGTGAAATGTTATTTTATAATACATTAAGGGATTGAATGTATTTACTATTAAAAAAAAGGAGATCCTAATCCCATTACAGCACCTATACTCTTTTATTACACCAACTATTACTCAACGGGGTAGCCAACCACACAAGAGCCTCACCTGTAAGTATAATACTCCTCTTATTTAGGCAATTCTTCTGGGCTACCATAGATATGTTCATCTCTTATGCTTAGAGCAAATACTGGTTTATTTAGCATTTATAAATATGTGTTGAAGGATTCCAATAAAGACAAAAGGTATATGTATTTAAAAGAAGTACATGTTTTTAATTATCAACATTTTTTTCAAATGGTGGAGCACCCCCTCTAAGAAGGCAAAAGTAATAGGTTTTAGACTTAGTTTTGTAGGGTTTTCTAAAGGGGTGCTCTGGTTATGAAAAGCATAAGCCAATTTTTTTTTTATTTGGTAAACCAAAAAGTTAGGGTGCTTTTGCTCCTAGATTTCAAAAGCCAAGAGGTGCTCCCGAAAGCTCTCATGGGTGCTTTTTAGAGCTGTTTTATGCACTCCAAAATTTAAAAGACTAATACAACTTTACTTTCTTTAATGACATTAAAAATAAAAATTATTCTCTTTAGTATTTATGTCCATTATAGTCATTTTAGATTTTAAGAATAATTTTATCAAACACTACTTTTATGACCTCTGCTTATTGAGAGTAATTTTTACATTATTTTACCAAATGATACTACTATATCTTTTTGAGGGCAACTTTTAGAGAGCTCAGAAAGCTTAGTAACTCTTAAAAAGCTATAACACTATCAAATCAAGCCTTAGATTATGAAGCATATTCGTTTTCATTACCAGAAAATCATTTTACAATTTTTTTTATCAAGTGATGAATTTAGTGAGTAAGAACAAATTTTATTTAAGAGTTATAAGAGTACGTACAATGATATGTGTAACATCCCGATTTCCGAGTTCCGGCTTCGTCAGCAGGATTGATCAATCCCAAATTCCGACTTCATCTTCGGATTTCAATAAGATGATTATTTCCGAGTTCCGAGTTCATTCTTGAACAATTTTCGAACTTCATGTCCAATCCGACCTCCGACTTCACGTGATGGTTACGGGTTGAATGAGATGCTTCTGATTTCCAATATACGACTTCATGTAAACGATTTCCGACATTATGCTCGAGTACATGATATCCGAGTTCCGATATCGAGTTGATGTGCCATATCCTATAAATTACAAATTTCGACTTTATCCGAATCGGTATGTACGAATCACGACTTCCGAGTTTAACCTTGAAGACCGAACACATGAACATAATTCCATGAGATCCGACTTCGTGCCTCAAGGGAAGTATATCCGGTTTCCGATGTCACTAACCATACAGTATATAAATTCCGACTTCCGAGTTTAAGTATTTGGGTTTGGAAATGTGACTCGAATTCCAGAGTTCCGACCTCATACTTCATGCTTCAAAATAGTGTGCGCGATTTCCGACTTCACAAGTATAATTTAACGCAATGGTACAATACCGGACTCCGAGTTGAATGTTACGAGTTCCGTCCTTAGAGTTGAACTCCATGGATATGAGCTCAAATCTTTGGGTTGATTTCAGTCATACACTAGATCCGACCTCCGATTTTATATCCAGCATTGGCATTCCCAAGTTCAAATGGGGAGTTCCGAGATTATATGATTATCAGCTGCATGGCTTCCGACCTACGACCTTGATTCAAGATTTCCTCAAGTCACAAACCAGCTGGTACGAGTTCCGACCTAAAGTATAATACAGATAAGTTCCGGCTTGAAATAGGATAAATGCGAGTTCCGATTTTAAACAGTATGGCGGCAAGTTCCACTGGCAGGGAGACGTAACTAAATTCTGTCCACAAGCAAATTCAGCCAATCAAAGCCCTCCAAGTTAACCACCACTCATGCCTATATAACACCTTCTTCTCTGCTCATTCAGACCTATTTCTGCGCCCTCTCTTCTCCCTCACTGCAGCTCTCTTTCCCCTTCTCCACTCACCCAACCCCATCACTCCTTCAAGCTTAGCCAGGTCCTAATAATTCAAGTTTCAACAAGTAACTCAAGATCACACTCCAAAGAGGTAGGATTCAATCTCTAATCTTAATTTCTCTAAACTAAGGATGCATGAAAGATTACTTTTTATGATTATTTGATGACATAGTGGATGTGTATGATTGGATTAATATGGGATTAATATGAAATCTTGAGTGGCAATTAGAATTAGAAGAAGAAAAACTAAGAGAAATGGATGGATGAGGGTGCTGCCTGAGTGAGAAGTCCACGGCAGTCCGTACGGCGGAGTGTACGGCACCGCCCACAATTGGTCAAATCTGATGAAACTATTTTTAGGTGAAAGTAGACATTTAGGGCTTTCCATAGATATATGATATAAGGTTATTGGATTAGTATTGAGGGAGATACGAATTTTTGAAGTTTGACCTAGGGTTCAGAACTTTCATCCGAGCAGGGTGACATGAGGAGGGTATAACTCACCCTATACAACTCCAAATTGAGTGAAACCAGTTTTGTTAGAAAGCTTACACACAGAGGAACACCCCAATATAAGATTCTGAGTTTGTTATGGTCCCAATTGTTCCCAGTGATTCGAGGAAGTTATCCTATATCCAATCTAGGCCAAAACAGAGTAGTTCAGAAAGGTAGACTTTCAGGACTTATAACTCGAGGTATACTTAAGCAAATGGAGTAAAACTTGTGGCAAATGAAAGGTTGTCCTGTTAGCTTCAATATGAGACCAATTTCGCATGATTTGAGCTTAGTTTCTATTTTTAGTGAATTTATACTTCCAGGAGTGTAGCTCGGGTTAGTGACTGAACAAGCTGAAGTAAAAGCTGAATATCTTGATTTATATAAATCAGAATGACATGGGACCAAAGAGGTTAGAAAGTAGACATATAGAGCTATGACATATCGAAATTTTAGATCTAAATGAGTTGAATAGAAATAAAAGTGGATCATATGAAATTCGGGCAGAACCGAATAGAATTGGCAGAATGGCCAAGATGATGATTTTACAAATGTTAGTGGAACACATAAAGTTTGAGTTGAGGATTGCCAGCTTGACATTGACATATATGTGTTAAGTTGATTATGTAGCTATGACTGATTTGTCCGTGAAATGCTGGCACTATTCATGGGGAAACGGACCTGATCCGTTATACTGCCGGATTTACGGCAGGAATCTAAGAAGTTATGAATATTTAGATGTACGGATGACTTGAATTATAAATGAGTATATAGAAACCCTATATTCAAGAATGACATAATTATGTTATGAGGCATATGAGAAATATTGATGTAGCATGTGTACAAGTACATTTATCATGACTATGCTTAACGACACATGAGAATGAAAAGATATAAGTATATTAAGTGTAAATATAAAGATGTGAATTCCCTTGTGGGTGAGTCGGTGTGACAATGGTCACGAGTTGAGCTGACAAGCTCACTCCAAGGCCAGGCTACCCAAGGGCAATAAAGGCTAAAGAGTAAAGACTTAAAGTCTAAAGATTTAAGAATATGCCCCACTCATATCAGGCATGGCATTGACCCAGCTAATGTGAGATTATGGGGGGTAGGACTTACACGAGGCATGGCATGACCCAGCTAGTGTAAGTACCGAATGAAGATCCTATATTCCTAAAGAACGTGACATGGCGATCACGCTCTGATGGGGTATGATATGGCGATCATACTCTGGAATATAGCATGAAGATCCCATATTCCTAAGGGACGTGACATGGCGATCACGCTCCGACGGGGTATGACATGGCGATCATACTCTGGAATGTGGCATGTAAAGATATAATGATGACTCTATATTCCTAAGGAACGTGACATGGCGATCACGCTCTGATGGGGTATGACATGGCGATCATACTCTGGAATATAGCATGAGGATCCCATCTTCCTAAGGAACGTGACATGGCGATCACGCTCTGATGGGGTATGACATGGCGATCATACTCTGGAATATGGTGTGATGCTGCACTTGAGGACGGCGATACGTAACGCTCAAGTGTAGACAGATCCAAGCACCCTAGGGACGGCGATACGGCTAGGTGTGCCAAGTAAAAGACTGAAGACTAAAGATTTTATGACGAAAAGGAAGATGAAGAAAGAAAAGTAAGTTTCATGTATAGGCATGAATTGAAGTACGAGTAATTTTATGTGCAGATGTTACATTCCCAGCATATTGATGCTATCTGTGTTTTAATATGCGACAGTTATTATTCATGGTGTTATAATTGAATAAATTTTATGGGTTCTCCTAAATGCTAAGTGTATGAGTAAAAATGAACTTTGCTTCGGATAAGATATTTTCGAAATGAATAATTAAACAGATTGTGCAGCATGTTCACCTTTTTCAAAATAAACCGAAGCAAACTGGAGACGACCATGATGACACTATGTATAAAAATTTGAGAATCCTACTGAGAATTTTATAATTCTCACTCCTATTTCCATGTTGTCTCCAGATGATTGTAGGAGTTTCCGAAGACGGCTGAAGTTCTTTGTCGAGATGAGGTCCGCTCAGTACTTGATACTTGACTCCAGGGTGTGGTACTATGACTTAAGCATAGTACTGTGCCTAGGAGGGTGTTACAATATGTTATTGGGGATAATTGATGGCAACTAGTAATTGTTGATGTTGGTTACTTGCTGTTAGGATTCAATTAGATAAGTTCGTTGTAATTTCATTTGCATCTTCATTTAGTGTTCATTTCAATTAAATTATGTAGCTCAAATGCTTATATATAAACTGTACAAAACACTCATTTCAATTTAGAATGTCATTTTCAGATTCTTACTCAATTGTGTGACTTTTTTTTCTCTTTTCCTTTGTAGTCTCTTTGGCCACTTTCTTGATGAATTGATAATATTCACATGGTATCAATGCCTCAAGGGAAGGAAGCTCTACTACATGATTGATCTTGTTGAAAGTTCTTGCTCAATTCAAGTTCTTTCAGTTGTTTCCTTTTGTTTTGAAGCCAATTCGTGATTTGAAGGGTTTGCATTGCCTTCTGATTCAACTTGAGATTTGTTCAATCGACTCTTCATGCTCGATTGTAAGTCAAAGAAGTTTGTGCTATTCTTTATTTTACAAAGTTTCACAGTTCCTTTTTTGATGTTTAACATTCGAAGTTGAGATCTGGTATTTTCTAACCTTGAGCTTTGTTCTTTCATTTCTTCAACGACAAACCAATTCATGAATCCTACTGCAAATCCTTTTAGCCCTTACTTTTTGAACCCTCATGAAACTGCAAGTTTGCCTTCAATTCCAATGGTGTTAACCAGGAAGAACTATCATCCATGGTCTAAGGTTATGAGGATGGCTCTAAAGGCCAAAAACAAGTTACATTTTAAATATGGTAAGATCATGAAACTAGAACTAGAAGATCTTCTTTTTCTGGCATGTGATAGATGCAATGATGTGATAGTTTCATGGATAACGCTAGCACTTAGTCCTAAAATCATGAAGAGTGTGATGTCCTTAGAAGTTGCATATGATCTTTAGAACGAGTTGAAGACTAGATAAAAGCAAGGAGATTTATACAAGATAGCTGAGTTACATGAAGAGTTATTTGCTTTGAAACAAGAAAATGCTTCTATAACAACTTGTTATACAAAGCTATAAGGGATGTAGGAAAAGTTAGATCTATTTAGGCTAGTCCCTGCATGTCCTTGCAATCCACTGCCACATGTTTGTGGATTGGGGATGATACATACCTATAAGCAATATGATACTGTAATTTGATTTTTCAAAGGCTTGAATGACTATTACAGTAGGGTCTGGTCATAGATCATGCTCATGGATCTTATTCCAAATATGAGCTTTGTTCTTTCTCTTTTGCTACAATAGGAAAGACAATTCAATGTGTAGATAGCTAAGCCCAGGGTATTGCTGAACATGGTAGAATCACAAAATTCAGGGAACTTAGTTAATGTAGCAAGAAAAGGAAGAGGATGGGGAAGAAGTAGCAGTCAAGGTGGAAATTTTGGTGGAAAGTCGAGAAATGGAAGGGGGCTATCTAACAAATTATGCTCCTACTATGGGAAAGTTGCTCATCTAGTGGATGCATGCTACAAGAAGCATGGGTATCCACCTAGAACTAGAGCAATCAATAATTGTGCTACTGATGAGGATATTGATGATAGTAGCAATATGATTTCTCAAAAGGAGGAAAAGCATAAAGAGGCTGGGATGTTGTTCACACCTGAGCAGCAAAAGGCTATCATGGCTTTGATTCAGTAGGCTTCCAACTCACAGTAGCATAACATTAACCAAGTCCATACCATAATCTATGCCGCAACTCCAAACCAAACCTCAAGTCAATCAATTCAAAACTTTATGTCTTTTAAGCCAAATACTTGAATTCTTGGCAAGGTTGCTAGAGATCATGTTTGTAACATCTTGTCAAAATTTCAATGCTATAAAGAAATTAAACCCATTCCTATACAACTACCAAATGATGACACCATTAGTGCCAACATTTTAGGAATCATCATTTTTCTTCTTCATTTTACCTTACAAATGTTCTTTATATTTCAAATTTCACCTTTATTTTGATTTCAATCTCAAAGTTAATTAACACTTTACCTTGTTGGTTGTTCTTTACTAACTCAAAATATGAGATATAGGAAACATCTTCATTGAAGATGATTGGTGCAGCTGAACTCCAAGGTGGATTGTACGCAGTGGAGTGTCTAGCGTTGGGAGTAGAAGCTTTCAAGTTATGAATGTTGTCCTTAGTTCAGGTTCTCGTTTGTTGACTTGAGATTGGGTGACTCATCCTTTAGTAGAATTTCTTTGTTGAAAAATAACCATCCTTACATACATTGTACAGTAGATGATGCATCTTGTAATACTTTAAATTTGGCCAAATAGAAAAGAATTCCTTTCTCTCATAGTGACTCTATATCATTACATGCATTTGATTTACTTCATGTTGATATTTGGGACCCATGTCCCTCCCATCGACTTCAGGTCATAGGTATTTTTTTAACTATAGTAGACAATAAAACTAGATTTACTTGGTTTTTCTTTATGAAATTAAAATATGAGGCTGGTATGCATTTACAAAATTTCATACATATGGTAGAAAATCAATTTACTAAGAAAGTTAAAACAGTAAGACCTAATAGTGGACTGGAGTTTCAACTTGACAAATTTTATCCATCTAAAGGGATTTTACACCAAACATCATGCGTTGAGACACCTTAATGAAACAGCATCATAGAAAGGAAGCATCAACATCTCTTATGAGTAGCAAAGGCATTATTATTTCAATCTAATCTACCTAGATGTTTTTGGAGCTATGCATTAGCCCATGCGGTCTTCCTGATTAATAGGTTGCCATCACCTTTCTTACATAATCAGAGTCCTTTTGATGTATTGTTTGATTTTTCACTAAACTTAACAGATCTAAAAGTGTTTGGATGTTTGGCCTAATCTACTCTCACTGTAATTAAAAAAAAAAAAAAAAGTTAGATCCCAGAGCATGCAAGTGTGTTTTCCTTGGCTTTCATTATGTAACAAAGGCGTTTATTATTTGACTTACTCGCCAAGCAAATTTTCTTGTCTAGACATGCATTCTTTTATTAAACTATATTTCCATATTCAGATGAAGCTTTTGTTCCTACTAAAATAGTATTAGTTCCTCATAATCACTTTACACATAATAATTCTCATGTTTCCATAACTAATAGGACTGCAATTGATGACATTTTTGCTTTTCCCATCGCTTATTCTTCAACACCACCACTGAATGCACTCATTACTATTGACACATCCATGGACCACACCTTATCATATTCACTTACATCTCACACAAACTCACACTCATCATCTTATACTGATTCTCATACCAATTCCCAAATGACCATTTCACCATTGTCCCTTACATATATTCATGCATCCATACCTACATCGACACCCATTTCTAAACCTGATATGCATGGTGCCATAACTGAGCATCAACTTAGAAGATCACAAAGAACTCGTCGAGCTCCAACCTTCTTGCAACACTACCATTGCGGCTTGATATCCTTAGGCAACCGCTGACATCCAAATGCAGGTGTCCTATTCTCAAGTCTTTTCTTATTCCTTCCTTTCCCTAAACACCATAAGTTTTCTTTAGCTATTTCTTTTTTACCCAAACCTGCCTCTTATGCTGAAGCTATGAAGGATGCCAATTGAAGAAAAGCTACTGAGGCTGAATTAGCTACCTTAGAACAAAACAACAGTTGGCCTTTGACCAGTTTACTCCCTGGAAAGAAACCAACCAAGTGCAAGTAGGTATTCAAGGTGAATTACAAAGTTGACGAAACTGTGGAAAGACACAAAGCTAGGCTCATAACAAAGGGATACACACAAACAAATGGGATTAACTACTTGGAAACCTTTGGTTTGGTATTCAAGCTCACCACAGTACAAGTCCTCCTCACCTTAGCAACTACTAAAGGTTGGCTTTTACATCAACTTGATATAGATACTGCCTTCTTACACAATGATCTTTTTGAGGAGGTCTACATGGTGGTAACACCCGGTCTATATTGTTTTGATCCCAAGCTCTTATTTAAACTTGAGAAGTCATTGTATGGCCTCGAGCAAACAAGTCACTAATGGAATGCTAAGCTCATATCTATTTTGTTAAATTTGGGTTATAATTAGTCTATGGCAGATTATTCACTTTTTTGTTAAGTCTTTTGGTTTTTCCTTTATGGTGATATTAGTATATGTCAATGATCTCATTTTAGCTGGCAATGATTTAGCAAAAATTCAGGCTATGAAAAGACTCTTAGTAGAAAACTTAGAATTAAAGACCTATGAGATGTGAAGTTTTTCCTAGGTATGGAAGTTGCGTGGTCCAACCTTGGCATTGCTTTGTATCAAAGGAAGTATACCTTGGACTTGTTGAGTGATACTAGTATGTTGGGGCAAAGCCCGTCTCTACTCCTATGGATTACTCTCATAAGTTGTCCAAGGATTTTGGGAAGCCATATGAAGATGTCTTAGGCTACCAAATGTTAGCGGGGAAGCTTCTCTACCTTGCGCACACTAAGCCTAATATTTCATTTATTGTGGGAAAGTTGAGTCACTATCTTATCTACCCCATTGATGTGCATTATCAAGTTGCTATACAAGTACCAAGGTACCTCAAGAGTACTCCAACTATAGGGTTGTTTGTGTCTACTTCCTCTGACTTGAAGCTCAAAGGCTATGCTGATTCTAACTAAGAGGTATGCCCAAACACAAGGAAATCTATTTTAGGTTACTATTTCTTCCTAGGCTCTTCTTTAATCTCTTGGAGGAGCAAGAAACAACCCGCCATTTCTTAATACTCTTCACAAGCCGAATACTGCTCCCTGGCATAAGCTACTTGTGAGATGTAACATCCCGAGCTCTGAGAATAGGCCAAGATAGAAGGAAGCTCAGGCCTAAGATAAGGGCAAAATTGTAATTTAGTAAATCATAGAAAAAATATTGACAAAATTCTAATTCTTAGATTATAATGGAAAAATCATAATTAGAGCTTTACAGTTGGCAAGAGGGATATCCGTAGAAAAATTTGATGTCTAAGGTTATTTTAAGCCCCATGACATCGGCAGATAACCAAAATACTTGCAATAACCTTAAATTGAGTTTTTTTACCCACAATTTTAAATAAGAGTGTAGGGTTACTCACACAATATTTCAGTAACTCGGGTAACCTAGACTACCTGAATTGATCGCCAAACACCTTGAATTAATCCTCAGAAGTCCTATATTGTCTGTGGACATGAATATTAGTTAAAAATTCTATGATGTATGATTAGAAATTTACCACACTAATTCTCATGAGCCACTAAAAATTTTAGTTTACCCACCAATAAGATTTTTACCTACTAAGCTTAACCAAGAAGCCAAACCAACTTAAGTGAGAAGTCATTTTTCTTTCCCTTTTTACCCTTGAAATTTCAACCACGTAACCTCATCCATCCACCTCCATTTTCTTCTTCTTTCTCACCTGCTTCTCACCATCCTCCACGACTGGAGCTTCAAGCTCAAAATTGGAGGCCTTCTTGCCCTTAAAATCATATGCTCTTTTTATGAAAATTGATTATCATGCTCTTCTCTACAATATTCCTCTATCAATTTAATGATTTAACATCAATTGGAGTCTCTCCACCACCATCTATGTTGCTACCATGAAGGAAGAAAAAGGCTAAGATATTGCTCATGTCTTCCTTACTTCCATGGTTTCAAAGATTTTAAGGTAGGTAGCTCAAATCTTTGATTTTGTTTGTATTTTATAGTTGTATGGCCGATGTGGTATTCTTTGTATTCTCCATGATTTGCTCTTATATGATGTTAATAAAACATGTTTCTAGTGATTTAGGATAGGAAAACTTGATTTATGTTAAAGAATAGATCAAGAGAACAAAATAGAATCAAAATAGAAAAATTGAGGTAGGAACCCTAGACATTGTCCATATGGCAGAGTCTATAACTTAGCCTATAGAGCTCAAATTTGAATGAAGCTAATTTTAAATGAAATTAGACTTCAAGAGGAACCCAACCAAATAAATTATAAGATCACTGGATTTAAATGAATTAGTTATGAATTTTTAAAACTTACTATTGGAATTCAACCTCTGCCCTGACCAAAGTGTGATGGGAAGAGCATAACTTGCCTTCTTTAACTTCAAATTAAGTGAAACTGATTTTACTAGAAAGCTAATGGGTAGGAGAACATTTTGTAAAAACTTCAAAACTAGATAATGGGTAGGCTTCCCTCAATAATTCTTGAAAATTGGCCTATACTCTATTTGGATTGAATTAGGGCAACCTAATTGAAGAGCTCATAACTTGAACTTTATTTACCCAATTTGAATGAAACTTATTAAGATTAAAAGATGATTCTAATAACTACAAGTTAAATAAATTTTGAATAAAAATGATACAAAACGGATTTTTGATAATTTTCTAAATTTAAGTGTGCAAAACTATCCCGAAACAAGGTAGCTTTGAGTAAAAACTTAATAATTCAAGGTATACACATCAAATCTAGTGAAACTAAAGAAGTTCAAAAATAGACTAATGAGGCTACAGCATATTAAATTGTCAAATTAAAATGACCTAAAATGGAATTTTAGTGAATTTTACAAGAACACGGCAAATTTAGAGTATTTAAGACAACATGATAGCTTTAAGACTTAGAAGCCTCATGGACCTAAAGAACCAAAGGGCTGAATCATTAATGCAAATTCTTACCAATTTGATGAGATAATGATATATTAATGTTAATGAATTTCATTACTGGGATTGGCTGATTGTCTTATATTGGAATGCTTCTATGTTTAGTTGTTGTGCTGCCGAATTTCCGACAGAAATATGTGAAAGCCATAGGTATGTGTATATTACATACATGAGCATCATGCATATCAGTATGTTTGAAAGCAAGATATGAAGCATATGCATAAGTGGATATGATATGTTCATGCATGATGATATCCAAGAATGAAAAGGATAATAAGATCTTGCAAAGGGATTTACCAAGCTTGGGCAGTACTATCAATAACTTGGGCCATGTTCTGACCAAATTTAAGGGGAATAGACCAGTGTAAGGGTCGGGAGAAGTAAACCTGTCACTTATGTATAGGTCCGAACTCGGACCTGAGAAATAGGCTATTACCCAAAGGTGAGAAAGGCCATTCATCTCCAGTGAACCAAGTAAAGGAAGATAAGAAAAGCTGCATTCTGACAACAGTGAAATGTAACACTCAAGTACATATCCATGGAGAAACCCTAGGGACGACGATATGTAATGCCTAAGCGTGTCAAGTAAAGAAAGTCAAAGGAAAAATAAATGCACTTGCATAAGTTCAAGTATGAGCATTAGCATATGCATATTCCATTTTCTTAGTATGCTAACCACTATTATGATTGTGAATTATGAGTTTATAATATTATTGCTATTATGATTGTTATGGAATATGACAAGTGGTTCCTAAAAGTAATCCTGCTTCGAAAAATATATTTTCAAACTTAAAATTGAATCTATCCATGCATATATTCACGTTTTCATAATAAATCGAAGCAAATCGAATGCTCGTCATGGCACCTTATATCAATACTGCATTGAGTGTACCTATTGAGGAGGTTCTCACTACTTGTCTGTTTGTTTTCCATAAACATTTCAATATGTAGAATAGATTTCAAGTCCGCAACAGATATTTTGGGACATGTTTACAAAGCTTGAGACCTGGACTTGGTGTCCAATTTGGACAACTAAAGTAGGCTGCTAATCACTACAAAGTGGCGACTACAAGTCGATACAGAGTTTATATAATCACATTAGTTAAGGTTTTGTGTATATTGTCCTTATTTTATCTTGTATGTATTAAAAATTGAGATTTTAGTCCTTTACTCAATAATAAAGCATGAAATTTAAGGGCCATATATTATATTTTCTTAGTTTAAAGTCTTTTACAACATCCATAGCACCCTCCAGATATAGCTCCGTGGCTCGAGCATGGCAATTATGTTTGGAGGATGTTACATGAGGCACAATGGTTATTATATCTAATGTGTCATCTCTAGATTCCATACCCTGTACTAGCAGTTATTTTTTGTAACAATTAGTCAACCTTCCACATTGCTCATACCCAGTGTTTCATGAGAGGATGATCAGTCAGCCCTAGAAGTTGCAAGCCAATGTAATTCATCTCTTCTTGTTTCCTCTCAAAACTAGCTTGCTAACTTATACACCAAAGCACTTGCTCCAAGCTCCTTTTACAGTATTTTTGCCAAGCTGAGCATGGTTTATATTCATGATGCTCCAGCTTGTGGGGGGTGTTATCAGAGATAGCTGATGGCAATTACTAATTGTTGATGTCAATTACTTGTTGTAAGGATTCAATTAGATAAATTAGTTGTAATTTCATTTCCATCTTCATTTAATGTTCATTTCATTTCAGATATGTAGCTTAGATGCTTGTGTATAAGCTATAATGAACATTCATTTCAATTCAAAATGTCATTTTCAAATTTTCACTCACTCGTGTGACTTCTCTTTTCTCACTTTCTTTTTAGTCTATTTGGCCACTTTCTTGAGGAGCTGATATTGATCACAATATGAACTAAATGTTAAGCAATAAAAAGTCAATAAAAAATGTCTTATATATTGATTCATGATTTAAATAATTAAAATTTACACTTATTTAAACTATGACTATTGAATATAAATTGAGATATTTAAGTTATTATGTTCAAATAATATATCTCCATCTTTTAATATTCATTCAGTTTCCACTATCCATCTCAATTTTTATTTATTCGAATGAAGCAAAGGTTTCTTTTCCTCATTTAGCAGTCCAAATCAAATCATTTACAACCCCAATGTGCAATTAAAAATATTTGTTTTTCAATAATTGAAAAGGGCTCAAACTTTTTGGAGAGAAAGGAGCAAAGCTAGAGCCTGAAACAGGCATACAAGCACAAAAACTAGAATAAAGGCAACGTTGCAACAAACACAAACCAACTCAACACTAAAAAAGAAACTCAAAAATAGTAGGATTCATAACTTAAACAAGAACGCAACAAAAAAGATCGATCCTTCCTCTCCTTTCCTTTACATTTCATGGGTGTGCTCTTTTCATGATCAAAATCATTTGCTAATGCTTGAAACACCGCATCTTCATCCTCAACTAACAACCCAAGTTGCTTCGCTATCTTCCATGCTTTCTTATCTTTGGCCACATCATTCACCCATTATCCTCAACACAATTCTCAACCTGAGATTCCTTCACACTATGTCATTTTAGTATCTATTAAAAAATATTAACCTAAGTCATTTTATTTAAGCATAATAAATGGAAAAAGATCGTTCTAGCTAAATTTTGAAATCCCATTCCTCATTGACCAAATGATAATTAATCAAGAAATCGTGTGTACTTGCATTAATTTATTTTGTGTTTAAAACAGTTTATAATTAAAAGTCTTTAAAAGAGTTTTTTAAAAAAAAATATTTTTTTCTGAAATAAGCTAATTCAAAACAAACTATAAGACTATAGACCTTATTTTTCAATATTAACTAAAGCTTTGTTTTTCCTACACGAAAGCTACTCCTTTGTTAACTTTTTTTGTCCTCCAACTCTTAATATTTTTGTCTCTATTACAAGTGGGTGAGAAATGATTCAAGTAAGCCTCAGACTTCGGAGCCTGGCTCTGCCACTGGAAGTAACATAAATATAATTCTAGTGGTAGATCAAAGCATTGCTCAAAACAGCAAATTGGTGTAACATTTGGGAATGTAGTGTTGTTTCAACTGATTTGCTTTTGTTTTACTCCTTACCTTTCTCTCTTTCCCAATTTGGTTGGAAGGAAGAATTCCTATCTAGTTCAGTTGTCGCAACTAGAATATTACTAATTTACAAGAGGATGAGAGAAAAGGAAGAAGAAAAATCAGACTTTGATACACCGACTATCAGATTGCAAAAGGATAAGAGAAGGTAGTACTGGTAACTGGCAAGCGGTATATAGTAACACATTTTAAGCATTGTGTTTGTTACTTTTTGCCTTGTCTGGCCAGTCACAACAAGACATGCGTTTTCCAGGGTGGTCCAAATTAACAGAACCACTGCGATAATGAATTATTTGTGCTGTAAAAATATGTGGTGGTGGCCTTAAAATAAGACAAGAATAAAGTAGTACAAAATGAATATGCATAAATGTAACCAGAAAAAAAGAAAAAAAAACACAACGATTTAACGTAGTTTGGCTAGTCACCTATATTTACAGGCAAAGGCAACAAATAAATATTTCATTAAGAAAATATGATGGAATATAAAAGTGGTAACATTCTACTTAAACCCAACTCTCAAATACATCCAAAATGCCTTACTGTATTTTCTCATTGGTATATATACTCAACACACAAACGAGAAGTATTCAAAGAGAATCAAAACAAACTTCTCTAACACCCAAAAGCTAATGGACTTGGAGTAATTTTAGAAGCTGCGTGCGACGCTCTATTTATGGAGCTCCGTGGTGCTAAATTACAAAGAAAGCAATTATTACTTTCAACAAGTTGATACAGCATAATTAGAAAACTAAGCCAACAATTTCACCGCCTTATGACTCTCGTAGTAACAATAGACTCTGACAATTCAACCTTCAAATTACCAAAGCTATACGGAACTATAATAGGTGGGCTATGTATCAAGCTTTATGTGGGCTAAACATCATAAAAACGAGCTTCAACATGATGCATGCTAGAATGAGTTGTTCATGCATTTCAACAAAATTATCACCGCCATATCAACTTGTTAATTTGTCCACTGGCAAAAGGTTTGAAAATTGAAACCATATCTAACAATGTGTCTCTTTTCACTTTTGTGCAGTTTAATGAGTATAGATAAATGCACGAGAGGGTTTCAGCAAGTTGAAGGGTCATAATTAATGTATACATTATGGGGACCAGAAGTATTGTACATCTTAAGTTGTCTTATCTTTCTTATCTTCCCAAATTAGTCCCTGACAATATCCTTAATAGACAGATTAGTCTCTGACAAAAATAAATTAGTCTCAAGGTCCTTAATAATTACAAAAATTAGACAATTTGGTCCCTGACTCGCTTGCAATTGGTATGTGTAGGTTGCATACTGATTAGGACATTCTAACCCCATTCCATGTGGTACTCTTTGAACTTCCCCAAACATCCAACTAAAAAAAAAAAGAAAGAAAAGAAAAGAACCCCAACACATCAACCCCTAATAGTAAGACAAAGCACTAAGTCCTATCTTCTCCTCAATTGCGATAACTCACTATTGGCTATCGATGGCAAAAAATCAAACCCCATAAAAACCAGACGTCCCCTCAAATTAGGATAACGCATCACTATTTCAGTCACAGTATTAGAGAGAAAATAGTGTTTCTAAATTTTGAAATGCTAGGTTTAGAGTTTAGTAGTAAAACAATGGGTTTTTTTTTTTTTTAGCATGTTTAGGGGTGTTGGTTCCACATGAAATGGGGTTAAGATGTCCTAGTCAACATACAATCTACACATCACACTTTTTACCAATTGTAAATGAATCAGGGACTAAAGTGTCTAATTTTTCCCATTATTAGGGATCTTAAGACCAATTTATTTTTATCAGGGATCAATTTGTCAATTAAGGATATTTTCAGGAACTGATTTGGGGGTTTACTCTATAAGAAATATTTTTTTGTACAATGTGTATAGACACCCAAATCGACATGTGGTGATGCAGTTTAGATAAGTATTAATTTCAATTATGTAAGTGTTGAATGCAAAGTTAATTAAAAATGGATCATTGAATGCGATATTAGCTAAAAATGGATCTACACTTTCAATGAAGGCAATATGTCGATTCGACACTTATATAACTGAAATTTACACCTATTTAAACTATGATCATCATATATCAATTTAGATGTTTAAATCACTATATTCAAATAATGGAATTGCCCTAAATATTCATAACTTAGTTATGCATGAGATAGAAAGTTGTAGTGTTTCTCAATAGGGTAGGTTGTTAATCAAGCTCTTAGCCATCTATCTTTATGTAGAAGGGCAGAAAGGAAAGAAGAAAGAAAAAAATTGCATCATATATATACTAATAATCCAAATTTGAGAGGTGATAGAATAAAACTGTTATGATAACTCACCAGTATGTTTAAAGAAGTAATAATAGGCTATTTGGGGTCAGATATTCTTGAAATATTGCAACTAACATGATCTTTGTTTGCTTCTTCTCTAGGCCATTTTCCTTCTCTGATTATTTACGTAACAAGGCAAGCATGAACATGATCTCTATGCTTTCTGAGTCATGCATCCTCCTAAGACCATCAAATCTTTAAGTGAATACTTAGACATAGCGGGTTGGAATATTGGTGCTAAAAAGGTTATTGATGACTTGTAAGTGAAAGCGAAACCAACAGATCCTGCTCTCTAGTCCAAATTAAACTCATGGCAATTTTTTGGGAAAACAGATTGTAAGCCCACCAGTTCCATTATTAACAACACTGATGTGGCTGAAGGCGACAATTGGCAAGGTCTTTTGAATTTAGTTCAATAGAAAACGGTTTAGCTATTGAAACTCTTTTAAAGTAAATTTTAAGTTAATGCTTTTGAACAAAAAATTAATTCACATAATAATTTTCATCATGTTCTTTACTCATTTCCCGGAGAAAGTTTTGGATACTTATAAGCAAGGCTTGGTAAAGTAGGGAAAAGCTGAGGTGAAAAGAGTAATTTTTTGTTTTCATTATTTGGCACTAAGTAGAAAAGAAAAAATGTCTAAGATTGAAAATTATGTATTAAACCTGATACAAGTAAAAGGATGAAAAATATTATGAGAAAACCATCATATATATATATATGGTATCAAGTAAAAGTAATTTAATTTCAATTTTCTTTAGCTGCTTTAATTGTTACATGTTTTAACTCAATAAAGCATAATTTTATTTTTCTGTTGTTTTCATTGGAAAATTTAAGAGGAACATACTATCACAATATGTCGCTCTTTACTCAAGCATATGTTTCCCTGAATACGCATGCCTATTGATAAATGAATGCTAGCTTATCCAAATAAATTAGATGTTTTTTCTAAAACTTTAGATTACTCGAGTTGGTTCATAACTTCAAATGTAAAACCGTTTGGTCATGCAATTTTGAGAACTTCTCTGTAGTTTCCTTTCTTTTAAAGATTTTATTTAGAGAAAGTAATTTTTTTCCTAACTAGGAGAGAAAACGGACGATGACATATAACAAAGCTGTGGACAAGTCAATACTCAATAGATATTAAAGTTGAAATATTCATGGCATGAGATAAACAGGGTTAGTCGCATTTTGGTGTCAGTCTTAACCCACTTAACAAAGATTACTATAACTTTACAACACCGACAAGAAAGTTTTGTCCCACTTAAATAAAGTCAACTAAACCAAAGGGATATAAGTGGCATATCAATAAGCTTTAAGGGGCACAAGAGTCTTTCTAAATGGTGGAATTCTATTTCAGAGGAAGAATTGAGTAAGTACAGGGGAAGGTTCTCAATGAGGGCGTGTGTGGACATTTGGCTCTCTAACTTTCTCTTTTGCCTTGATCATTTCTTTTATAGACCATCAGAAATTTCTATTTTCTGTAATGGGTTCATCTGTATATTAACAAGTTTCATCAATAGAGCCTCCTTCAATCCAAATTTTTTTTTCCAATTTCTTGTATTCTAGCTTCGGGTTGTTACAATTTGGTATTAGAGCCAAGTTTAAATTACGATGGCTAAGATGACAACCCGTTGGAATGAGGTGAATGAGGCCTTGAAGAGGAACGAAGCTCGCATTCAGGAATTCATGGAGCAAATGGAATTGAAGATGAAGGAGTTGAAGCTAGATATCGAGAACACAATGAGAGATGATGTTTGAATCAAACAAGAGGATGGCCAAAATCGAGGGGTTCATGGAGAACTTGCTGAAGACCCAAACTGATCGAGGGAAGAAGAAGGTGACATTGGAGGGGACAGGTTCCATCTCAAGCCCTAGGGTGATGTCTACACACGCTCTCATCGATAGACGCAAGTGAATCAGGAAGTGTATATCCAGCAAATTCAGCCACCTAAGGTCAATTTTCCAGAGTTTTTTGGAGATAATCCCCTCACGTGAATCGGATATTGCAATCGTTGTTTTCCAATGTTCCTAATGGATGATCAGGCAAAGATCAACTTGGTGGGGCACTACATGGGGGACAAAGCTGACTTGTGGTACATGGAGTATGCAGAAGGAAGAATGGGAATGTCCTGGGGCGTTTCTATGAACTGCTCCTTACAAGATTTTCCCCCACAAGTAAGCAAGATGTCCTCATTGAATTTAGTAATTTGTTCTGAGACTGATATTGAGACTTATCTTGAGAAGTTTGAGGAACTTAAGGCATTTGTTAAAACTAAATACCTTGCCCTTGATGATGAATATTTTATGTCTAAATTCTTGCCCCATGGAGTTGAGGTTAGAAGTGTTGAAAATCAAGCCTAGAGGAAGTGTTGAGGATCACAAATTAGGAGAGTTTAGATTGAGTATGGTAGAATCGCCTCAAAAGGTGAACACATACCTGGGGGGACCCAAAAGTACTATTAATGTGAGTAATATGCCTGTTCAAAGTCCATAGAAGGCACTTATTTACCCTTAACAAAGCAAAAAACTACTTATCTATCCAAACAGAGAGGGATCCGTTTGTGTCAAGTTTGCCACTAAAGAAGTTAACCTCATCAGAATATTAGGCTAGGAGGGAGAACGAGTTGTGTTACCACTGTGATGATAAGTATTCAATTAATCACAAGTGCAAAAATAGGCAATTTAACTTGATTATTGTTGAGGAACATGGTGATGACATGGCATAGATGGAAGGGAAGAATGAAGAGGATTCCGAAATGGAATTAGCCATGGATGAAATGGTGTTTCCATTCATGCTATCATTGGCAACCAAGCTAGAACTACTTAAGATCATTGGCATGGTTAAGAGGAAGCTAACTATTTTTGTTGATAGTGATAGCACCCACAATTTTTTGGACTATGATACAACCAAGGAGCAAAATTGTAAAATGCAGGAAACTACCTCTTGGATTGTGACTGTAGCTGATAGAGGAAGAATTCATTGTAAAGTTAAATGTCTCAATTTTACATGGCAGATGCAAAACCAAAAATTTGAAGCCGAACTCAGGATTACTTCCTCAAGGGATTGTAATATGATTTCGGGGGCAGATTGAATGTGGATTCATGATCCTGATACTTTTAGTCATAAGCAAAGCATGGTCACTATTTTCCACAAGGGAAAGGAGGTGGTATTGAAGGGTGTTAGAGGGAATTCAGATTTCAGTCTCCTAGCAAAAACAAGACCTATACACTTGCTTAAGAATGCCTCTCATGGCTTTAAGACCCATCTGTTGGCAGTGAAGGATAGAGTTGCAGCTCAAGTTCAGAAGCATATTCTAAATTCAATAGCCTTGAGGACAAGGCTAGTCATGAAGGGGTAGCAATGTAACAATCGAAGGGATATAAGTGGCATATCAACAAGTCTTAAGGGGCACAAATATCTTTCTAAATCGTGGAATTCTGTTATGAAGGAAGAGTTGAGTAAATATAGGGGAAGGTTCTTATTGAGGGTCTATATGGACATTTGGGGTAACTACTCTGAGCTCCAATCTTTCTTTATCTTTTGCCTTAGTTATATTTTTCACATACTATTAGAAATTTCTATTTTCTACAACTAGTTCATCCATATATTGACAAGTTTCATCAATAGAGCCTCATTCAATCCAAATTTTCTTACAATTTTTTATGATTCTAGCCTTCAGCTTGTTACACATAAATTAAGCAATAACATAATACCTTACTGTAAACCACATTCATTTTTTTTTTTTTTGTGTGTTGGAGGTGGAGACACAATTTTAAAAGAAAGACTCATCCCAATCCAAAGATAAGATATACCTTTGGGCATATCAAAAGCTTATAGATATACTTTCAAATCACCCACCATAAGAGAACCCAAGGTTCGAATTCAAGTTATATCAATATAGGAGCATAAAGCCAAACAAATGAACCAAACTCTATTAGCACTGTAAACCATATCTATAAACTATTTAAATTTGACTCTAATGGTTACTACTTCGAATTTAACTTTAAAAAGAAAAATAGATACCATTGAGCACCCATTGTCTCTAGTTTATCGAAGCAGCCTTCATAACTATGTGGTGACCATACAATAGTAACTCATTTTTAACAGGGACTCCCAATCTTTATTCACGTCCAAATTGATACAGAATCACTTGTCAAAATTAAAGACTAGATAAATAAGCACAAAAAAAGGCCATGACATGTTTGAATTTACATAAACATAATTATGTTGCTGCATATAGAGTTGCACTACCAACCGTAGGGGAAAAAAAGAAGGTACAAAATAATAATATAACATCCAGTCAGAATTATACAAGAGCGTAAGTCTACAAGTAAACATCAACCAAACATGTAACAACAGGGATGACAATATTACGAAAGTTACTAGCTAAAGTTACATATAAAATTAGATATACCCAAAAGCAAAAGAGGGAGGTTGGTTGATCGAGCAACAAAAAAAGGGGAAATAAACTACAAGCATGTTACCAACACTGATCCTCCAGTATAGTAGACACAACACAATTGGGTCACTTCCAGAGCTTGACGAACTTGTCGTGACTGGCTGAAGCAACCAAACCATTTACAGTTGAAACTGCCAATGCAGCAACAAGACCTTCATGAGCAGACAGAGTCATTGTCTTGTTCTCCATCATGTTCCAGAGCTCCAATGACTGCAGAATGCGGCAGAGAGTGTAACAGGTCAAATTACATTATTATTATGGATCAGATTTTGATTTTTGATAAGATATTAAGGTCTCTTTGGTTTCAGCAAAGGTTTTTCTATTTTTATTTTCTATTTTCAAAATTAATTATAAACATGTCACCTTGTTTTCAATCCATTTCCTGTTTCCAGAATTTTGTAAAGGAAACACAAAAATCAAAATTTTGTTATTTTCACTGTATCCTTTAGAATATTATGAAAACAGGAAACAGATTGAAAACAAGTGGCATTTTTATAATTAATTTTGAAAACAGGAAACGTTTTCTAAAACCAAACATGCCCTCATGGATCAGATTTAATTGCCATTCATCCAGGACACGGGTCAGGAAAAAGCAGTCAGAACATCGGAGCTCCAAAAAGCAGCTACATCATAACAAAGCCAAACAAATTGATGTAATTTATGAGCAAAGAAACTTCTGTAGGAAAAATACTTGGTAATTCTAAAAATAAAAAATCGACTAAAATCTAACCACATAATGAATGGATTTCTAAATACACGAGTAACGCAAAGCCAAAAGGATTTAAAAATCAAATCAGAGAAGGCGTAGACTTGCCTGGTAACAACCAATGACCAGCAATGAAGAATATGTTGGATGGAAAACACACGAGTGAAACTTGTTACCATTACAGCTAAGCTCATGAACGCATTGCCCTTCACTCCCTGCACCAAGAGTCCAAACCCTTACAGAGTCCTCACTGACAGATGCTAGGTACTCCCCAGAAGGGTCCCAACACACGGAATGTATTGGCTTTGTATGTCCCTATAATCATAGTACCACATTCCAAATAGTAAAATCAGCAACACTCTGGGTACAGAGTATAAACAAGACAACATTCAATTACTCTAGGAGGAACATAAAATTACAGTTGAAATCACCAAGACAATAAACATACGAGCTCCAAAGTTGTGTGGAAATATACACGATGCTATCAGAAGCATTCAATTGTCATAGAAAATACGACTAACGTTTCTTTTCTTAGATGGAGCTCCGATGAAGCTGAAAACAAATAAGTTGCCCAGTTTTAGAGCAGATGTAAATGCAATCTTCATTAAAGCACCATTATAAATCTTTTACCGTGATAGTATGTATATCTTGCCTAGATTAATTCAACTATTCAAGTAGCCAGTAGCTCATAATCAGCATTTTTCATGTAATGAGCTGTGCTTTCTATTGAGCCTACAACTGACCTACTCTATGTTTCTAATGAAGTCCAGAAGACTGTACAGTACACACACTAAGTAAAAGGCAGAAATTGCAATGTCAGGAAGAAAAAGCAGCTAAAATCTGGAAATGACTGACTTATGTTTGCTGATCTTGTGTAACCAGAAACATATATAACTTTGTGACTGTCACAAAAACGATAAACTAAGGCCAAATGAGTAGCTTTCAGCCTTCCACCCATATGAAGTGTTCAAATGATAAATGTCCCCTCTTGAATATATGCACAAGTATAAAACAAAGATTGAACAACATATTGCAAAGTAATGAACAGAAAATTTGGGTTTAACAGTCGAATTTCATCTACTATATATATATAGCAAATGCCAAATCCTCTGAGTACAATGTTATCCATTACTGCCACCCTCGCTTTCAACCGTCTTGTAACACAGTATCACTAAAATAAGAATTATCTAGATACAAGAAGTTTCTCTTTATGAAAATCAACAACAAATTTACTTTTTTAATTTGACTTCTGATGATAACTAGGGAGGTGAAAAGGGAGTAACTAACTGCCAGACAGAATAAGAATTGCATATATCATTGAAAGCAAAAAAGAACTTAATTTATCCTAACTTCAACAAATAGACTTAAAAAATTATTCAAACCAACCTTTAATGAATATCTGCATGCTTGTGTCTCCACATCAAGTATGGATACAACATTCTCTGCAGCCGCAGCAAGGAACCTCCCCAGTCGAGGTTGAAATCTCATCTGCACAGTGCCACCCTAATTGGCAAGAAAATTTGTCAGCTTACAAACTGAAATGAATACACCATCACTTCAATACACTACAAACGAAATGGACAACTCATATAAAAGAAGATATTGCTAAAATTCTACCTTTGAGACTCTAGCACAACTGCCGTTTTTGATGCTCCAATATCGTATCTCGCCATCATCATCACAAGAGCAGATAAGATCATCTTTGTTAGGGTGAAAATCTAGGGACATGACAGATGCTGAATGTCCAGTAAAGTTGCGAAGAGAATACCCAGGCTGCATCGATAATTACACATAAGTAGAATATCAACTAGCGAAGGCCTGCCTGGGGCCTGGCAGGGCCCCACGCGCGGTGCCGGGGGGGGGGGGGGGTTAGCGTGCACACACTCACACCCATCCCAGCTCATAAACACAAACTCAATCTATCAAAATACAGATAAAGACAAACAAACTATCCTAGTCAGCAATGATTACCAACATACGAGCTCATAATTAGGCCTAACATTCACATCTGCATATGATTGACAGGAAAAACATTTTACAAGCCTTGTATAATAAGGTCATGGAACATTAATCTAGAAATCAGACATTAACGATTCAAAAAAAAAAAAAAAAATCAGAAATTTGTGCATATATCGCATGATCTTTTAACATAAGATCACTAAGACTGTAGAACTTATGGTTGCAATTCAACTTCAATGTGTGTGTATTCTTTGAACAGAATACAATCACTATAAGCTTCTAACAGCTACTAAAACTATATATTACGAGAAACATGAATTCCTAAGCTTGTGAAGCAGTCAGCTTGCATCTTACTATTCACCTAAAGAATACAGATAGCTTCCTAAACTTCTACAGAGAACATCACTGCAGATTGTCCTAGTCTCCCTGATAAATAGCAATTAATCTATAGTCAATTAATGGCTCCTGGATCCGCAAAGTCTAGAATAAACTTTTTCTTTGCAACATCCTACAGCAATATACTACAGTAGAACTGAGTTTAGAAACTCCTATACAAGGAAACACCGATGTAAAACATGATTTATTTCAAACACACAGCTCACTAGGAATACAGTAATTTTGGATATTGCGTTCTCATGATTCATTAAGCAGATAGATAAACAAGTTTTATTAACCTCATTATGTACATAATTTCAGTGAAAAACAACCAAACACATCTTTATAACCTCCGACGTCCCACACTTCACAGGCTGGAAAAAAGATTTATACTTGTGATGTGGATAGTCAAATTACTTAAAAGACAGATTTGGAATCTACAGAAGCAATTTCTCGAAAGTGGTAAACTATAAGAAGAAAGACACAATCAACTAACATTGTCAACATCCCAAACCCTGACAGTTTTGTCAAATGAAGATGTTGCAAGATGAGGCATGCTTGGGCTAAAACGGACATCGGTGATTAAAGATGAATGCTCTTGAAGATTAGATTTCTGCTTGAGAGAATCTGTGTACCATAAAACAGCCTGCATTGCATAACAATCAGAGGAAATGTCACATTCTACATATAAATGGAATAAATCATATAAAATCCTTTTTCTTCCTTCAATTTTCAAGCAGCTCTATTCACAAGTTAACTGCTAAATTCAGGAAGTCGATCGAACAGAGAAAGTACTAAATAAAGCACACTTTTCAAGACTAATGCCTTAAGTAACCTTTTTGTCATGTCCACCACTTGCAAGCAATTTCCCATCAGATGAGAAATGGCAACAGATAACTTTGCTTGTGCTTGCGCGTGCAGAATTTACTTCAGAAAATGTGAAGCCTGAAAATAAAGCAAATTCATGCCCTCAGTTTGTGAATCAACACCTCTCTATACAAGTCCGTAAACTAAAGAGCAACAATGCATATTCACGGACCCAAAGAAGATAACAAAGCACAGCCCTTCTAAATAATAATATTAAAAATATGAAAGTAGTTCAGAAAAATTGTTTTAAGGGCTACATACTTAATCTCTTATTACTAGCCTGATTACAATCAATCAAGGGGCTAATTAGAGTAATTTGGCCTCTAGACCATTCTGGGGTGTTTTGTACAAATAATTTTTTGAATAAAGCTAATTTAAACCTTGATAAGGTCAAATCTTTTACTTGGACAGCAGTTCCTAGTATTATTATTATTAATGACATGTTGCAGGTTTGAATGGCAAATAAGACCCTTTCCCCTTATGTGTGTGTTATGTGTGGTACTTGCTCGAAATCAGATCAGCATCTGTTCTTGCACTATTCTGCAGTTGTTTCTTTATGGAACCCATTGATCAGCCTTTTTCATGCATGATGAGTGTGCCCTCGGTCCCCGGACAACTTTATGATGATTAGCTTTAGGGATACTGCTAGAAGTAACAAGGCTAAACTTGTCCACAAATATGCAGCATATGCTACACTTTCATGCATATGGTTGGCATGAACCTCTCGTATCTTTAAGGTGGTTTCTTTAGCACAGCAGCTGATTTAGGATAAGATATAAGTCAATCTAGTCAAAGGCATCAAAAGGCGCAACTAAGGCATTGAGGTGTGGTGTTGCAAGCCCCCACTGCCTTCGTTAGTTCAAGGCTTCAAGCGCTGGCTCTCCAGTAAAGCATGCGCCTTCACACCTGAATGGCACTTTTTCCACTTAGCAGAGGGGCTCACCTGGAGCACCTCACTTAAATATTACAAAATAAGTTACGCCCAGCCCATTAAAATCTAGGTTTTAATATAGAAAAGTGTGACGGAGTATAGAAAGTAGTTCACGACAATGCCGCTTGACCAAGTCTTCCGCCACAAAGGCATGTAGGTAACTTTTGGTAGTCCTTTCACTTTAATAATTTAAAAGTTAAAGCTATACCATTCTTATTTGATTATGCTGCTTGCACCACTGACAATCTGCTCTCTCTCCCCCTTTTTTTTTTTTTTTTTGGTCTTTACTATTTTCCAACCAGTTCTTTGACAAACTTTATTTTCTTCTATTCTAAATTTGTCTTTATTATTTAATATTCCCTTATTTTTAGTTATTTGAAGAGTTCCAGTGCCATAATAACACATTATATTAAGTTTATTCTGTTTTCTAATGCTCTATTCTTTTGCTTCATATACAGATACCCAAAAAAATAAATAAATGAATAAATTTGAGAGTATAAATACAATGAATGGGGAGAATGATGGGCATATAACTAAGGTATATACCAGAAGGTCTAAGAGGGAGCAGGTTGGGCCTCAATCAGCAGACAATATTGTGCCACCGGAGTCTCAGAAAGGGAGACTCACTAAAGTATATGAGAGAAAGAAGGAGGTGATGGCAGGAGGGAGTTAGTTACAGGAGAAAGAAATGAGGATCTCGTAAGGACAGCTGACAGCATGTAATTGGGAGGGAGAAATTAGGAAACGCATAAGGAGATTAGTGAAGTGGAAAGGCATAAAGTGTTTTTTGGGAATAGGAATTAGGAGAGCGGTGACTGATATTGGTCTCTGATTGTTGTTCTCTTTCATTGATTTTTCTGGTTTTCCTATTCTACTATGCAATTCTGACTTGAGTATAGAAGGAGCTTGCTCCTTGCATTTCAATTTCCAATAATAGATGCATTTCACTCTCTGAGATATGAAAGTAATAACAAGTATGGAACTAATTCTGATGATGATTCTACAGATCCACCCTTGGAATCATTGTTTTTTGTGGTGAATTTTAGGAGTTTTAGTATCTTAGTAACTTTAGGGCTGCCATACATTTATGTCAATTATGAACTGAGTCTTTATAATTTGTTATCAATCTATTATCATGCTTTATTGCTTTACCAAGCATTGCTTTACCAAGCATTTGAATGTTCTATTGCTACTGAGAAGTATATAATTTATATTATAATTTTTTTTTTGGATACAAAAAGAAATTTTATTAGAAGAGAAAAGAATGTACAAAAGATTTTGAGTCATCCTCATACAAAAGGTATGGCTAAGATCTAATTGAATGAACCATGTAGTAAAGCATGCCAATCCCTTTGAATATCAGCTAAAGAAACACCCCTAAACAAATCATGAGCTGAGCACCAAAAGGAGGCCAAAAAAATAATCCTATCCCAAATAAAATCAATAGATGAAAAGAAATCATTAAAGACCCTAGAATTCCTTGCCAACCAAATACATCAAAGCACAACAAAGACTGAGTTCTGCCATAGAATCTTAGCTTCTTTACGCGAACCAAAACCTCTGAACTTAGTGAGAAGAAACTGATGAATACCTTTAGGGCAAACCCACGATTCTCCAAAGATCCCAAAAAGCCTGATCCAAAGAGATCTCGCCATAGGGGCAATGCAAAAAAAGATGAGCCCCAGATTCGGAATCTAAACCGCACATTATACACATATTAGGGGACAAAGCCATGAGGGACCTGCACTTTTGGAGCATGTCGTTTTAGTGTTAATCCGATTAAGAACAGTGGTCCAAATAAAGGCTTTGACCTTAGAGGGAGATTTAGATTTTCAAATGGGTTTATCCAATAGAAACTTGTCTGTGTTAGCAGAGAAATTTAGGAATTGAAAATAGGATTTACAAGAGAAAATACCAGAAGAGTTGAGAGTCCAAATCCTAGTGTCATGGGTATTGGATAGATGAAAAGGATTGAGCAAAGGAAGAAGGGACTCTAATTCATTAAGCTTTCTATCATTCAAGTTTCGAATAAAATGGAAGCTCCAAGAGAGGTCATCATGAGAAAAAAAATTGACAAATAGGGCATTATGTAGGGAGGATAATCGAAAACGTCGAGGAAAGGTAGCAGAAAGGGAGGCATGGCCAACCCATGTCTTCCCAAAATTTAATACGAAAACCATTATCTAAGTGGAAGGATAAGAGAAAACAAAAGGAGGGTAACCCTTGAAAGATGAATTTCCAAGGACAACTATTAGTTACTCTACTTGCGGATTTGGTGTCCCAACCATTCGGGTGCAAACCATACTTACTTCGAATGACTTGATGCCATAAAGAATTAGAATGTAGCAGAAAGTGCCAGAGCCACTTAGCTGCCAATGATTTGTTCTTGAAAACAATATTATCCAAGCCCAAACCCCCTTCCTTCTTAGGTTTACAACAAACCTCCCAACTAACAAGGTTATCTTTTCTAGATTCCCCCGCCCCTGACCACAAGAAATCCCTCATGAGTTTCTCAATATTATCGGCTACCGCCACAGGAATGCAAAAGAAGGAGAGGAAGTATAAGGGAATGCTAGATAAACAAGAATGAATGAGAGTTATCCTACCTCCCAAAGAAAAATAAGCACCTTTCCAACAATCTAACCTCTTAGAAATCTTATGCACCATAGGATCCCAAAAAGAAATAGTACAAGGATTACCTTCTAAAGGAATACCTAGATAAGTGAGGGGCCACTGAAGCACCTGACACCCTACCAAAGAAGCGAAAGCATTCATAGTTTGACTATCAACATTAATACCTACTAAACCGCTTTTGGCTAAGTTAATATTAAGACCTGAGATAACTTCAAAGAAACGTAGAATATTTAAAATGTTGACAAAAGAATCTCCTCCAGGTTACAAAAAGAAAATTGTGTCATCAGCAAATTGGAAATGAGAGACTAACACCTTCTCCCTACCAATAGTTAGACCCTTCACCCACCCATTATCAACTCTTGATACTAAACGACTAGGAACATCAACTACCAAGGTGAAAAGAAAAGGAGATAGAGGATCTCCTTGTCTCAAACCTCTTTGACCTTTAATCAGGATCTAGGTTTACCATTAACAATAACTGCAAAAGAAGAAGAGGACAGGCATCCTGAAATCCAATTTCTCCATCTCCTTCCAAACCCTTTCCTATCCAAAACTTTATCCAAAAACCCCCAACAGACTTGATCATAAGCTTTCTCAAGGTCCAATTTAAAAACAAGGCCGAGATTCCCTTGAGATCTAATGTCTTCAACCACCTCTTTAGCAATAAGTGCTGCATTTAGAATTTGCCTACCAGGGATAAAAGCACTTTGGTTTTCAGAAATGGTATCAGAAAGAACCTCACTAAGTCTAGTAGCAAGCACTTTCATAATTATCTTGCAAACACTAGACACCAAACTAATGGGACGAAAATCCTCAACCTTAATGGATTTATCCTTTCTATGGATAAGGGAGATGAAGGTAGAATTCATGCAGACTCCAATTTTACCATTAATGAAGAATTCAATGAACAGCTTTAGGAGATCATTCTTAACAATTTCCCAACAATCCTAAAAGAACGCCAAGGTAAAACCATCAGGACCAGGTGCTTTTTCTCTCCCCAGACTAAAACCAACCTTACGAATCTCATCCTCTTCAAAAGGCCTCTCTAACCAAGATGCTTTGTCTAGAGAAATAGGGCACCAATCCAAGTCCTCAATGAAAGGTCTACTAAGCAAATCTTCTGTGAACAACTTAGCATAAAAGCTAGAGATCTCAGAAGCAATTACCTCCATATCTCTAGAAATACCGCCACCCTCAAGCTCCAACTCTTTAATGAGGCTTTTTCTATGCCTCCCAAAAGCCACCCTATGAAATAATCTTGAATTGGCATCCCCATCCTTTGCCCATTGAAGCTTCATGTTT
Organism: Pterocarpus santalinus; assembly: GCA_031439595.1. Classification (NCBI taxonomy): domain Eukaryota; kingdom Viridiplantae; phylum Streptophyta; class Magnoliopsida; order Fabales; family Fabaceae; genus Pterocarpus; species Pterocarpus santalinus. Next base: position 54,872,974 of record CM062527.1, read on the forward strand.
TGCCTCCAACTAATTTCTTCCTTTGCCAAGATATCATCAAGATCCAACCTTATCTTCTTCAAATTTTCATTAAGATCCTCTGAAAGATTTCCTTCTATCTCCAAACTATCCAAAAAAGCAATCTCTTTCAAGATCCTATCTTTTCTAACACGAATATCTCCAAAAACAGATTTGTTCCACTCTTTCAAATTATCCTTGAGAACCTTTAATTTTCTCATAAATTTGAATCCTTCCCAACTCTCAACAGAAGTAGAGTTCCAAACTTCCCTAACAAAAAGGAAAAAAGAGTGATGGTTGCACCACATGTTTTCAAATCTAAAAAAGGTAGGACCCCATGACACCTTACATGATTCCAAAACAATAGGGAAGTGATCAGATCCATGACGGGGAAGACTTTCTTGGACAAGGTCAGGAAAAACATCCTCCATGCCGGGAAGAAAAGGAACCTATCCAACCGAGAAGCAACTGAATAGTGTCTTCTAGCTGACCAAGTGAACCTATCATTAGAGAAAGGAATATCCCTTAGGTTACACTACCTAATGAGGCTGTCAAAATCTCTCATGGAAGAAGTAAGACGATCCGCATTCAACTTTTCAGTTGGAGACCTAACAACATTGAAATCACCCCCCAAGCACCAATGCAAACCACAAAAACCACACAAAAAACCCAATTCGTCCCACAGGAGAGATCGCAATCTAGGGCTATTAGAACCATACACTGATGAGATCTACCATTGGCCTCTCCCTTGAATATCTAACAAAACAGAAACAGAAAAGACTCCATGAATGGAATCAACCTTAGAAGCAAACCTAGTATTCCAAATGACCAACAAACCACCCGATGCCCCAACTGAAGGTAAACATTCCCAACCCTTAAATCTAGACTCCCAAAGATCCCTAACAATAAGATCATCCAAAACCTCCAACTTAGTTTCTTGCAACAACACTACATTAGGGGAAGCTTTAATGATAGTCTCCCTCACTCATTTGCGCTTCACCCTCCTACCCAACCCTCTAACATTCCAACTAAGAATCTTCATTAGTATCCTTGCTCACCCGCTTACTAACCTTACCTCCATAATTAATATTAGAAGCCAACCGACCCAACTCTTTAATCAACCTCTTTTTCTTTCTAGTATAAGTTTTCGGGGAATCAACTAGGGAACTAGAGAGACCTATTTGGTTGACAACTTTAACCCCCAACTCCTAAATTAAGGGATGAGAACAAAGATTATTTTGAACCATTTCATGGCAGCTAGTGGCTTCAACATTTTCCTCAACTTTGATCCCTATAGATGCATCATGTAAATTCAAAGAAGGGTTTGACTCTTGAATAGGGAGGAGACCATCTCCTTGAGCTGAGCTCTCACCTTTGTCACATGAAAAATTACACAAGTTTTGAAAACTAGATGAAGACAAGGCGAAATTCCGATCATCAACATGAGGAGTTTTGTAAGGGTTAAGAAAAGAAAAGAGAGGATCACTCCTCGTGTAAGGCAAAGCAGGACTCTGACCGCCTTTTAATAGGATTAACACCAACTTCTGTACTAGAAGAAAGGCTCTCATCCTCTGTTCCTCCTTTCTGCTCAAAAGGTTGCAAAAGGCTCTCATCCTCTACTCCTCCTTTCTGATCAAAAAGTTCTACAACTCCTTCCAACTCCATTTCTAATTGGCAATGGCTCCGATCATGTTCTGGAACCTCCTGATCAAGTTCTGGTAATTCCTGCTCAAGTTTTTGCAAATTATGAGTGAATAAGCCCTCCTCATCCTGATCTTCTAAAACATAGCTAAGATCAATATCTGAGTCTTCATCTTGAGATGAGGAATCCAAAGCAGAGGCCGAGCAAATATCCTTAGAAGCTTGAGTTTCTGCCACCTTCTCTTCTACATCTATGTTCCTTGTTTGTAAATTCTTCTCTAAAGGAGGTGAGATGGAAGGATCAGCTACGTAACCCTCAGCTTGAGAGGCACCCTTCAGACAAAATGGAAAGGATACTATCTTGTTCGAAGCATAAACTACCAAGCCAAAGGAAAGGTTGGAATGAATGCCTAAAAGGGCAGCTGGCTGGCTTTTCCCCTTCACCTTGGGCACCCAAATTTGTCTAGTAAACCCCTTCTTCCCCTTTCTTGTAAAAGAGGTTGATGAAGGCGGAACCTAAGAAGAAGAACCTGGACCCAATCTTGAAAATACACTTAACTTGGGTCCCACTCTTGAAATGACATTGCCTTTCGATGTTTTAGAAGCATTACTTCAACTAACCCATCTAACCAATCTTTTCCCATCAAGACTAAACTCGATTCTTAAAGATTGTTTCTCCTTCTCAACTCCCTTTTTCACCACTTTTGAATAAGATAATCCCAGGACCAGACTTCTTCTTAGTTGACAATAAGGTTGTTCTTAATTCAAAGAAATTCCTTTTGAAGGATTTACCACCAATAGATCCAATAAGGCCCTACCAAAGTGATTCCAACCCGCAAAAGAGTGACCTTCACGAACAATTATCGAAATCCTCCTCCCATTGCCGAAGAATTCAGTCACTAGCACATAACGCTCTCTGTGGTTATGACCATGGTATACAACGAACACCTTGCCATTGTCTTCAAAATGCCTTATGAAGGAGCGACAAGCAAACAAAGCTTCATCTTTGAAAGTAGACAGGAGCCAATAGGAGGCATCTCTATCCAACAGAAGTGATTTTATGAAACCTCGAACCCTTTCCGTTCTCTGGAAAAGGAAGGCCTTCCCGCCATCCTCAAGATTAAAATCGAAGCACTTGGCCTCAATGGCAATTAATTTAACTCCCCCCATTAAGAATAGCAAAAGAAAAAGGAAGAGAAATCAGCATATCCTCGAGAAGAAATGGGAATAATACTGTCCAGACTCCACACCAGCCAAGAGAGGGAGAAGGGCTTCACGGAGAGTCAAGACAGTAGCAATGGGTCAAATCTAGAAGATGGATGTTGCCGGAAAATCACTGAAGAAGACCGCCAGAGGAGAGGGAAGCAATTGGAGATGGAGACGCACTCCCACGCTCGACGCGTGCAACAGAAGTGCCGGATGGCAGAACGGCGTGTGAGAGGACGTCAGGCCTTTGCCGGAAACAAAACTCCGGTGGTCAGCCGGACCATTTATGTTAGTTAAATGTTTTACTGTTATCAAATGCTTAGACTCTGCTTCACTCACCAAGTAGTGGGATTGATGCTAGCAGATTTGTAAAGTATGAATTTCAAAAGGCTACCTAACACTGGGAAAGAACAGCTGTGAGAAAAGAGGCCTAAAAGATTCAAGGGAATGGAAGTGTTGCAGGAATAAGGACAAAGCAGAGGAAGGTAAAAGGAGAATAGTACAAACATGACTACTGACTGCAAAAATGAACATAGCCACCAGAAACAAAATCAGAGAGGACACCAAACAATGGGGTTCCATAAGGAACCTGCAGCAAAAACAATCTGATATCATTTTGTGTATGGGCTGAACACTTGATCTCTCATTTATAGTGTCATTACAACGAATAAATGTAGTAATCAAGGAGCTAATCAAGAGCTTGTCAGTAACCTAGTCAATGCTATGTGTTAAGTGCTAACAATGAGTAATCATCATAATTACAATTGATCATTTAATTTATTCCAACATAAATGCTAATATTCCAACAGTTATACTTTGTTTAGTATCTTTCATGAGTGTTGGTCGTGCCCTCAAACCTTATAGATCAATTCTTGTTGACGAGTTTTACTGGTTTGGGAAAAAGGAAGCAAGCCAAATCTTTATAGCAAGGTGTTGTCTATGCCACTACTTAGTTTTTTTGGTTAGAACATAATTCTCACATTTTAATGACAGATTTTCAGACAAACACATTTTGTGAGATAAGATTAGGCCCTTAACCCCTATTTGGTGTAAAGCACATGATCTTTTTAGAGAGATTTCCCTCTCAGATATATTGAGAGATTGAAAAACTCTTTCATTGATAGTTTTTTGTCTTGTTAGTTCTTGTTCTTGTATAGAGGATCTCTTGTCCTCCTTTCTATTTGTATTCTTCTTCTCTTCATCTTTATAAAATACTTTTGAATGTGTGCGTGCGTGCGCGCGCGCGCGTGTGTGTGTGTGTGTACATATATAGCATATGTACAAAATATATATTCTGCATAATTTATTAAGGAAGAGCTTTGATTGCTGTTTAAGATTTATTATTCATTATGATCTACCATTAATAGATATGTTACCTATAAATAATACTTGATCTCTTATTTATAGCATCATTACAATCAACAAATGGAGCAATCAAGGACCTAATTTGGAGCAAGTCAGTAGCCTAATCACTGCTAAGTGCTAACAATCAGCAATCATCGCAATTACAAAACTGACCTTATATTCCAACACATGCTAATATTCCAGCAGTTATAAATAAAAAGCATAAACACATATACAGAACAAATATTCAAAAGTGAATTTGTATTTGAGAAAAGGAGAGAAGTACATAATTTCTTAAGGAAGAGCTTTGCTTGCTGTTTGAGATTTACTGTTCATTACGATGTACCATTAATAGCCAAGTTACCTATGAAAAGACATAACTTATCCCTAAAGAGAGGGAAAAATAATGCAAGTTTCTGGATGAGGGTGAAGAAAATTTTCACATATAAATACAGTTGAGAACATCGTTTGCAATGATAATGGCAGAATATTTTATAATCACTAGAAACAATGGTGTTTACTGCACCTTTGCTTACATCCATACAACGACCAACTGTATCCCTAGGGTCAGCATCATCATGGGATAAAAAAGACTCAACATTGTCATCAAGAGATCCATCCTCCACAAAACGATCCACGTCAGCCTGCAATTCAAGATCCTTATCATCCCACTGCCAAAATGGAATGGCAATGAGTCTATATGCAAGGAATTTTTTATTCCTTCCATCAATTGAACGAAAGAGGAGCTACTCACCAACTGGTTTGAAGGTGATGTAAGAGTTCCGGTGCCATCAGTGCCAAACATCATTAGAGGCTTTGTAGAACTACTACTATGAGGTAAAGCAGGCATTGACATCGCATCGCCAGGTGTATGTGTTGAGGGAGTTGAGGGTGCTGAACTTGGAGATGGGCCTGCCGTGTTTGCTGTTCCTGAGCTATTGGCGGGTCCAGAAGAAGATACAGGCTGCTTTCTCTTTCTCCCAGGCTGGTTTTTGGAAACCTTAAAGTTTGTTCAGTAAAAACCATGTGAGGAATCTATTTGACTCTACATTATGTACATAAATCAGATGTCAGCCATATCCAGGGACAGAAATTTATGCTCATGTGGCTTAAAAGAAAATAGAAATCAAGTCAGTCGCAATCATGTGACAAATCGCCAGGCATTTCTTTCACATATATGGTCTACACAACCAATTATAAATGAAACAAACGAAGTTGAAGTTGCAATTTCCCATTGTAGTATTATTAACCAAAAAAAAAAAAAAAACAACTTCTTTTGTTACTGTTGCGAATGGATCATCAAAGATCTACCCAAAGGTCTTTCCGGAAAGAAGAAATCCGTCTACTCAACTTTAGAAAACTTGAGGTTAAAGGAAATTATAATTGTAATGCTTGAACTCCTGTCTTTAAGGAGATTTCTGCGACAATGGACTGGACTTGGGATGAGATTTGGCAGCTTGTGTCTGCGCTGTGAAAAGCTTACAGCCTTTCCTCAAGGGTTTCTCAGAATGGTATGATCAAGGTTGTCAGGAGCGAGATCCTACGTAGGAACGGAAGGGGGATACAAGAGCGTAAAACGCAGGATCGTAGCACGGATTATAAGATACTACCAGAATAGACAATTACATTATATATATATGCGCCAATAACATAATACAAATAAGTAAATAAAGTCATAAATCACAACTTCAAATTTAAAGATCAGATAACTACATCAAGTTCATATGTCATAATTCATAATTCAAAGCATAAAAGCCACAACAACCTACAAATTTTTTATATCACTTAAAATTAAAACTTTAAAAACAAATCAATAACTCAACTACTAGAACTAGAATGATATTTAAAGTAAATCATTAAAGCCATGATAATCATATTCATCATTTTCTAAAGGATTCCCTCCATTCTGTCAGGAATAGCCGTTTACTATTCTTGAAATTCAAGGACCAAATTTCTTAATGATGGAGAATATAATACCCTATTTGACATAAAATGTAGGTAGCAAAAAATTTTAAAATTTTACATTAAGCTTCATACTAATAGAGGAATTTAATTAATTTAGAGCCAGAATAAAATTTTAAATATGAAATATATGTATAAAAAAGGAGGGGAAAAAAAAGAGAGAAGGGTTGAGGACCACCAACACCTTAAGTGAGGTGGTCCACCCTAAGCCCCTTCTTCTCCTCCAAGTTTCTGCACAATGAGATGTTCGCTGCCTCTTTTCTCTCTTGATCTCTGCCTCACCTCATCTTCCTCTTTCTCGTTCTCTCCCTCTCAGCCCACCACCACCTCATGGCTTTTCCCCTCCACCGCACCACCACCACCTCGCGGCCCCCTCTCTCTAGCAGACCAACACCATCCCATGGATCTCTCTCCCTGGCTCATCTCTTCGCAAGCTCTCTCTCACTCCGCCATCACTTTCTCTTCGTCACGCTCTTTCTTCGGCCTTTTCTGTCCATCGCTCATTCCTTCTCTGGAGTTGGGGGCCTCCATTCCGTCAGAAATGGTACAGCGACCGGCGACAGAGTGAGAGACAGAAGTGGCCGTCATTTGAGAGAGAGAGTCCAAGAGAGAGAGAGAGAGAGAATGTAGGGGGAGGGGTTTTCCTAGGGCTTCTTTCTAAAATGGGTGGGGCCAGTTTTCAGACCCATAGGAGCGTCCAGCTCGTTAGGATCGCACGATCCTACCGCTTATACGCTCTTGCATGGCGCTCCCACCGTGTTCCGTCAAGTCCGCGCCGAAGACGTGGTCGGAGCATGCTGACCTCTTCCAAGAGTGTAGGATCGTGCGCTCCTACGTGCAAGAACGCGCTCCTAACAACCATAGATATGTTAGAGAGATTGGCAAGCTTTATTAAAATTTTTTTTCCCATTTTTCTCTCGTTCTATGAGAGAGAGAGAGAGAGAGAGTCTAAAAGAGATGAATAATATTCTGATTACTAAATGAGTGTACAACAATGTTTATATAGTGCTAGATGCTTCAGTTTTGGCGGGAAAGTTAGTTATAGGTTAGTCAGGTACAACTGGCACTAAAGGAATGACTCCTCTACAATAGGGTCTACACTAAGACCTATTCTAATAGTAACACAGTCTACTGACTACACTATCATGCCCCCTCAATTCTAGTAGGGGTTCTTATCTGGCTTCTTTTCTTCTGGTCTTGATACAGATCATGAATCTTCAATTTTCCTTTTAGCCATAGGAACTTTCCTTTGCTGACAGCCTTGGTTAACAAATCAGCTGGTTGCTCATCAGTGGGAACATGCGCTATAAGGAGCTTACCTTGCATAACCTTTTCTCTTACAAAAAACAAACTCAATTCCATATGCTTGGTTCTAGAGTGAAGTACTGGATTGTGGGACAGCATTACAGTGCTCAAGTTGTCACAGTACACTACTGGACGAGCTGCTGGAGCTTTCAGTTCTTCAAGGAGTGACTAGAGCCACGAGTTCTGCTGTTGCATCTACCAGGCTTCGATATTCTGCCTCTATACTTGAGCGGGCCACCAGAGGCTGTTTCTTGGACCACCAGGAGACTAGGTTAGGTCCACGAAACACAGAAGCTCCTGATGTGGATCTTCTGTCATCCACATCTGTTGCCCAGTCAGCATCACAAAACCCTCTCAAACCCAGAGGTTGATTTAAATTGGAAAGAGACAAGAGTAGACCATGATGCAAGGAGCCAGCCAAGTATCGAAGAATTCTTTTAACTGCTTTCCAATGGCTTTCAGGTGGATTAGACATAAACTGACAAGCTTTGTTTACCGAGAAGGAAATCTCTGGTCTTGTCACTGTGGCATACTGTAGAGCTCCAACAACTGATCGGTAAAGTGTGGGGTCTGACATTGAGTCACTACCAAGTTTGGAAAGCTTAAGACCAGAAACCATAGGTGTTGCTATACTCTTTGCTTTATCCATTTTACTCTTTGTAAGTAAGTCCTTGATGTATTTCTGCTCAGAAAGTAGGAGAGACCCATCATGCAATTTATGAACCTCAATCCCTAGGAAATAGTACAGGGGACCAAGGTCCTTGAGAGCAAATTCTGCATTCAGCTTGGAGACTAAAGTATCGATGAACTTAGAGGCATTCCCTGTAATGATGATGTCATCTACATAGACAAGAATATATACTGTAGTAGCTCCTTGAGAGTAAACAAACAAAGAAGAATCACATTTGCTACCAATAAAGCCAAACTTGTGTAGCGCAGCTACTAGCCTTTCAAACCAGGCCCTGGGAGCCTATTTGAGCCCATAGAGTGCAGACTAAAGCTGACCCAGTGGAAAAACCCTCAAGCTGTGTCATATAAACTTCTTCATTAAGAACACCATTGAGGAAGGCATTATTTACATCTAATTGACGAATAGTCCAGCGTCTTGTCAAAGCCAAGGTTAGGATTACTCGAATAGTTGTAGGTTTTACAACCGGAGAGAAGGTTTCTAAGTAGTCAAACCCTATTTGTTGATGGAATCCCTTGGCTACCAGCCTAGCTTTGAGCTTGTGGACTGAGCCATCCGGGTTTTGCTTGACCCGAAAGACCCACTTGCAGCCAATGGGCTGCCTCCTTGGGGGAAGGGGAAGGGGAACTAGTGACCAAGTGCCATTCCGCTTGAGAGCTTCAAACTCATCTGCCATGGCCTCAAGCCATGGGGGTGAGGCTCACTTACTGAATTCAGTTCTGAAGTGGTGAGTAATGCTTGGTGAGGATGGGGGTTAACAAGGGTTTTAGCACGGGTGATCATGGAATGTGAAGGTAGTAGTGGTGAGGAAGAAAGGGAAGAATTAGAGGAGGAAGTGTATTCACTAGGTAAAGGGTTATGTGAGCTAGAGGAAGCTGTGAGTGAGGGAGCTGCAGAAGAAGAAGGGGCGGGTGAGGTGGGCAAGGTATTGGGAGTAGGCAGCAGAGGGGAGCTAATAGAGAAACGTGAGGAAGAGGTGAGGCTTGGGTTGGAGTGTGGTATGGGCAAGGGCGACATACATGTAGGTGGTGAGGGATGGGGATATAAAACAGTTAGAGGGTAATTGTGAGAGGAGGTGTGAGGAGAAGGTGCTGAGGGTGAGTCTTGCTCCTTAAAAGGAAATTTTGTCTCATCGAAGACATCATCTTTGGAAATATAGATTCTGCCATCAATAGCTAAGCACCTATAACCCTTATGATGAGAGCTGTAACCTAAAAATACACATTCAGTAGAGTGATAGTCGAACTTATGTTTATGATAAGGCCTAAGGAAAGGGTAGCAAGCACAACCAAATACCCTAAATGATGAGTAAGGAGGTGGTTTGCGAAATAGTGTCTCAAAAGGAGACGAATTATGCCAGGAGGATGGTGGAAGTCTGTTGATAATATGTGTGGCAGTGGCTACTGCCTCATCCCAATAGGAAAGAGGCATGACAGCTTGAGCAAGGAGGGTTAGGGCAATTTCAATAATGTGGTGATGCTTTCGTTCAACAGTGCCATTTTGGTGATGGGTACGAGGACAGATAAGACGATGAATTATGCCTCAAGATTGAAGATACTTGGAAAAAGGGCAAAATTCACCCCCCCCCCAGTCGGATTGAACAGATTTAAAAGGGACCCCAAGTTGGAGTTCTACCATTGTTTTGAATTGTAAGAATGCTGAAAATGCCTCAAATTTTGATTTTAGAAAATAAACCCATTTACATCTTGAAAAGGCATCAATAAAGGCTATGTAAAAGTGATATCCTTGTGATGAAGGAACAGGGGATGGTCCCCACAAGTCAGTATAGATGAGTTCCAGAGGAAGATTATAAGAGTTGAGAGAGGGACCAGAGGGTGAGCGATGTGCTTTCCCCAAGCAACAAGCTTTCCACACGTCAAATGGCCTTTTATTTGCAAGAGAAATGTTACAGTGTTCTAAAATCCTGTAAACAACATGCTTAGAAGCATGACCTAACCTCTCGTGCAATAATTGGAATAACATGGGACACAAAATTATTTTCAACTACAAGAGAGTTTATTACATGCGAGTCTATGGATGTGCTAGGAAATGTAGAAACAACTACATGACAATTGGGCGGCCTTGGAGAGTTGGAGTTGGAGTGTCCACAGCTAGGTGTAGGAGAGGATGGCTCCAGATGCAGTAGCTTGAAGCTATGGAACCTATATAACCCATCCCTGCCTAGAACACCTTGCAGGAGGACCTCCTTAGTGGCCTGTGATTTTTAGAAAACAGGAATAAGGGTGAAATTCAAAGAAAACTGAATTATCTGGCGCAAATTTACTGACGCTTACTAGATTTTTGGTGATTGAAGGAACATAGAGTAAATTATTTAGATGTAAGAGATTTGAAGAGGACGAAATAACATTAGAGCGACCTATGTAAGAAATGGAGAGACCTTGACCATTACCTATGTGGAGCTGGTCAACTCCGTGGTATGAGGATGCATGCATCAGGTTGTTGTAATCAGGAGTGACATGGCTTGAGGCACCTAAGTCAGGATACCATGCTGCATCATTAACAGATTCAAGTGTTGCTACTGAGGCAGATTGTGAGAACAAAGATGGTGCTGGACTAGGGTTCTTGAAAGGAGTAGGAGCAAACGCTGGAGGATATGGTGAGGGTTGAGGAACCAAAGGATGAGGATATGTGGCAGTATAGTGTGCATAGGGAGGTGGAGGTGGAGGAGAAGGTTGAAAGTTTTGGTCAAACCAATGCCAGTAGTTAAAACTTGTATGACCTAATTTGTGGGACAATTGACAAACGAGAGCTGCGCCCGGAAGAGCGGCCTCGGCCTTGAGACCCACGACCACTAGAGTGGCCTCCACGCCACGACCACTGCGACGACCACGGAAACCATGAAACACTTGTTGCGGTTGCGTGGGAGCAGATCCAGAGTGATTAGCAACGGTAGGCACATTTTCACGATTCGCCACATGCGCTTGCACCTGCTGAGAACCAGCACTTGAAGAAGCTTTCTCAATTCGAGCCTCTTGCGCCATTAAATGAGCTTCAACTTCAACAACTGAATACGAATCAGAGCGCGTCGTGATGGAGGTGACAAAGATATCATAATCGGTGGAGAGACCACCAAGGATCACTTCAATGTGCTCTTGCTCAGACACTGCACATCCAATAGAAACCAGTGCATTTACCAACGCCTTGATCCGAAGGAGATATTCTGCAACCAATTGCGCTCTTTTGGAGGTGTTGCAGAGCTCCGTTTTCAGCTGTTGAACGCGTGCTTTGGAGTGAGAGGCGAAGTACGTTTGAACCTTTTCCCATACTTGCCAAGTAAAGTCACAGTTGACAACCAGAGTAAGGATTGAATCAGACATGGACGCCATTAACCATGACAGGATCAATTGATCTTGATGCTCCCATAGCTTGAATTCTTCCGAGACGTGATTATTCAGTGCATCGTCTAGAGATGCAAATTGAGGAGGCATCTTCGCAGTTCGATCGAGGAAGTGGCCAAGGTTGTGACCTTTCACAGCTGCAAGAACTTGACGCCGCCATAGAAGGTAGTTTTTGTCCTCGAGCTTGATTGCTAGAGGATGATTGAAGGTGACGCGATGAACAGAAGGCAGGGAGGATCGAGATCGCACGAGAGGATCTTCATGGTGCGGTGGCGAGCCAGAAGAAGGAGATTGAATCGGTGAATCATTCACAGGATCCATAGTTGTTGATCTTTCAGGCTCTGGATACCATGATAGAATTCGAGAGAAAGAGAGGAGGCTAGAGAGAATCTGAAAGAGATGAATAATATTCTGATTACTGAATGAGTGTACAACAATGTTTATATAGTGCTAGATGCTTCAGTTTTGGCGGGAAAGTTAGTTACAGGTTAGTTAGATACAGCTGGCACTAGAGGAATGACTCCTCTACAATAGGGTCTACACTAAGACCTATTCTAACAGTAACAGTCTACTGACTACACTATCATTCTGTAACTCTTTCTCTTCATCTGAATAAAATTCATTTTCCATCCCCCAAAAAAAAAAAAAAAAACACTTAAACTCAACCAGTTAAGTAATGGACAACCAATAAACTGTCTCAGGAATTTCAAAACTACTTCCTAGCCCCATCACATAAAAATTCCTAAAGTCACAATCAATGATCTATCTGTATATCTGTATCCACATATATTTGAAAAATTGCCCTGGGAAGCATTAATGACACAATTATAACTGTTAACTATTATAGATGAGAAGAAAAATACCTTTGAGGATAAGCAATATTAACTATCAAATGTTAAAAATTTTACATAGTTGAAATGCATAAAATTCTCCATTAGAATACATTAGTTTTAGTTAATCATCAATGTTGCAACGTATACACTAAAATTATTCATACATATCCTAAGTGCATCTACAATTTTGTGAGACCCATGCCTAAAATATGGATGGGGTCAGGACAACCATAAAAGGACTGACCTGATCATTTCCTCTAAAGGAGTTTGACATGCTGCCATCCACAGTGACACTGCCACCTCCCCCTACTTTATCTTGTTGATGCATGCTATGATTTGAAGTCTGAGACTGCTGATTTGAAATAGCATGCTGCTGAAGTTGCTGCTGCTGTGGATTGGCATTCTGCTGCTGCTGCTGCTGATGTTGGTGTAACTGAGCCAGTCTCAACTATACACAAAAACCCTCTCAGAAGATGCAACTAGTGAAATTTGTAGCAACTCTTAAGAAGTTTATAAATAGAACAGTCAAAAAAATAATGTAAGAACTATAATGAAGATGGAAATACAAATTACAAGAGACCAAGCACCTTCATTAGCACATCTGTATCTCCACGAGTAAACGGAGGGCCACCCCCTGGAAGAGGTGATCCAACATTTGGTACTACATCCCCAACAGGATTCGAAAGACCATCCTTACTTAGGCCCATATTCCTATTATTCATTAGCATTCTGAGTCTTCTATTATCATCACTGGCAGATGGTGATGCCAAATTTTGTTGTGCTTGTGCTAGCATAAGCTGTTGCTGGTGCTGTGGCGTCAACATTGGAAGTTGATGAAAAGGTTGAGGTGCTTGCATGAAAGGTTTTTGTTGCTGCAGTAGACCAGAACGTAGTTGCTCGAACCCCTAATAAGGGAAAGAAAAAGCTACATTGTGAAACTTAATTGCTTATTTTCATCAATATTAGATATCAAAGTGACAGAACCCAGCAGGGGGATTGATTTTTTGGGACTTCAGAGAAGAGGCCACCATTTCTATCAGATGAAGGAGGTTTTGTAGGATTGACAGAGACGAAGCAAAGGAGGGCTAATTGGCACTTGGTCATGACTCTGGTTGTATGGGTGGGAATAGGGTTAAAGTACTGGTCATAAGTTGACCCAATCTCACTTTGCAGAGACTCCAGGACACCAAAATTTTGAAGGAAAACATATTTTCTTTAAAATGGTCAAGTTTAGTAAAGACATGATTATATCTACCAACAATAACATGGAATTCAAATGAACATTAAAATAAAAAAGATTACTCACCGTGAGTGGCCAACCTTTCAAAGTCAAATTGTTGCTACCTTGATTTGATCCTGACATAAGAAAATCTCCTGTTAACTCAATCTGTGTGCAAGACATAGTGTAAAACATCATAAAACTTTTATCATTAAACCCCAAAATATCCTCAACCAACAGAGAGTCAGGGATATGACTAAATTGCAAACAACAGACTTGATGGAAAACAAATCCCATCACATGCCCGCAAACCAGCCTCAATGGAATAACACAAACCAGTTACATTAGAAAAAGAACATGATGAGAGAATACCAGGCATTCCTATCAACGATCCTTCAGGACCCGCAGCTCTGGGATTTAAAATAGGATTAATCTCACTCTTTATATCCTGTTTCCAAATGGCAAGTCAAGGGAAAGCAGCTAATAGGTGATATAGTAAGAAGTAACAAGATCATTCTAACAAGAATTGCATACCGGAGTAGACCCTGGTAATTGCTGACTACGAGCTTGAAGCTGTGGAGACATCCCACCAGCAGCACCATGCAAAACTTGCCTAAATTCAAGAAATTTTGATGCGAACAAAGTCAACATCCATTGCTATAAAGAACACCATACCACACACTAACAAAATTATTTGAACACCAAATAAATTTGAAAAAAAATAATAATAACTGTTAATTTTTCAAGGGAGCAGACCCATTTGAAATGAATTACTGCAACTCCAGTCCTCAAGCTCCCTTCCAAAGAAGAGTAGACTATCTGGCTGCTACAAGTTTTCCATACAAGATCCTCCCTTTTCTTCCCCCCCCCCCCCCCCAAAAAAAAAACAACAAAAGAAAAGAACCACAAAACCCCCCAACAAAATGATGAAGTAAGCTTCAACTCATGCTCTCTCAGATCCACTAAAGTAGCTCAGCCACATTCACAGACTAATCAACCATAACTACCTTCTTTCTCCAGGGCATACAACGTACCAATTTAAAGACTAAAAACAAAAGTAATAAAAGCTAAGTTCAAAAGAAAATCACCCTGAAGGCTGACCAGGAGCTGCAGATGACTTCAATATTGAGGCATGATTTGGGTCCATGAGTTGGTCTCCAAATCTTTGCTGTATAAAGTACCATGAAATAGCCATGAATACATATCATAAAAGCAATACTTGGTATTATAACTAGGTAACCAGAACATCTTCTTACCTTCATTGCTGCATCATCCAAAGAATCCCTCTGAAGGGGCAATTTTAACCTTTCCTCAATCATCTTTGTTGCTAGTGCATTAGCAGTGCCAGGGTTTCCAACTAAACCATTTGCACCACCATTTAAGAGATGAGCCCTATCCCTACTCTGCTGTTGTTGTGGTGGTTGCTGCTGTTGCTGCGGCTGTGGCTGCTGTTGCTGCTGGTGCTGCTGCTGCTGTTGTTGCTGCCTCTGTAACAGGAGCTGTTGCATCTGCATGTGCTGTTGCTGCTGCTGCTGCTGCTGTTGATGTTGTAACTGCTGGGGTTGTGGCTGCGGCTGTTGTTGCTGTTGTTGCTGCTGCTGTTGCTCCCTAGCCTTAATTAATTGTGTCTGAAAAGGGAGTTTCACAAACCATAAACTTTAAAGGCCTCTCCAAACAAAAAGGAGACATAAATTGATCATTGTACATTTTGAAAAAGTAAACAAAAATGTCAGGAGATTAAATGGAAATGTAAGCTCTGATTAAAAACAGGAGGAATATCATTAAACAATTAAGAAACTATGAAGTTGAATTCATAACAGGTCAAGACACCTCATACATGCTGAGACTCAGGTACCCTAGTTATCAACTTCTCAATTTCTCTTTTCCTAGATTTACGCAAATAAGCATTCAAAGTTTTCTTCCCACTACAATTTTACAGGACATCATGAAAGAGTTGTCTGAATGCAATTGATAATTTTATGTCAGTGAAAATGAGAACATCAAAAGCCATTAAATAATCATAATGGCCAGTAGACAAATAATCACAAGCTCAAACAACATATTTTTTGAAATCATACTGCTAAACACCTAGTCAACAACCTGGAATCGAAGAATAAACATCATCCTATGATCTTAAAGAAAATACCCCAACCCTCCAGAGCAGCTACACTACGCCTAGAGAGCAAGAAACAGCTACTCAGATCATTCTTTAGTCAGGAGGCACAATCTTAGAAGTTGTACCCAATCAAATGCATACACTTTCATATTGAGTACATGAAAAGGTATGGTGAAAGTTAGGCAACTGCCAATCTGCTTCAATGCGGCTTTTTCATTACTGAATATCCAGTAAAACCATCCTACTTAGGTGAAGCAAGTAAGAAACAAGAAAAACAATGACAAGATTTCCAAATCAACCTCAATATAGGATGCAGCAACCTCTGAGTGCTTCTCATTAGTCCTGGCAATAAATATGTCCCAGAAAACCGACCACCACTCAAATAGAAATCCTCCCGGGGCATCAATAGCTGCAATTGCAAAAATAAAATAAAATAAAATAAATAAAATGGACAAAACAGAAGCATTAAATCCAGCTTCTTTGTTTTCTAGGTAACTCACCAACGGGGTCCGAGGATACTTTCCCTTCAGCTTGAAAAGCCTGAGCTGAAGCCTTCAAATCCCTCTTCACTAGGTAATCATGGATATAAACATCTAGCCTGAAATCCCACAGTGTAAGCACATTTCAATATAAGAACCAAAAGTTTGCACCTTTACATCAAATCCATCACAGAACATATATCACAAATCCTAGTAACCATAAATATCAACAACCCCCAAATGCAGGAACCAAAGAGTTCAACAACCAAAAGGTACAATTTCATTCAATGTAAAGGAAAAAAACCCACCTTGTAGTTGCACAGGACCAAAAAAACCCTAACATACCCATTAAAATATTCACAAACATTTGTAAAATACAATACAAATACAACCAAACAGAGGGAAATAAAGCAACCCCAAGTCTAAAAAAAAAACACCAGAAACCCAAATCGCAAAAACAAAGCAAAATAATTCTAAAAAAGTCAAAACCCATGTTCAAAAACTGCATATAAACACCATAAAACAGCGAAAGAAGTGGAAATGTTAGAAGAAGAAGAAGAAGAAGAAGAAGAAGAAGAAGACTTACATCTTATCAGCTTCCCAGTTAGTCTGAGACATGCTGACACGGAAGAAGATTTTGAAGGTTACTGAGGGAATGAATGAATGAAAATGAATGAGTTTGTGGATAGAGCTCAATGTTTATATGAAACGCAGTAGTAGCAGTTGTAAAAGACTACAATTTTTGTTGACAGCAGAGGGAGAGAGAGAGAGAGAGAGAGAGAGAGAGAGAAGTGTAGGAAAATGAACAGAAAAAGAAAAGGAACTGTAGAAAGCGAGGCGAGGGAGGCACGAGAGAGGAAAAGGGAGAAAATTTAGGAAGAAAAATCCAAAGGGTATGAAGTATGAACACAGAGCACAAGCGAGCAGCGACGCCTCAAAAAGTTTTCATTTTAGACAAATGTGGAATATAATAAGAATTGTGATGATTCCAAAAATCAACCGACCTCATATCGTACTACTCCTATGATTTTAATTTTTGTGGGCGGTTAAAGAAAAAGTTTTCTTGGGTTTAATTTTATATTTTGTGCAATTTTTTTATACTATTAATTAATTTTATATGTGCAATTTGCAAGGTAATAATAATAATAATAATTATTATTATTATTATTGCAATAGCTAACTTTATTAAACTAGATATGGCAAAAGAGATAATTCACTTTGCCACACTATGAGTTGGCTTTAAAATTAAGTGAGGTTGATTGCTCTATTTTAGAAAATCGGTTGAAATTATTAACCCACCCTATTTTATGTGGGTTGACAAATTAATTTGCCTAAAAATAAATACAAAATTAGAGATAATAAAAAGTAAATAGGTTGGTGAGTTAGCAAATTAACTCATTTAAAAATAAAGAAAAATAATAGATCAAATAAACTAACTCATTGGTTAACTCACTGACCTACAACTTAAAAATGGTTTAAAAGGGTGGATTAGGCCCATCGTTAAAAATTAAAAATAAAATATTAGTGACCCAGTAGGTCAATCGATCTTAACCTGCCATAACTTGAAGATTATGCAAGTCGAGTTCAGCAAGCTATAATTTTTTAACAGATTCAAAATTGCAACCCAAACCCACCAAAATTGGTGGGTTAGGCAAATTGACCCGATGAATTGGTCCAATTTTGTCATCTTTATTTTAATGATATAACAATATATAATTGAATAATAATATAGAAAATAAATTTTTTCAAGAACCAATGAATATAAAAATTTTTACACAATCATCCAATTATATATTACCATATTATTATAAGTGTCTGACTTTTACAATAACTACTCAAAACTCACACATATAATAAAATGCAATCTATTGACAGCATATCAAAATTTTTAAATTAATAATATATTTACATTAAGTCTAAAAATGTATTTGGTTTAGGGTAAAATAAGGGTAAATTTTAAGATAGTAAAATTTACCCAAAAAAAAAAAGAAATGTTTGATTTTTTTTCCGCTTGACATGAAATGTTGGATATGATTATAATAGTAAGAGTAAAATTTCAAAGGAGTAATGTTTTCCAAATATAGGGATTAAACTTTATCTCGATTATAAGTAGAGTAATTTTTCTCCCTCTTCTCTCCCAACTCATCCTTCATCATCATTAGGCTCGCTCCTTCTCTTACCTCATCACCTTCGTCTTCATTGTCTCTACCACTACCCTGTGAATGCTATCGCCTCCATCAATGCAACTACCATTGACTTTTGCTATGGCATTGCTTCACTGCTATCACTGGACCGGATGCACAGGCCTAACACGAATCAAGGCTTTGAAGGACACCGACAGTGATGAAATTGTGAAGCTCGATGCCATGAACTGGTCTGCATGCGCATCCGCTTCTATGAGATATGCGAGACAAAGGATTGGTGCAAGATGATCTTGCAAGTATAGAAGAAGAAGGTGAAGAAGATGGTTGTGGTTTTAATCTCTAATCCAATCTTAAACACCACGACATACTTAAGTATTGGAGGCATTCTTTCTAGAGATTTCATCAACGGCAAAGTTGGATCGAACTATAGGTGTGGAGGATACTAAACAACATGAATTGAAAATTTTAAGCCATTAACATTTGTTCTCTTAAAAAATTTCTCGCATAAAACTTTTTCCTTAAAATTTTTATGAGTAATCAAACACACCCTAAGTAAAAAAAAAAATATTAATAGGATATCAAAATTAAATCTAAGCTTTTTGGGTCATCATTTAATTATACATTGCTATCTTATTAAATATAATTTATTTATAATATTTATTTTAAAAATCACATATATCATGATATATAATTAGTGTAAAAAATTTTAAATTAACTGTGTCAAAATTAATCTCTACCACACTCACAAAAAATGAATTGAGATGATAAGTAAATTCAACCTCCGTGAATGAGGACACGAGCTTAAATACTAGAGAAGCAATTTTTATAAATAAACCACATAACCTTTGTACACTAATAGTGAAATAAGAATTAGCCTTATCTACGCTTTAGATTAAGAGAGCCTGTAAGGACCTCTCGTAATCTTTAAAAAACAATGTTTGTTATTATGTCATATTATAAATAAAAATGTTAGTAAGCATAATTTTCATCCAAATTATTTTTAAGAATGACATGAGATGGTTGTTTGGTGTTTAATTAAGTGGTCACTTAATTTCAGTTTGGGTAATTTTTTGTCTAAACCATCACTGTTTTGAAGTTCACAAACTCTAATTAATCTATTATGAGCTGGGGTCAGCCCATTATAAGGAAAAAACTCTCTCATGCTATTTTTTTTCATTCACAAAACTCAAACTTGAGATTTTACTTAAGAGTAACAAGTAATGAACTACTTGAATCAACCAAATATTTTTAAGTAGTTTTTTTTTTTAATAAAAGAATGATGCAATATGATTATTTGGTCTTTGATTATAGAGGTTATCAATAGGCTAGCTCAAATTTGCAATATCCAAATGGAGGCCTTTTTCAGAAAAAATGTTTGGGCTTGCCAACAATGATAGGAGATCTAAGAATAACACTGTTCAGTCTTTGAAAGACAAGATGTGGAAGAGAATTCAAGGACAGAAGGAAAAGTTCTATCAAAAGGAGGTAAGGAGATACTACTAATCAATGCAGTGGCCTAAGTAATACCTACATATCCTATGTCATATTTGAGAATTCCTATTATACTGTGTAAGGAGCTAGGCAATTTAATGGTTAAATTTTGGTGGGGGTGGCCTAAGAAAATTCACTGGTTTAACCCGAAAGGTTCTGTTGGCGAAAAAAAAAGCAAGTGGAATGGGTTTTAGAGATTTGCACACTTTCAACCTAGCTATGTTAGCTAAGCAAGGTTGGAAGATAATGCACAATCCTGATTCATTCGTGGCCAGCATTTTAAAGGCCAAATATTTTCCACATAATGATATTTTTCATGCACAAGCAAGTAACAATCCTTCGTATACATAGCAAAGTATACTAGATGGTATGGAAGTGCTCAAAATGGGTTGTGTTTGGAGAGTGGGGGAACGGCACTCAAATACAAATATGGAGAGACCCCCGGATTCCTAATGTCATAGGCTATATGCTAGGTATACCTAATCCGCAATATGTCCACATTGAATTCATCCTAATAAGCCAAAGAGATGGAATGAGACTTTGATTAGATCTATTTTTGATAATGACACTGCTAAAACAATTTTACAAATTCCTTTAGCCCAATTATATGGTATGGACATTTGATAATAAAGAGCTATACTGATTAAAAAGTGGATACAAAGTGGCATAGAACATGGCATTACAACTAATAGATGAATCCCAGCCACATGTAATGCCATGCAAGTTGCACGACTTCAAGACTTTATGGAAGATTGAAATCCAACCAAGACAGTAGGTGTTTCTATGGACAGTAGCCAGAAATACTATTCCCACAAGACAGCAACTTATATCAAAGGGGGTTAATATAGGAGCAGGAGCTTGCGGATTTATGGCCTTGGCTTCATTTTCTTCAAAGCACTTTATTATCTTGCCAGGATGAGCAAAGAAGCCTGGTGGTTTAATTTAGGAGATGATTTGGCAATAAGCAATGCAGTGTGGTAGCAGAAGGATTCGATTTTTCATAAACAACCTAGTTTAAATGCTACAAATGTACAACATGCTTTCATCAAAGTTAGAAAAGAGTGACACAATTTGTAACCCATTAGAAGTCTATGTAATGAGATGGCAACCACCACCACAAAAGCATGGTTAAAGTGAACACAAATGCAACAATTTTCACTAGTAGTCATGAGTTAAGAATTGGAGTCATGATTAGAAACTGTAGGGCTCATGTCTTGGTGCCTAAAATTCCTAGGTTCCTTTAAGAAATAAATGCAAGGAAAGCTAAAACACTCACTTCAAAAAAAGGACTTATTTTAGCACAAGAGCTAGTTTTCAAGACCATCATCTTGGAAGGTGATGCTAAGGAAGACTTTGACAATTTTGGACCTTGGAACCACGATTTTTCTCAAACTGGGGCAATTATCCATGACATCATTCATATTGCTTCATAGTTTTCTTTTTATAAAGCATGTTATATTCCTAGTGAGGATGAAAGTAGCACAAAAAAAGGAGGTTGATAAAACTTTTTAGAATATCAAAACTTAAACAAATTTTTCTCAAGACTTTGGACTTGGATTGCGGAAGTATTTTAGGTTAGAAACTAAGTTATTTTTTTCACAACAACTTTCTTAGATGATGTTCAATATAACATATAGAATAATAACACAAGTTATACAAAGCTTGTAAAGAGAGATAGAGATAGAAAATCACTCAAGAAAGTTTTATATTGATTTGATCAAACCACTTGTCTCCATCTAGTCCTTAACAAATTGGTTGAGATTCTATAACCACTAGTATTATTTTATACAAGTTTCTCCAAGCTTACAACTAAGTAATCTTTTCCTAGACTTTCGAAACTAATCAATAGAGTACTATTATCCTAGCCTTTCCAAGCTAACAGTGACTACTAACGGGTCAAGTTATAATAAGATATTAAAGGTTTGTGCTTGAACAACACTCACACTAAATCACTTTACGTGTATGAAACTATTAAGTACAAAGTAAAGTGACTTCTCACAAATCTCACCAAGAGAATATTAGATTACAAAGTAATGAGAAGATTTTTCTCTCAAGAGTAGTTACAAAAAGTAACTTTCTGGATGTTCAAAGGTTGAGAAGAATGAAAGCTTGACAGGATTTTCGATCAACAGGATTCCAACTACTTTTTGTTCATCTTCGAGGTTTATATAAGCTTCAAAATCTAACCGTTGAGACTTCAAAATCTAACCGTTTATATAAGCTTTTTGATCCACTGGTCTTAAACTAAAGAGAGAAGTAAGTTGCTTTCTTTCTCAGTAAGTAAATACATGACCAAAGAGGAAAACTAGTGTTTAGGTCCTCCAGCTTTTCAAAGCATCAGTGCTCCTTTTTTATCTTTGTCTTGTCAATTTTGATCTTTAGAAAAAATCTATAAATCATGTAGAGCAAGCTTTGAGAGTGAGTTACTTTATATAGATCAACTTTCTGAATATCACCTTTCTA
This sequence comes from Pterocarpus santalinus, assembly GCA_031439595.1. Taxonomy (NCBI): domain Eukaryota; kingdom Viridiplantae; phylum Streptophyta; class Magnoliopsida; order Fabales; family Fabaceae; genus Pterocarpus; species Pterocarpus santalinus. Next base: position 54,895,221 of record CM062527.1, read on the forward strand.
ATCAAAGCCTTCTGGACAAACCATCCTTCTAATATACTTGTGATCCTTCTAATGACTCGATATCCTTCTGATGAGATAAATACATCCTTCTAAAGCTTCTAATATGTTTTTTGGTGAGTGAGAAATTTTGAGATCATAGATTCTCTTGCAAAAAGGATTCTTTCCTTAGGATTATATATACGAGGTATATAAGAACCTTTAAAGAATTTTGTTTAAATGAAATATTGTATGGTCCAATTCTCTTCGACGAACATTTAATGTGATTTTGTGCTAGTCAAAACAAGCGCTTGAACATACAATTATTCTTCACAAAATACTTTATTAGTAATTGATTTGTTGTCGATCAAAACCTTAGTTCAGTATATCTTCGACTACTTAGTGGCTCTTGAAAGGCATTGGAGCTTACACCTAGACATTGCAATATAGTAGTTGATGAGATAGCATCAATAGCTAGATTTTCAGAACATGATCTTTGGATTAGGGAATGTCCTTTTTGCATTGAGAACCTTGTAGCTTTGGATATTTCATTTGAATAAACTCAAATTTTCCCTAAAAAAATGCTTAAGCAATTGTGAGCTAAATAATTTTAAGATACGTAAGTAGTTTCTAGTATTATTTTATTTAACCATCACTCTTGTATTCAATAAGTATTTAAATACTGTTTTAAATCGTATAACATTTATAAATATATGTATATATTAATAGCTAAATAAAATTAAATTGATATCATTATTTACAACGATAGCTACAATTTTTCCTACAAGATTTAGTATTTGTTTTCTTAATAATTGACTACATAATTTTGTGTTGAAGATGATAATTAAATAAAACTCTTTTTAAAATAATTTTTTTAGAATTTGATCTTCTATTATAAAAATATAGTATGTTTGAAATAACAGTTATTAAGATCAAAGATACATTTTTCTCTATGGGTGCTCTAAAAGTGCCTAGCCTTGATAGCTTACGTGCGCTTATCTTTTAAAGCCAAGGAATCTAATTGGCAACTCAATGCATGCTACGATCACAAAATATTTTCCAACATTCGGAAGACATTATAGATATTAATCAGACTTTTATCTCCTTAATTCCAAATTTGAGATTCTTGGGTTTGTGAAACATTTTAAGCCCATTAGCCTTTGTAATGCTGCTTATAAGTTGGTCACTAAGATCATTGCCAATAGATTAAAGAAGATCATGCTTATTATTATTGCCTCCACCTAATGTGGTTTTATCAAAGACAGAAGTGGGTCCAAAAATATAATTATTGCTCATGAAATAATTCATCAAATGGGGTTTACTAAGGAAAATAAGGGGTTTATGGAAATTAAAATTGATTTAGAGAAAGTCTCCGATCACCTAGATTAACAATTTGTGGCGGATTCTTTGAAAGATATGGCATTGGATGAGCATTTTATTTCCATTATTTCGGCTTTGTGTTTCTTTGACTTCTATGAATATCTTAAGGAATGGTGAATGTACAAGTGAATTTTCCCCTCTTTAAGCTATTAGTCAAGGAGACACCTTCTCTCCTTATCTTTTCGTTATGTATATTGAGAGATTATCTCATCTTATTCAAGTTGTTCTAGACCAAAATTTATGTAAACCTGTTACTATCTCCTGAGATGGGCTTCTCATTACCTATCTTTGTTTTGTGAATAACTTGTTTATTTTTGTTAAGGCTTCCACGAATCAAGTGGAAATTATTAAAAGCTGCTTTGAAATTTTTGAGAGTAGCTTTAGTTAAAAGGCGAGCAAAGAGAAAACAAATTTTTTCTCTCAAAATGTTCATCATTTTAGAGTATCAAAGATTGTTAAGGAGTTTGGCTTTTCATTAACTGCTGATCTTGGGAAATATTCAAGAGTGCCTTTGCAGCGATAAAGGATGTCTTCAAAAAATTTTAGCCATGCGACTATTAAGCCTATGCAGTGTTTGAGTTCATGGAAGGCCAATTCTTTTTATTTGGCATGGAGGCTTACTTTATGCTCTTTAGTGCTTGCTGCAACTCTAGTCTACACATTGCGGATAGCTCGCCTCCAAATCATGTTTGGAATAATATTGAAGGGATTTGTAGGAGTTTTTTGTGGGGTGCTACAAAAAGGGAAAGGTAGTCATATCTCTGCAAATGGGCTGATGTGTGTAAGCCTAAAGGAATAGGTGTTCTTGGTCTCTGCCATGCTAAGTTCTCTAATTTAGCTTTCATGACCAAGATTAGCTCAGATCTTACTCATAATCAAAATGAAGTATGGGTGAAGGTTCTTAGGAGTAAGTATTGATATAGTAGTAATTTAATTCTATCAATTACTACAAAGCTGCATTGTTCTAATCTCTAGAAAGGAGTTTGTGAGGCATCACCTTTACGTGGAGAATAATTTGTTCTGGCAACATAGATGGGTCCCTCAATTTGGTTATCGCATATCCATTCTGTTATTCCACTAATAGAGGCTTATTTGGCTTCAACAACGGTTGAATATGTGAATAATGATGGAGGTTGGGATTTGTAGCATTTATTATCTTTTCTACCTTCCTATATCTATGAATTGAATTCATAGCTGGTATTACTCCCACATTGCTTTGGATGTACTCGATACCATTGCATGGGATGGAAACCATGATAGGGATTTTTGCATTAAATCATCATAATGTCACATAATAGTAATAGATGACTCAAGTAGCTTTCCTGACCCACTCTTTCATTTAACATAGAGGTGGAAGGGTATGGAGCGGATCTAGGTTTTCTTATGTAGATAGTAATGGAACCTTTGGTAATAAACTTTCTTCGTTTTTCACATCACTTAATAGACAATCCCTGTTTTTCATGATGCAACTTGCGAGTGCACGAAATTATTATGTATTTGAGAGATTGCCCAATTGCTTATACCGTTCATCTCGGTTAGTTGATTATATGGAGTATCCATGTTTTTACATATTGTCCACACATTTAGGTGGAATTTAGGTAATGGGAGTTCAATTTATGGCCAAGAGTGGCCACTATTTGCATTAGCAATACATTATTTCTAGAAGGTGCAAAATGAGAAAATCTTTGAATTGTTGACTCCATCAAATGATGAAATCTATAACATGTTCTAGGTTGTTTTCAAAAGCCAATATATTTGTTCTGGTGTTGTCGACCCCATCATGAGAAAATATGTCAAAAGTTTGCACTACATTTTCTAGTAACTCCTACCAATGGATAGATCAAGGTGAATTATGTAGTCAAACAATACCCTGCAAAACAATTAAAGTAAAGAAAAACGCATAGTAGCACTAATAATCTGAGGCATGCAGACTAGCACTACCCTTAAGGATTATTACGATGTAATGGATATCCTCCAAGGTATATTAGACTTTTCTGGTAGAACTAGCATCTCAAAAACTAGCAAGTATTATCTTATGTTTTAGCCTAAGAGAGAAAAGGAAATAACAAAGAAAAGAAAATAAGCAACTGAAAAGAAGAAGTGTTTTTGATAGTAATGTGTTAGTCCTTTTAAAAACAAAATAAACTAGAATATGTAATATTGAAAAACTAAAGAGATGAAAGAGTGGAATTGTGGCAGATTTTTTGGGATACACACAAAGTCCACAGAAGACTTATCATAGATACTAGTTAATCACTCCCATATAGATGTAGCAATAACATTTAAAGTTTTAAAAAAAATCGATGTCAAAAGGATAGAATCAATGTGCTAAAAAAGAGGGATTTAGCATTCTACATTTACAAGATATTGGGTATGAGAGATAAGGATAAGAACATCTCAAAACAAACCATCATTTGCAGTTTAAAACAAAGATGTTGTATGACCATGAGTGAGTCAAACAATGTATAAGAGTCAAATGACTCTACTAAGAATAATGATTCTTTCAAAACTAATATAGTTGATAGTTGAAAAGAATAACACTATGTAAGTCTTATAACCAATTTATAAAACACACATTCATTATCATAAGACAAAACATATACTACGTAAAGCTTAAATAAATTTGAGATTAAAATAAGTATAAAATCATAAAAAAATATAACAATCCCCCACTTATTTCAAAATCAAATTTATTTAGTGCAAAAAGAATATAGGTTAAACGTGAGTGTAAATGCTTTGAAGTTGGTGTCTTTTGGACTTTGAAGCACACCTAGATAGACAAGACTTTAAATTACAATATAATTGGTGAAGCTTCAACTTCTACGAACCAATGCATTTTTAGTATAAACTAGAGTCCTATTTGGTCATATTTACACCCCCACTATTTCCTTGTTGTTAACATTGTTTTGCACTTTTTGGCTATGCGTGTGCCCGGTTGTTCATGAGTACTCTAGAAACTTAGCCATAGTCTCATAGGAGTAGCCCCACTCCGCACTCATATAGGTGATTTAATCAAGTGTATACTACACTTTATGCACCACCCATAAAGGGCCATGAAATTCATAAAAAGCAATTAGCTTACCCTCACTTAATGCAGTCTAACACAACTCATATATCTCACACCATAGGAAGGAACATTAGTTAAATGTGCTAGCAAGAACTAATAAATGACTTGTTATTAACCATATGAACATTTTTCATGGGATCTCTACTCACAAAGGTTGGGTTCCCATCATCGTTAATTTCAAATTGGCTTAAGTTCCATTCCTCTCGATCTGGCATTAATAAACTTCCTCACAAAAGACCTAGTGAGACTCAATTCTAACTTAAAATTATCCATGGATACAATTATATCTTATGTGTCTATTGTATTATAAATATTAGATCTAGTTATACAAGTTTACTTGAATGACTTCCAAGCGATAGCACCACTAACAATGATAAAATAAATCCTCTTTTGGATTTAGAACCATTTGAATCATAGATCAATTGACATCAAAGTACTCTTCAAGTATATCTGGATATTCCCATATATTAATCATTAAATCTTGTGAACTGATGCCAAGTATATTGTGATCAAATAACATTCAAAACACATTGAGCTGTGAGTAGTAAAGCTAATATTAAGGGATTCTCTTAGTTGAAAAACAATGGGATAGTGGACCCAAAAACTGCACAAGTTGATACGAAAAGACTAAAGACCAACTAGTTTAAAATTCAAAACTAAGCACACCAACACGAGAGAAAATCGCGAGATTGGATCAACAAGTCATCAACGTGAACAATTCCATGTAACAGGAAAACAAATTTTATTAAAAACTTACAGTTCAAAAGGATGACATTGTAAGGCTTATAATAAATTTATAAGGCACTTTAAAAAATAAAAAACACCATTGCACACATATCAATAACAAAACCATCTGTAAGTAAAATCAATAATGAACTTAGTTTTGAATTTTAAAATCCAATGCGCATAAGATCATGTAGCCAACCAACACTCCAAAGTTTGATGCATATATGTTTTGATTTTTAGAAACAATAATTAAATGCTTTGTTTTAATATTTATTAATATCATTATCCTCCATGCAAGGAATTGATTAAATATAATTTTGAAATAAATAATAAAAATAATAAATGAAATGATGAAATTGAATCAAATTGATTGTATTTAATTTGCACATGAATTATATTAAAATTAAATAACATGAAAAAATTTTATTTTATTTTAGTAGCAACACAACACACAATTATAAAAGAAAGAAAAAAAATGCATTTCACAATTTTGTTAGAGATCTTTACACCGGCTTTTCCTAGTAAAGTTATAGAAATAAAATTAGCCCTTATACTAGGAACATGAAGAACATCATTCAAAGCCAATATCTTCCCAAATATCAGCTTTGGCATCACTTTGCGTTTTCCTTGAACTTGAGCAGTTTTAGAATCATCAAGATTAAACTTGCTTCTCTTTATCCCCTACAAAAGTGTAGGAGGTAAATGCACTCTTATTGGCATAGATGTCCTAGTAGCTCCAAAGCCAACTACCCAATCATTGACATTCCCCATCAACAAAGCTTGAGAAACAACTACATTTATAATATCATCTCCTTCAATCAAATTTCCCTTTGGTTTTTGGAGAATTCTCTGTTGTGGTCATTGCTCTCTTCCTCTATTGTGATGCACGATGACTTGGCTTACCACAAACGTAATAGTCTCCACTTCTTTTGAAAGTGGGATTAGGAACTTTTTGGAAATAAGTATTATTAGGCCTATTGTTATCAGATCTTAAATTTTTATTGTCATACCTCTTTTTCTGACCTTGAAGTAAATTTGCGCTAGAAGCCAATGCTTTTGCCCTAGCCTCTTCTATCTCTTTTTGGCAAGTGTCTTTAATGATTATGTGTTTGATTAATTCTGCCAATGATATTTGCTTATTATTATGCTTCAGATGTTGTTCGTAATCCTTCCATGAGTTAGGCAACTTCTCAATCAATACTCCAATCACAAAGTCATCTTGTAGGAGTATCTTCCCTGCTTTGAGATTCTCCAAGAATGTGTGATATTCACCGATCTTATTAGAAGTAGTCCAATTTTCAAGTTTCTTAAGTCCTGCTGATGAGTCATGTTTAGGCTCTGTTAGGGCATCTGCAACTCCATGCATGTCTAGGATTGATAGGATCTTCTCGTGCCAACATTTTAAATTCTGACCATGAAACACTTCAATCTTAGATACGTCTAAGAAAGACTTTGTGTATGATATGGGTGCAATAATAGGGGGAGGTTGGACAATGGAGTTGTTAACATTGTCAGATGAGTTGTCAATAGTGTTGTTGGTGTTGCCTTGATCTGCTATAATCCTTACAATTATAGTCAAACACCCTACAAAACAACTAAAGCAAAGAAAGAAACACAATAACAATGATAATCTGAGGCCCGCAGACTTGCACTGCTCTTAAGGATTATTTCGATGCAGTAGATATCCGTTAAGGTATAGCAGACTCTTCTGGTAGAACCAGCATTTCAAGAACTAGCAAATATTATCTTGTGTTTTAACTAAAGAGAGAAAAGGAAAGAAGAAAGAAAAGAAAATAAGCAACCAAGAAGAAGTGTTTTTTATAGTAATGTTTCAGTCCTTTTAAAAGCAAAATAGAATTACATATATTTACTAGAATGTGTAATGTTGAAAAACTGAAGATATGAAAGAGTGGGATAGTGGCAGATTTTTTGGGAGACACACGAAGTCCATAGAAGACTTATCATAGATACTAGTTAACCACTTCCACATAGATGTAGCAGTAACACTTAAAGTTTTAAAAAACCATTATCAAACGGATGGAATCAATGTGCTTTAAAAGAGGGACTTAACACTCCACCTTTACAAGATATTGGGTACGAGAGATTAGGACCAAATTGATAAGACGTGTTTCTCAATTTATGGTTGAATCAAAACCCGAATGTATCTCAATGAGGGATGTTTTGAGTAGCATGACTATGGTCCAACTTTAAGTTTCTATTTGACAAGTGGGCATTGTCAAAAGCTTTGGAAAGAAAGGAAGAACCAATTACGCATTTCTCATGTATGTAGTTTCTATCATATATTTGCGGATAATCTAAGTTGAAAGAATATCTTAAAGACATAGTAAGAAAACATATATGATCAAACTAAAGTATAATCATTATTAGCGACAATATTAATAGCAAATGCAGTAATTCCTTTTAACTGCTTGCATAGTGGAATTATTTATTTTTCAATGTCACAAGTCCACAAAAAAAATACTCAATTTGCATACTAGTAATTAGGTGAACTGCATGTGCTCTTTTATAATGTTAACATTAGCCTTTGGCAGCCTAATATATTTTATATTTCCTTTATTTACCAACATTTTCAGCTACCCCATCTTCCTTACAAAGGTCAATTTTAAAGCTTATAACCATTTAGAGTTAAGTTGTTTTGGAAAGGCATGCATAACTTATAAGAGAAGGAAACCATTCAAAGCTTATAGTGTCTTTGATGATAACCAAAAAAATTGATAGCAAGTTGAAATAGTCATCAAATAGTGATTAACAGGGTGGTTAATGAAAGGTAATGGTCAAAAGAGAGAGATTGGTCATTTTCAGGATGCTGGGCGCAGGGATAACACCTAACTCAAGTGGATTCCTGAAAACTGACCTTGTTCTCCAAGGAACTATCCAAATGCTGTGGTCTAGAAATATTTGGGACATGGTTCTACCCTAGGGGATAAAATCCCCACGAAAGGGATGCCACATAGGTCTAATGGCGAGGACAAGAATGCCTTCTACTGCAAGACGCCCAGATGACTTGTCTCTCATGTCACACAAACCCAAAAGTGTCTATATAAGGATTACACAAAATAGGAAAGATTTTTATGACATATTCTCCCCTTGTAGTCTTTTTATCATGACCAAACCTAACTGCACCTGAAAATAGGTAACATAAAAGACAATACACACAACTCCAAACCTAGAACATGTCACTTTCACCAGCCAGAACTTGGTCTCCAAGGGTAAATCACACAACTAAGGGACTTTGTCCTCTATTGTCACCTTGCTCCCCTAAAAAGACTTTGGACACCACAATGGTATTAAGAAAACCCCAAAGACACAAGGTGACACAAATTCTCCAACACCTGGTAAAAAAACCAACACACATACATATCCCAAAGGAGAACCCACTAGCGTTCCCAAGCACCCCAAGCTCTCAGAACTTGAAAACACCTAAGACCCATTCACCCCTCCCAAAAACACATGACCCAATACTTTGAAAGTCCTTGAAAGTGATCCTTATATGAGAGGGCGTCTTGTACTTTAAGGTGAAAAGTTCCTTATCATTCCTCAAAAGACTTGGGTGGTGGCTGTGCTTGTTTTCTTATAGAGCCACTCTTAGGTTGGGTAGTTCCTCTTGACCAGCTTTGCTCATATCTCTTCTAAAACTTACAGGCCTAAGAGTCTCCCAATCTTGGCTTAGAGTTGAAATTCTTGCTAAGAAAAATAGGTTAGGAATAGTCATCAATCAAAATTGAGGCATCAACTCTATGTTGATAGTACAAATTGATATACTGGACTTTCTCACTAGTTTTTCACTCTTCTATTTTATGCTCCAAATGGATTCTTTTATTGTGTTTCCTACAGCATGAAACTCGATACTTAATGCCTTAATCTCGTTTAGCATATCTAATTTTATATTGCATTTGTAGATGTATTTCATGATTTACCTCAAACTTAAGACTCTCTTGCTTTGTTGGTGCGGGTTTAGCATTTTCTACCATAGAAGAGAAATTAGCCAAAGCCTTTTCATAATATGGCAATGTCCTAAAAGGTAAGTGCTTCTATTGTCACTTTTTGCTTTGAACATCCCAAGTTAAAATCTTAATGCACCCATCATTCCCATTTTCCAATTGATATAGTACTTAAAAAAAAAAGTTTCTTAGTTAACATTCACATTTTAGGAGGAGATGGATGGTCAACAATATTTTTGAATAATCAAAGAGATATATTTTGAAGCTTCTAATATATTAAATTAGTTTTGTTCTGATTATTTAATTATTTGACTCTTGGTGCTAGAAAACATTGCTACGCAAGTAATAATTTGGTAGGTGTTGTGCGTTGCATTTGCAAGTTGGAGCAACCAAGAACACTAAAGTTGGCCTGTATGGGTATGATACTTCTACTAATTATCAAATCCATGGCATTGTGCTATATATGTTTCCTCTTTACAGGCACGTTTCTTCCTTACGTGTTTAGCTAATGTTTAGCAAATAAACAGTGACATTCTCTATTGGCCCAAAATGAAAATAAAAGAGTGAAAATGATTGATTAGGCAGGACCTATGAGTGAGTGAGAGGGAATAGATGTGGAAGCATTGATGAGGGATTGGTAGCATCTGAGCTTATGCAGTGGCAATTTGGAAGAGTTGGTAAAGATGTAAAACCGTTTCGATATTTCAGAGATGAATCAAATTAGATTCTCCCCCACTACATGATATTTTAACTACCAAACTTTTATTCATAGCACACATTTTCTATCTTCTTTTTCTAATCTATATTTTGTGTTGCATTCACAATGTTTCTTACATCTTTTCCAAAACAAACATTCACTTTGGCCGTAATCGACAATCCTACCTTCTTTCGTTTTTTTTTTTGGCCCCGGTCGTGGCAATCCTACTTTCTGAGTTTAGGTGATTTTAATTTTTTTTGTTATATTGGTTTGGAATTCTCCAAACTAAACATATGGAAATCTTTAATTGCTTAGGTATCATGGAAATAGCATGTATTATTATGTATCCATTTATGCTGATATATTGCAAACTTTAGGTACATATTTCTGAGATGCAAATAAAATGCTATATTTAATTGTGAAGAAAAATTGAAAAATCAATTAGTATATAGGAGACACTAAGAAAGAAAGGGATTCACGTCGTGGATGGTATTAAAAATATTTGAAAAATAATTTTTTATCATTGTGGCCCAATTTAGAGAACTAGTTTTAATGCATAATAATACAATAAGTTACTGTGTTAAATCTATATTGAGTTAAAAGGATAAGACAAGAGGCTTGGTAGGGACTTATTGTTTAGGTTGGGTCGTGACATTTATATAAAAAAAAAAATATTACATAGTGTAACTATATTAGCCAAAATATTAATTATTATTATGTTAAAAAATTGATTACTTAGGTAATAATATAAATAAAATTTGAGAACATAACTACAGAAGCATAAGATTATATTGTTAAAAAACTAGATTATAAGTGAGAATCGAATGGACCCAAAGACTAGGTTATAGTTTTTGTTAATCCAACTAGGTGGACCAGTTTGAGTTATATTAACTACATTAGATTTTAATTTAAATTGTATTTTAATATTAATTATTGATTTAAAGAGTTAACATACCATATATACTTTTTATTTTAATTTCGATAACAATCATTAAAATAAAAAATATTTAACATTATTCATGCTATTCATTAAAAGTATACCTTTAATCTATATTATATTTGAGGGTTTCTACCTTCCTTAATTAACTGTGCATTTATTGTGAAGGAAAAATTCCCACACAACCAAAATGCAACAAAAAACACCCCCAAGAAAACATAAAAAGCTGACTTTTTCAGCTAGTTTATGACCAAAAGTTAATCACCATAATTGAAATGTTAATAAAAAATAGATAACAACAAAAAAATTATTTCAAATATTACTTTTTTCTACACCACATGTTCATAAGCCCACACCAATAAAATAAAAAAGAGTAAGAATGTTACTCACTCCAAAATATAAATAAATAAATAAATAAAAGGAACAAGTCTCAAATATGTGTATGCTTTTGCGGTCATTTTGTGCTTCACGATTAGTCTCTGATGAGGAAGACAATTTCGGTTAAGTTATTGCTGAAGAAAGCTTCTCTAGCTTTTATTTTTGTGGTGTTATCTTAAGAACGTTAGGATATTGAAGGTAATTCTGCCAAACTATTTTGGGTGATAGTATTTTTTTTTATGTCCTTTAATTTATATTTGCAATGTGATGCTTGAATGTATTTTTTACTGGTACTAGTATTTGTGATTGTGTAATGTAATGCCTCTCATTTTGTCGTTATATTTTGCTTTCTTTTTGTTTATCTCTTGGATGCAGTTTATATTAGTAGTATAAATTTTATTTTGCTAACACTTTTTTTGTTGTTAGTGAATGTTACAAGTGTACTATTAACGGCTTGAACAGCAATATGTTATGTAATACAAACCAACATGATTCGTTTGGTTCTTCCATTGTGGGCAATGATGATATGTTGTGTAATACAAACCAACATAATTTGTTTGGTGCAATTGTTTTTTGTAATTTTTTTTTTCTGGTTTGGGGGGAGTTTTGCCCTGAGACTCGAAGTCAAGTCCCCCGAGTGCGGCCTTCCTTGAGGCAACGAGTGTGAACACCATATTTTGTTCGAATCTTTTTTGTAAATAAATAAAAATTAAATAAAGAGACAAAAAGAAAAGAAGAAGAAGAAGAAGAAAGACAAAAAAGAGAATGAAAAGCCTAATCGTTTGACCCATGTTCAAGTAGCATTATTCCAAAAAATAATAAATATAAAAATAAAAAAATAAAAAATAAAAAATCAGAATTGCATCAAATCATATTCATTTAGTGTCAATTAGTGTCCTTCAGCATATCTTAATTTATCAATTAGTGCTAATTAGCATAACTTAATTTATCAATTAGTGTCAATCAACATTTTTTAATTAGTTTTCAGCAGTGTCAATTAAATCAAATCTCATAATCAACATCAATTTAAATTATTTTTTTATTAATTCTAGTCATTCTCAAATATCTATAAATAGACATCAAACATCAATAATAAGGGGGGAGAAAGTTGTGAAAGCAAATCCTTGTTGGAGAGTTTGTGCGAATCCTTGTTTGAGAGTGTCGATACAATATTTTTTTTGACTAATTTTTGGTTCTTCCTATGTAAATCTCTTTTCTTATACTTTTGCTTCATTTTATGCTATCAGTCAATTGCTTTTATTTTTCCTATTTACGTGCACATCCTCTAGCATCCCCAGAGTTCATTGTCAGTCATAACCAGAATTTTTTTTTCAAACAAGAAGAATCTCAAAAAATTAACATACAAACCAGCTATATATCAAATTTTGAAAATACAAAAATAAACTACCTAAAACAAAAAACTAAACCCACTTCCCCACAACGTCGCTCACATAGACATAGGCTTTTGTGTTTTTCAAGTGATGCAGTCTTCCTTTTTCATTTATTTCTGTTAAAAAAAGGGTTGTTTGCGTTCTATCTTTTTGATCGCCAAGTTGTCCTTGTTTTGTATGCTAATCCTATTATTTAATTATCATGGGGTAAACTAAATTTCTTTTTCTTTTTTATTTTTTTTCTTTTTGTACGTTAAGTGTAGTGTCTTGGTCTTTTCTTTTGATTTTTAAATTTTAGTCAAATAAAATACAAAAAAAAAAATTATTTAAATTGTTCGGATGTGTTGATTTCATTTTTTTTTTATCTTAATGATCATTTTTTTATTTTGACCTTTTAGTGATTCTTAGTAATTATAAAAAATGTTTTTTTTTTCTTTTTGATGAAAGATTTTTTTTTTTCGTTTTATCCACGCAATAATCTATGATATTGATGTATGGTTTGACAATCCTTAAGAGTTGTAGGAATTGTAAGGTTTTATTGTATAGTTTGTGTAACGTCCCGATTTCCGAGTTTCGGCTTCGCCATCAGGATTGACCAATTCCAATTTCCGACTTCATTTTTGGATTTCAATAGGATGACTATTTCCGAGTTCCGAGTTAGTCTTGACTTCATGTCCTTCCCGATTTCCGATTTCATCTTCAATTTTGATTATTCCGAATTTCCGACTTCATATTCTAATTTCGAGGGACTCCGAGTTCCAATCTCCGAATTCGAAGTTCAAGTATATTGGGTATAATTTCCGACCTCCGATTTAAACTATTATATTTTCGTCATTTCACGACTTCCGACTTGGCCCTCTCATCCGAACACATGAACTATTTCCACGAGATCCGACTTCATGTCTCAAGGAAAATATACCCGCTTAGATGTCGACCGTATAAGTCACTTACTTAAGTTTAACTATTTGGGTTTGGAAATGTGATTCAATTCGTAGTTCCGACCTTACGTTAAACTCGTGGGGTGGATACAGTTCGGACCCTTGAGCCAATTTCGACACGAGTTACGGTATACGATTTTACATCCAGCATTGGCATACCCGAGTTCAAATAGGAGTTCCGAGATTATAGGATTGCCCGCATGGCTTCTCACCTCCGACTCGATACAAGATTTCCTCAAGTCACGATGGGATGGGACAAATTACGACATACGACTTCACCCAGTCTCAACCGGGATAACACGAAGTTCGACTTAAGGTGTAAGAGGCGATCTCACTTCGGATAGAAACGTGCGTATCCCGCTTTGGGATTTTGACGTGGAGAGCAATTTTAACACAAGGAGGCATGGCCAACCTTGCCCACAAAATTTCATCCAATCAAAGCCCTTATTCTAAGCTACACTTGCTTTGTCATATATATGTATCCTCCTCCACTGCCTCTTGACTCATCATTCTTCGTTCCTCACTTCAGCTTCTTTTCCTCTCTCAATTCATCTCAAACCTCCAAGCTTTGTCAAGGCTTCTTCACCAAATTCAAATTCAAGCAAGATCATACTCCAAAGAGGTAGGATTCTACTTCCACTTAAATTCTGCTCTATGATTGCATGAGATTGAATTCTTCTTCGTATGATGAATTATTGGATGTATTATGATGGATTGTGATTAAATTCATAGAGGATTTTGAGTTAGAATTAGAATTAGAAGAAGAAAACAAAGAGAAATGGATGGATGAGGGTGCTGTCTTGGTGGAGTTTCCACGGCAGTCCGTACGACAGTGTACGGCGCCGCCTACGATCGGTCAAATCCGATGAAACCCATTTTTAGATGAAAGTAGACATTCAGGGCTTTCCATAGATATATCATATAAGGTTATTGGATTAGTATTGAGGGAGATACGAATTCTTGAAGTTTGACCTAGAGTTTGTGGACTTTCATCCGGGCAGGGTGACATGAGGAGGAGGCAACTCACCTATATAACTCCAAATTGAGTGAAACCAGTTTTGTTAGAAAGCTTACACACAGAGGAACACCCCAATATAAGATTCCGAGTTTGTTATGGTCCCAATTGTTCCCAGTGATTCGAGGAAGTTGTCCTATGTCCAATCTAGGCTAAAACGGAGTAGTTCAGGAAGGTCAACTTTCAGGACTTATATCTCGAGGTGTGCTTAAGCAAATGGAGTGAAACTTGTGGCAAATGAAAGGTTGTCCTGTTAGCTTTGATATGAGACCAATTTCGTAAGTTTTGAGCTTAGCTTCGATTTTTAGTGAATTTATACTTCCAGGAGTGTAACTCGGGTTAGGGACTGAAAGTTGAATAAGATTTAAATATCTTGAGTTATATGGATCAAAATGATATGGGACCAATGAGGTTTAGAAAGTAGACATATAGGCTATGACATATCCAAATTTCAGATTTAAATGAGTTGAATAGAGATAAAGATGGATTATACAAGTTTCGGGCAGAACCAATAGAATTGGCAGAATGGCCAAAATGATAATTTACAAGAGTTAGTGGACATATAAGGTTTAAGTTGAGAATTGCCCGATTGACATTGATATATAAGTGTTAAGTTGACTTATGTTGCTATCATTGAACTATCTGTGAGAGCTGGCACTATTCATGGAGAAACGGACTTGATCCGTTTATAACATTTACTATGGAATCTATGAATGTTATGCTCACAAGGTTTAGATATGCAAGTAGGAATTTAAGTATAATATGAATTATGAGAGATTATACTTTGAATATATTACATTCACATGTTATGTTCATGTATGTCATGCATCACGAGCATAATTAGAATATGATATGCAAAATAAGATATGAGGCATATTCATATATACAAAGCATTTGCATGACAAGATATGGAAAGGCAAAGATGAGAACTTTCAAGAAGGGCGTACTAGCTACCACGTGAGGGCATGGCATAGACGACTAGCGTGGTGTAGGCGATCACTGTCTGACTTGAGCCAGCCTCGACCCAGTTGGGGGAATAAGATATGAGGGTCGGGAAAGTAAACCTTTCACTCATGTATAGTGCAGAGCTGAACATCAAAGCGGCGTATTACTCCGGGGTGAGAAAGGCCATTCACTCAGACCAAGACGCAGTAGACCAAGTTGCGGGGAAAAGAAAGATCAGAGCTGGGTCAAGTGCACTTGCATCTGAGATAAGCACAAGCATTTCCATGTATCCCTCGGTTATCCCATTAAATGATAAGATCATTAATATTCTTGTTACATATTGCCTTTCGTATTTCTATGTTTGTCATATATAATATGGCAGCGATTGTTAAAACATAACCGCCGAGAAAGATGCTTTCCATTTAAAATTGAACCACTATTTATGTATCTGCTCACATTTTCATAATAAACCGGCTGGAATGTTTATAGCGACATTATGAGATTTGTTTAAATTTACCTCACCGAGAACCTTAGTTCTCACCTGCTGCTGTATGCTTTCTTTCCGTAAACATTCCAAGGTTGCCCAAGTGGAGGTCAAACACGGGCCGAGTACAAGGTCACCATTGAGCAAGTGGGCACCAGCCAAATCAAAAGACGTCAAGCGAGTTATCTTAATCACAACTTCTTTTAGAGGGTAATTATTTTGTATCCATGTATCATAGATTATTAGTCAGAAATGAAGCAAAGCATACAAGGGCCATGTATTCTATTTTTCACATTTAAAGTTTACTTAGCATCGTGACGACCTTTTTCATATAACTCACGACTTTGACTCGGCTTATATGATGAGGTGTTACATTAATGGTATCAGAGCGGTTCGTCTATATGGGCCCGTGGATGGACTGATTATGCTTCTAATGCATATACTCTGAGAATCCCGGATAAACCATGCGATAGGCCCTCAAGTAAAGAGGACATAGAAATATTATGCATGGTAGCGCGTTGTGAGTGTTGAGGACTACCGGCACTGATCTGAATGTTGAGCCGATCACCTCAATATAAGGTTTTGTGTAGGGAAGCCTACAACACCCAACAGGCTTATTAGGCACCTCTATATATATAATTATTAGAACAAGTCTCCTAGAAAGTAATGACGGTATATAAAGAGATTACAATGGAGCAAGTTGAAGAGTACAGAGAAGTGGAGAGGAAATCAAAGGAGTTATATCGAATGATTTACTATGAACAGTAAACCTAGTTAAATCCAGGAGGTTGTTTTGCAAAAGTGTTGCTAGGTGGTTGAAGACTTCTGTGTCAAGGCGAGAAGTGTTAATCGAAAATAATTGTGATAAGGCTGAACTCAAGCTTTCTTGCAATTATTCTGTACTCAACCATCTTTTCTAAGATTGAATCTAGGGATTCTTCCGCCTAGCTTT
The DNA here is from genome assembly GCA_031439595.1 of Pterocarpus santalinus. Lineage (NCBI taxonomy): Eukaryota > Viridiplantae > Streptophyta > Magnoliopsida > Fabales > Fabaceae > Pterocarpus > Pterocarpus santalinus. Next base: position 54,912,069 of record CM062527.1, read on the forward strand.
GTATCTTTAGTACTTGACAAAAGCAAGATTATTAAGCACAGATGAGGTCATTTTATGTCGACAAGGAAGGTATCCTTATTAATAGGACTACCCTAAAGATGCCTTGTCGGTAAATTCAGTCCATGGTTTTTACTGTGGATTGGGGTAGTGCCACATTATAAAGACCTAATCCTCCATTAAGAAACTTGTAGAGCGTATGAAGTAGAGCACCAGTAAAAGTAGCTAAGGGCAGAAGTTTCGATTAAGTATATGGAAGCCTTTTGTAAGTCCACATCTAGAGGATGTGGTAGGCTTTTCTTCAAGAATAATTAAAACCCACTCCTTAGTGATCACAATCATTTAGATCTCAACATTTAGGACGAGTCTTTATAATGAATAAATAAGAAGCTGACAAGTCTTATGGATTGTACCTTTGAAGTGGACGGTACGGATTGGCTTTCCACTAATCGAGTCATGCTTGACTATTCGGATATGACGATGGTAATCTCCTCTGTCTCAACTTCTGAATTATCTGAACTCTTTTAGGTCGAAGAGTCAAGGAGGATACATCGTCTTGTCAATAATATGACGAGTTGAGATCTGGTTGTTGGGGATATCTTGATGTTTTCAAAGATATTCTAACACCTCCTAAGAGAAAGATTAAGTTCACCCATTGAGTTGGTTCCAGTGTGGGAATCGATATCGATAACTCATGATCGAATGTCACCGTCAGGGCTGATAGAACGAAAGAGATGGATTGAGGAGCTTTTGGAAAAAAAAAAAAAAAAAAAAAAGAAGATTCATACTTTGACCAAGTCGTCACCATGGGGAGCTCAGTCTTATTGGTCAAAAGAAAGATGGAAGTGGATGGGCAAATTGTAAAGGGACCCATCCAACTGTACATTGAATTAAGATAGAGATACGGTTGTGCACGGTAAGGAAGGCCGATGAAGTTATAAGTATAACAAGGAGATGAGGCAGTATATCTCCTACTAATATAAAGTAGGAACACCTTCATACAAAAGGAGGCATAAGGACCTAGTGTTTCTATTTTCAGCCAACAAAGGAAACGCTAGGAAACCTAGTCATGTTCAAATTTTATCAACCTCAGCCACCATAGGAATTGGATGATAGGATTATCTCGAACATGTTACTAGCAGAGGAATGAGGCTATTTTGAGAAGAAAAGTAAGGACTACTAATTGCCTTTAGGTATCATTATATATGCTATGGGTAACTTGACGAGCAGTGTATTGATTCTAGTAAATGACAAGGGTTTAAAGTATGCACTAATGCCGTTATCCCGATATAGTATTAAAGTGGGAGGTCCTAATGGACAAAAATGAAGATAAAGTTAGATAGGGACGAGGATACTATAAGGTAGAAATAGGAGAAAGGAAAGTTTTAATTTCATATAGCCTATTGAAGAAAGAAAAAGTTACCTAGTACGAGATCATGGTGCAAATAAGATTGTGTATGAAATACTAAGCGGGGCTACCTTGACATCGGTCATGAGCGCAACAAACCCAATCGCCCTAGGCAAAACTAGGTGATGCACCAATATAAGACCAAACAGACTTAGAAATGTGCCCATGAGGGGCAAGGTTTCATCGTAATCCTAGAAGCGTCGGAAAAAGTCTTCATCCATTGGGCGGATTAAATGTAATCATCACTAACGCACTGGGTTCCATTAGAACTCTAGAGTTAAACGTGCTCGGACGATAAGGGAGATGGGTGACCATATGGGAAACCATCGTATTGAAACTTTCGACAGGATAGCGAGACCATTGTTTCCATTTCTCACAACAAATGGATTATATCCTAGGGTAAGAAGTTATGAAAAGTAGGCAAGCAGAGCTTAGCAGGTTAGGGTAATATAAAATCTAGCCATTACAAAATGCATCTGATACATGGTATTAGGACAAACCCCAACGGAGTGTTACGATGCCATAAAAGTGGGAGGCAACCATCAACACAATAGTTGAGAAATCTCCATGCTAACTAATTGGAAGAAGAATGTTAGGAAGAATGTGGCAGGACTTTGGCTATCCAATAATCATTGAGAAATTCAACAAGGATGACACGAGGTCTAATGAGCAAATAATGAAAAGTAGAATAAAGTCCTTAAGAGAAGGAAGGATTTGAAGCAAGGACCATAGTTATAGTTTAGAAGAATTCTGGCCTTGCACTAAAACCTAACGGAAGAGGATTAGTCAGATCAAAGAAAATCGGTAAAGCAAGAGTTTGGTTATGGCTTGATAAATTTTCGAAAAACTTTGCGAAAGCCACTATGATCACTATTTATTGACATTGATTGCTCAACATAGCCAATGATTTTAAATAATGACGAGAACTTTTTCAGTTGGTGGTATTTAGGACCCAAGACACAAGTATTAAACAGGTTTACTAGAAAACATAGTGTGCAAGTGGTGGACATATGATAAGGAAAGAACTTACTCGATGAACTTGATGATGAATTAGAATGTCGGTAAAGCAAAGTATATTTTGGCATCCATATGATCTACGACAACTCTCTGCATGGATATTCGAAGGCCTTTTGTAAGGCAAGATGGTAAGGGAACTCTCCAAACAATAAGAAGGATCGACTTTTGATCTTGGTTTTTCTTTTTACATCAAATTGCCTATATCTCAATAACTAGGAATCAAGGAGGATATCAGACTAATAGAAAGAACTCAATCCATATAGTAGAAGCCTAAAATGCTCCTACGAATACTAGACACTATATATATATTTACCAAAAAGAAGGAGTTTTAAGATAAGGCTCCTAGTTATAATGAATGAGGAGGGCTAAGACCATGTTTCTCAAGAACCATATTGGAGGCAAATTTGTTATCAAATTAGAGGTAGCGGAGCAAGTAAGAATCTTGGGAAAGAAAACGGACCTCCTGACTCGGACAATTGTTATAATAACGCCAATCCTTTGCAATTTCAAATCTTCGTGAGTTGAATGTTCAAGGTCTCATGTACAAGTGGCGAGAAGACCTAGCAACTACCACAGTAGGAGTAGCAGTATAGAGCAGGGAGATGAGTAAGAGTCTCCAATAAGTTAAACCGTAATTTAAAGCGTCAGTAGAAATAAGACAAGCTTGGCGCCAACATAACCCTTATGGATCCTTTGTCCAGGTACTAGACAATACACTCATAGCTACCTTGGCAAGCAATCTCATGACCAAATGCAAATTCGAGAGAAGGAGTATCCCTATAAGTTAAAGGGTTTTCCTTGACCTTTCTTAATCCTAGAATTTTGAGGGACAAAATTCTTTTAAGGAGGGTAGTAATGTAACGTCCCGATTTGAAGTTTAAATTCGCTTATCGATTGACCAATTCCAATTTCCGACTTCATTTTTGGATTTCACAGATGACTATTTCGAGTTCCGAGTTGATCTTGACTTCATGTCCTTTCCGATTTCCGATTTCATCTTCAATTTTGATTATTCAATTTCCACTTCATATTCTAATTTCGAGGACTCAGGTTCCATCCAATTCCAGTTCAAGTATATTGGGTATAATTTCAGGCCTCGATTTAAACTATTATATTTTCGTCATTTCACATCCGACTTGGCTCCTCTCATCCGAACACATGAACTATTTCCCACGAGATCCGACTTCATGTCTCAAGGAAAATATACCGCCCGATGTCGCACGTGTATAAGTCACGACTTGAAGTTTAACTATTTGGGTTTGGAAATGTGATTCAATTCCAGTTCCGACCTTAATGTTGAAACTCAATTGGGGTGATACAGATGCGGTTGGGACCCTTGAGCCAATTTCCACACGATTAGTTACGTATCCGATTTTACATCCCGCATTGGCATTCCCAGTTCAAATAGGAGTTCCGAGATTATAGGATTGCCAAACTGCATGGCTTCGACCTCAGACCTCGATACAAGATTTCCTCAAGTCACGATGGGATGGGACAAGTTACGACATACGACTTCAGCTCCGGTCTCAAGCTGGATAACACGCAGTTCCCGACTTAAGGTGTAATAGAGACGATCTCGACTTGGATAGAACGAGCGTATCCCGGTTTTGGACGGCGTGAAAGCAATTTTAACACAAAAAGGAGAGGCATGGCGAACCTTGCCTACAAAATTTCATCCAATCAAAGCCACTTATTCTAACTACCACTTGAAGCTTTGTCTATATATGTATCCTCCTCTCTGCCTCTCTTCAGCTCATCATTCTCTTACGTTCCTCACTTCAGCTTCTTTCCTCTCTCAATCTACTCTCTCAAACCTCCAAGCTTTGTCAAGGCTTCCTTCAGCTCAAATTCAAATTCAGCAAGATCATACTCCAAAAGAGGTAGGATTCTACTTCCACTCTTAAATTCCTTGCTCTATGATTGCATGAGATTGAATTCTTCTTTAGTGTGATGAATTATTGGATGTATTATGATGGATTGTGATTAAATTCATAGAGGATTTTGAGTTAGAATTAGAATTAGAAGAAGAAAACAAAGAGAAATGGATGGATGAGGGTGCTGTCTTGGTGGAGATTCCACGGCAGTCCGTACGACGGAGTGTACGGCTGCCTACGATCGGTCAAATCCAGATGGAAACCATTTTTAGATGAAAGTAGACATTCAGGGCTTTCCATAGATATATCATATAAGGTTATTGGATTAGTATTGAGGGATACGAATTTTTGAAGTTTGACTCTAGAGTTTAGGACTTTCATCCGGGCAGGGTGACATGAGGAGGGTATAACTCACCCTATATAACTCCAAATTGAGTGAAACCAGTTTTGTTAGAAAGCTTACACACAGAGGAACACCCCAATATAAGATTCCGAGTTTGTTATGGTCCCAATTGTTCCCAGTGATTCGAGGAAGTTGTCCTATGTCCAATCTAGGCTAAAACGGAGTAGTTCAGGAAGGTCAACTTTCAGGACTTATATCTCGAGGTGTACTTAAGCAAATGGAGTGAAACTTGTGGCAAATGAAAGGTTGTCCTGTTAGCTTTGATATGAGACCAATTTCGTAAGTTTTGAGCTTAGCTTCGATTTTTAGTGAATTTATACTTCCAGGAGTGTAACTCGGGTTGGTGACTGAACAGGTTGAAGTAAGATTTAAATATCTTGAGTTATATGGATCAAATGATATGGGACCAATGAGGTTAGAAAGTAGACATATAGGGCTATGACATATCCAAATTTCAGATTTAAATGAGTTGAATAGAGATAAAGATGGATTATACAAGTTTCGAGCAGAACCTGAATAGATTGGCGAATGGCCAAAATGATAATTTCTACAAGAGTTAGCTGGGACATATAAGGTTTAAGTTTGAGAATTGTTGGATTGTTGTTATATATGTGTTAAGTTGACTTATGTTGCTATCATTGAACTATCTGTAGAGTGGCACTATTCATGGGAAAACCAGACTTGATCCGTTATCTTTAGCCAAATTTACGGCGAAATCTATGAATATTATACTCCAAAGGTTTAGATATGCAAGTAGAATTTAAGTATAATATGAATTATGAGAGATTATACTTTGAATATATTACATTCACATATTTATGTTCATGTATGTCATGCATCACGAGCATAATTAAGAATATGATATGCAAATAAGATATGAGCATATTCATATATGCACAAAGCATTTGCACGCATGACAAGATATGGAAAGGAAAGATGGCGAGAACTTTCAAGAAGGACGTACTAGCTACCCACGCGAGGCATGGCATAGACCCAGCTAGCGTGGTGTAGCGATCTTGTCTAAGACTTGGGCCATCCTTCGACCACAATTAAGGGGAATAGACCGGTATGAGGGTCGGGGAAATTAAACCCGTCACTCATGTATGATGCAGCTCGAACACAAAAGCGGCTATTACCCAGGGGTGAGAAAGGCCATTCACCTCCGGGGACCAAACGCCGAGAAGTAAGACCAAATGCAAAGAAAGATCTGAGTCAAGTGCACTTGCATACAAGATAAGCACAAGCATTTCCATGTGCATCCTCGCTATCCCATTAAATGATAAGATCATTAATATTCTTGTTGAAGCATATTACTACCGGTATTTCTATGTTTGTCATATATAATGTGGCAAGCTTATTAAAACATAACCCGACTTGAGAAAGATGCTTTCCATTTAAATTGAACCACTATTTATGTATCTGTGCTCACATTTTCATAATAACCGGCTGGAATGTTTATGGCACGACATTATGAGATTTGTTTAAATTTACCTACGAGAACCTTAGGTTCTCACCGCCGCTGCTTGTATGCTTTTCTTTAAAGTCGCAAACATTCCAGTACCCAAGTGGAGGTCAAACACGAGGCGAGTACAAGGTCACTCATTGAGCAAGAATTGGGCACTAGCCAAATCAAGAAGACTGTCAAGCCGAGTTATCTTAATCACAACTTCTTTTAGAGGGTAATTATTTTATTATCCATGTATCATAGATTATTAGTCAGAAATGAAGAAAGCAGTACAAGGGCCATGTATTCTATTTTTCACATTTTAAAGTTTACTTAGCATCGTGACGACCTTTTCATATAACTCCATGACTCGAGCATGGCTTATATGATAGAGGTGTTACAGTTTGCACTATCTTAAATCATGTGCAAGAGTGGATTTATCCTTTTTTTTAATAATTTTTTCTTTTTTTCATAGACAAAATCCATCCAATGCATAATTGTTTTCTACAAGAACTACGTGGCTTTGAGTTCCTCATTGAACTAGAGGATACGTAGGAGTGCAAATTAAGCCAAAATTAATTTTTTAAAAAATTTTGCTTTCCTTTTGTACATATCATATTAATTTTGCTTCTTTTTGTTGTAATTAATTGTTATATTAATTTTTCATTTATATTCTTTTATAAATAATTATTATATTCTTAAGGGGAAAAATAAATATTATTATGGTTATTTATTAATTTGCATAACAAGTTTTAGGATAACCGTTATAAAATGAATATATTAGGGGTGTAGTAAGATTAAGTTTTCACTATTTTCTATGCATAAATAGACTCTTGAACCTAATTTCTTTAAAAAGATCAGTTTCGCAAATTTAAAAGATTTTTCCGATTTTTGCCATAACAAAAATTGATGGCGACTTTATTAAATTATTTTTCAATTTTTTGGTTGCCTTTCATCGCGGCGCCCTCTGGGCACGTTGTGACAATGAGGTTAGCCAACTGAGCTGACCTTAATCCGCTTTATACTTAGAAACAATATGGTCTTAAACAAGATGGTAAGCTGAGTACATGTATCCTTTTTTAATTTGTTACTTTGTTTTTGATTGACTATTTTCTTTCACTATAATTGCTTTATTTATTTTATTTTGCTAGGCAACAAAGTTGTCCAGGACTCTATGGAAAATAACATGTTAATTGGTGAGACTTTTGTTTTTATTCCAATTGTAAGAGCTAAAAACTTGCCTCAAGGTAGGCATATTATTAATGGAAATGTCTACGAGCAAGTATGTTTCGAAGAGGTCACACAATATGATAAACATGTATCTATTAACAATGGTAAGTATGCTTTAAATTCTTCATTATGATTTGTGGGATATGGTATTGAAGATAAATCTTTATTTCAATTTTAGGTTTTATTCATAAATATAGTGGGAATAGTAACGTTATTGGCACTAATTAAGTTTAATATTAAAGGAAAATAGATTATTGGGTTTGCTTCTAGTTCAACAATGATAGAAATGGTTATGAGTTAAGAATTAGAGGATTAACTTTGCAACAAGGTTTGCCGAAAATTAAGCTCTTGACCCATGTTGTTTTGAATTTATCTATTAAATTTGAAAGTTATCCATCAAAATTTGAGGATAACCAATTTGAGATCGAGACTTCTTATTGTTAATTGATGAAATCGTTCAAGGGCTCTGTAAGAGTAGCTTAGGATCGACAAGAACAGAAGTTTTAAAAAAATATGACTTCTAGAAATCTTGTGAAGATAAATACAAGTCAAAGTCAACTTATGAGAGTGTTCTTTCTATTCCAATTAGAAGAGATAAGAGTTTTCGTCATATTAGTGAAAATGTTTGGAACTTCATATTCTTTATTTGCTCTTTTTTCTGCCATATCTCTTATAAGATCAGATGGTGAAATCAAACAAGCTTCTAGGGTAGTTTTCATATTTATACTTAAATAAATCTCTTCATTCTAATACTTAAATAATTTCTCACATTTTTTTAGATAATATTCCATGATATAATTAATTCATTTTGAAATTAGGTCTAAAATTTTAGTCCAATATAAAATCACTAGATTCAAGTGCAAAGTTGGTAATTTAACTTTGCATCGCACAAATGTTACTTTTCTCTTAAGCCCCTTCATTTTGATGTAATCGTGAATAAACCCCTATCAGATATGACATATGTACAAAGTAGTCTACACCACATTTTCTAGAATTGTATGTCTCCTAATGGTAACCATTATCTTTGGTTTGGCTAAAGTTAAGTTAGAGATTTTTCTTTTGTTTTTTGTTACTAAAGAAAGACGAGTTTCTTTCTTTCTTTCTTTCTTTCTTTCATTTTTTTTAAAGTTAAGTACTTGAATGAATAAATATTGAATATTCAACTCATTTAATCCAAACTGTGCTAGCATTGAAGTTAATAAATAAAGGGAACAAGATCATACTAAAGAAACTAAATGATAAATGATAGGATTAAAACAATGTAAAAGAATAAATATGAGAGAAAAATACATATAGACAAATTCATATTAAAATAAATAACATTCTTACATATATGATTTTGTCTTACTCCATTTGACCATTATTTTTATAGTTAACAATGGCTCTGAACTCACCAAAAAGGAAGAGCACCAAACAAGATACATCATATAGCAAGACATAAAATACTCAACTAAAAAGAAAGAGAAAAATCTAAATAAATTCCTAGAGAATGCATACTCCTAGACATAATTTATTACTCCATTTGCTTTCAAGCATAGGCTCTAAAATGGTTATCCCCATATAGATGGCTTCACCTTCATCTGTTGGCTTCCACCACATCTCTAGACATTTGGCCTCACATCCTTTTTGTTCACTGAGACAAAAACATATAAACCATACTGACAGAAGAGCCTTTCAACAACCACGTTGAAATGCCAACATGAATATGCTTCAACTCCCCAATGACCCCCCACAACCATCTTGATCTTTTCCCTTTTTTCTTTTTTTGATAAATTGAACATAGCCTCAACTAGGGATGGAAATAGGCCAAGCTACACTCTAAATAGGGTAAGGTTGTATCATAATTATTGGATTTGAGTTTAGCTTATTTCTTGTTAAAAGCTTTATTTTTTACTTAACCTAGCCTCTTTCGGTGGTCTGAAGCCTGTTAACAAAGTTTGTTGAAAAAAAAAAAATCTTTTAATTGGCCATCAGGCCTAGACAAGCATGTAGGCCTAAATAGGCCCATGCCCTTGAACATGCTATAAACAGGCCTTCATAATGACCATAAAAAAAATTTGCTAAAATAGAAAGATTAAATGATAAAAATGATATATCATCACCTATACAATGCCACCAACCCACCATAAAACCTTTAAACTATTTATCAAGATAAATTCCATAGCTTATGAATATATTATCACCACAACTCTAATATGCTAATGTTTCATAAGTTCACAATTAGAGAAATCTAGTAGCTAACAATCCACAAATCCACAGCAATACAATAATACAACAAGGATAAGAAATAAGTGCACCAATTCAAACAAAGTTCAACAATTCAGCAAAGTTCAACAATCAACAACAACAATCCAATAACATTACATCATTGAACTAAGTCAGAGTGCAACATCCAATAAATCGACAAAGCATCAAGTCTTCAAAATGATCTCCTCATCTTCAAAATAACAAAGCTAATATAACTGTTATAAACAAATTCAAAATGGTAAGAACTTAAAGAAGTTTCCTACTCCCAACAAATAACTATGGTAATAACTTGAACAAATTAGTTAATGCATATATATTATTTTTAAGATTGGATATAATTGAAAATGTTTTACCACTACATGCCTAATTTGCAAATAATAATTTTCTTTTTCCCTAATAAATAAAAACATTAAACATCAATCATGAAATGGCAACAAGGCCTTTCCCTCTTTGCTTTGCTTCCTCTCAAGACTCTAAAATGGCATGAAAAAGGTATTTCCAAACATTCTAAACAAATCCTATTACATCTCCTATCCTTATAAATGCCAATAACCATATGCAGGGTATCAGCTGCTTGGAGAAAAAATGAAACTATTATCAAAAGATTCCAAAATATAGCACCTTCCTTTAATGAATTTCCAGCACTAGATCCACTGCAATAGCAAACAGATGCATAAAAATAGAAGGTCTAAGTACTACAACATTCTGCCAGTCCAAGGGTCAATAAATTTGCTACTCAGACTTTGTTTTAAACGTTACAAAGGAATAAAAATGAAATATTCACTAAGAAGGTAACTATTAATAAGTGTTAACAAGCTTAGGAACTTTCAGAATTAGTTTAACTCATGACCAACATAGTTATTGACCATGTTCTTGCCCACAATCATATGGTTTGAAAATGCATTTTTCTTGTCAACATTCAAAAACCAAGCCACCATGGTAACATCCTCAAAAACTTTGACACTTGCACATGCTATTGAAATTGCTACAATAATAATTACACCAATGGAGCGGACATAGAGGTAGCATTGCGATACTGGATGCAACAGTGGCGTTGTAAGGTTGGACATAGCGACAGTGGAGCAGTTAGATTAGAGGAAGAAAGGGAGGCATGGAGAAGGTGGTTGATGCATGGGGATGGCAGCGAAAGCAGAGCGGTCAAACGTGGTGGATGATGGGGAGTAGGGATAGTGGTGATTTGATCTAAGGAAGAAGGTTAGGTTTCTATCTATCTCTAGTAGCGGCCTAGTAAGGGACGGCAACTTTGCTTTGCGGTTGAGGGTTTTCAGTTTTGTGAATTTGTGATATTGTACCAACAGGTCAGTGTATGATTTGTTAATTTTTTGAAAAGAAGTAACCAATAAATATATTAAATATACATTAATAGGTGTAACAATTAAGCTTGCTAGCTATGCACTATTAGCTATGATATCATTTGTAAGACCCTCCCAATAGGGCTGTCAAACGGGCTGGGTTGGCCCTTTTAAGCCGACTATTTAGGCTCACGAAATAAATGGGTTGGCCCATCTAGCTCGCGTACCAAAATTTTCCAACCTGGCCCATTTAAGACTAGTCTGCGGTATTAAACGGGTTAGCTCGTCTATTTTTTTATTTTTTTATATTTTTTTTTGCTTTTCATGTTTTAAAATTTATTTTTATTAAAAAATAATTTTCTTTTTTAAAAAAGCTAAAAATTCTTATTTTTTTATTAAAAAAGTGAGAATGCTTTAAATTTAATTATTAAATTATATTTTTATGTCCTAAATTTATACAATTTTACTTAAAATAATAATAAAAAGATAAACGCGGGTAAACAGGTCGGCCCATTTACCCGCACTGGCTGGCCTATTTAACCTATATGTTGAAAACAGGCTAGTTTAAACTAGGTCGTTATTTTTTAAGCCCAGCCCACTGATTTTTGGCGGATAAACGAGTTTGGCCCGACGAGTTTGACCAATTTTGACGACGCTATCTCCCAAGCACAATACCATGCTTAAATCATAGTACCACACTTAGAAGTTGTTACTAGTAACTAAATGGACCTTGTCTGACAGTAACTTTCGGCTCTCCTCTAAGCTCAATCATCTCTATCTGGGATTAACCATCTTCACTATCTCTTGAGCTATCTCGAGAAAACATGGGAATATATAACGGTGTGAGAATTATAAATTTTTAGTAGGATTTCCTAGACTACCATATATAATATTATTATCATTATCTCTAGCTACTTTGATTTATTATGAAAAATGATCATATGCCATATAAACTATAAATTTCATTTTTATGAAGTTCAAAAATATCTTTCCGAAGCAGGTTTATTTTATTCACATACTTGCCATTTGAGAGAGAGTAGTTTGATAATAGTACCAACAAGAATATAATTTATGCATAAGTAGATGCATATCATATAATCATGGAAATGCACTTATGCTTTCTTTAATTTTCTTTACTTTCTTTACTTAACACACCTAAGTATTATATATCGCTATCCCTAGGGTGTCTACTATGTCTTTAATCTTTACTGCTCTTAGGTAGTTTGATCTGGGAGTGAGCTCAACTCATGACCATAGTCACACAATATTGACCTGCAAGGGGACCTACGTGCCTCTGAATTGGAGAGACTCAACTGGCCAACTACCTCTAAGTGAAGGCATCCATTTTTTGTCTATTTAACTGCTTTCATAGGGAGGAACCCAATAACGGCCTCCAAATGAAGGGATCTTATCTTATTTGTTCATATTCTTTCTTGGTTCATATGTTCATATATGCATATGCTTGAGAAACTTATGCACGTACTTCATATCTTACTTTCAAACATTCATAACTTTCACATATTTCTGCCAGAAATTCGGTAGTATAATGGCTGAAATGTGAGATTTCCCAAAGTACAAACAATATCATCTTAGATAGCCAGTCATAATAAACAAAAGCATCATATACATAACATATAAACATTCATAACTTTTATATATTTCTACCGGAAATTCGGTAGTATAACGGCTGAAATGTGAGATTTCCCAAAGTATAGACAATATCATCTTAGATAGCCAGTCATAGTAAACAGAAGCATCATATTCATATATCAATATCACATTATTATGATAAAGAATCATAGCATTAATCTAGCCATTATTTCTTGATGGCTTATGGGGCTCCTAACTCTTGAAATTATTAAGTTATCCTAACTTTCTTCAAGTTTGTCTTGTTTCATAAATTGCACCAAAATTTCATTTTAACTCATTTTTAATATAAAAATTTAATATGTTATAGCCTTATTAGTCTACTTTTAAATCCCTTTTGTCCTACTAAGTTTTGATGTGTATAAGTTGAGTTATTAAAGTTTTACTCAAAACTATCCTATTTCAAGATAGACTCGAGCACCTAAATTTAGAAAATCTTTGATCATTTTTATCCAAATTTTATATCAAACTATAGCTAATTAGATTATCTTTCAATCCCATCAAGTTTCGTCCTAATTGGGTAAGTATAGCTCAAGTTATGAGCTCCTCAATTAGGCTACCTTATTTCAAGCTAAACAGAGGGAAGATCAACTTTAGTGAATTACTGGGAGTAAAACACTTAAGATCTAAGTCTGAAATTTTTATGGCATGATTATCTATGTATTGGCTTCCTAAAAAAATTAGTTTCACTTAATTTGAAGTTGTATAGGACAAGTTATGCTCTTCACAATACATATTAGTTAGGAGTAGGTTTCAACATCCTACTTATGAAAATCATAACTCTCTCATTTTAAATCCTATGGACCTATAATTTATGTGGTTGGAAAGCTCTCGAAGCCTAGTTTTATCTAAAATTAGTTTCACTCAAATTTGAGATCTATAGGATGAGAACCTCTATTTGCTGTACAGACAGCTCTCTTAGGGTTTATCTCATAGCATTCCTATTTGTGTGTTCTTTTGGTATTTGATCAAATTTACACCGCAAACCAAAATTCTTATCTTAAATCACTCAAAACAAGTTATATTAACATCAAATATTATCAAATAAAGGATGACATAAGAAACCCTAACAGCCATATAATCCATAGAAATCCATTAATCTAAGAAATTGTATCTAAAAACACCACTTGTAGCTTCTAGTTTGGAGTTTCTTGATGGCTTTTCTTCACTAGGGCTCCAAATAAATGATGACTCCTTTCTTTCCTCTTGGTGGTTGAAGTTAAATGATTCAAAGGAAGGGAGTTTATGAGCTTCTATTCAGTTTTCCTGAGGATACACAAGGAAATAATGGAAGATTTGAGCAAGAGGGAGCAAGATGTAGGAGTTTCGGGTCTGTATGTGTAGGTTGAAGAAGAAAATGAAGATGGAGAGAATGGGTACAGAGGTTGCACAAAATTTGAAAGATGGAATGGAAAAATTTTCGGCTATTTCCTTCATAAGTTGTCATGACTCATGAAGGAATTTGATTGGTGGACATCAAAAGAAATTTAAATTTCCTTAAGCATACAATTTGAGTGGTCATCAAATTGCCACCAAGAGGGTTTGGGTGGCTAGTTTCTAATCATCTATCCTGGGATTTTTAATTGATATTTATGCTATCCTACAGTATAGGTTCCTACCAATTTAGTTCTTACATCCCAAGGTCTTGCTAGTAAGGAAAATTTTCTCGAGCAAACCAAACATTGCCATTTTCTTCTATAGAGAAGACTTGAATTCTTTTGATCTTATAATTAATTTTTCCTCATTGTTGATTATTATCTAATAATACTAATTAGCTTAATCGAGATGTTACACTATTCAAATTCTTAATAACCTCCCCCTTAGTCCATTGATCATACCAGAAAATTAGAGCACAAGACACACCCTAACTCATCTTCTTGAATCAAATTCAACGTAGCTAACCTTGCTTTGGTACTTACTCTACCAATCAACACAAACCCACCAAGCAATTTGACTCTAGGTGCCACTTTTCCTTTCGTCTAGAAGTAAAATGTCATTAAAATACCCAAGAACAACATTGGAACATTTATTCTTTCATGAAGTTCCTTTAGTTCCTGTATAGATGATTCCTTTTTTCTCGACTATGTGTGCCATTTACAGGACAAATTCCAATTTGAAAACTCTTTGTCTTGATATTCCTTTCTTGTATTGAACCTTTGGAAATCTCCTCCTCCATAAATCCTCTAACCCAAATACACAACATTCCTCCTCCGCAGTTAATAGCATCAACCCTGCACCCATCAAAATCCTCAATACCCCTAATAAAATGACATATTTTGTTCCTTATTAATCTCTTCACCATTGTTTCTTTAGCGTACCCCACAAACCTTTCACATTCCAGTAAGCAATTTTCATTTGAGACCTGAAAACACACTTGTTCTTCCTACGGATTCCTTGTTCTCACTATGCTCTTTCTTCCTTGATTTGGAATTCTTTTTCTCCTTTTGTTGTTTATACTTCATGGCTAAGAAAATAATGACCTAATCTTCATCTTTTGCATATAGGCCAAGGTCTTTGCTAAGCTCCCATGCTTTAAATGCTTCTTCAACAAAGTCTAACCCATTCTCCTTGTTATTTGATACTCCTTGCCCAAAAATACCTAGGTTTTGTTGACTATTTTGTCCTATTGGGCTAGGAGTGGTCTATCTGCTTCTTCTACAAGCCGAAACCCTGGTAGTACAGAAAGTGATGAAGACTGAGCCACATTTGGGCCTGTAATGTTCTCAGCCTCATTATGCAAATTAACTCCATCAGTTTTTTTGGCATATGCCCCGTTTCTTCCTTTAATAAGCCTAATCTAGCTTCTGCAATAGCCTCTTCAATGTGCCTTTCATTATGCAAACTCACTGTTCTAGTAACAAACTCCTCATCAACTTCACTTAAAACCTTTAAATGCTCCCCATTATTGATTTCCTTGGAAACAAGCTTCTTCAACATTATTTTCTCCAAAATCCGATGCACCATTATTAATGCCATCCATCTCCTTATTGCCCTAGACATTCACAGATTGTTAGACTTTTGATGTCGTTGGTTTGCCTTTTCTGCTACCTTCATCAAGCCAAAAACCCACCAAGCTTAATGAATTAGAGCCAAAAATCCTCCAACCTTGATGAATCAAACTTAGCTTTCAAATGGTTGTTGTTTGGCAAATTAACATTAAATTACAAACAAATGTATACCTTTCTATTGACTTCCTTAACATATATGTCATAGCCTTTATCACTAATGGATAAGTAAATCCAACCTTTGATAAACTATTCGACACATATGTTAATAAGGACTCAAGTAGCACTAAAGGATCTCTATTCCTCTATGATCTTGTCTAGATAGGCCACTATTTCCTATACATCCCTTATCTTCCAAATGTTTTCCTTTGTCCACGCGTGAGGCAGTATACCATAACACTAGATCCAAATTCTTCTTGTTTGACACTACTCTTCCTTGGACCAACATCTCACTTCTGTGAACTGGTTCAGTAAAAGTTCTATCCCAGAAGCCATAGCTTTCTCCATATCCACCTTTAGTGTCAAAGGTCACCAATGCTTTATAAGCTCCCATCTCCCTAACTTTGGTAATACAAAGCCACTCCCTAATCAGTTTATCTATGACTAGTCCAAAATTCATTGGCTTAATTGTTTCTCCAACAAAACTTCTTTGTAACCAATCTAGAATCTCCTAACTTTCTACACCTTGCACCATTTTTGCTTTCACCTCCTCATAAGATTCCTTGGTATTTCTATTATTCTTATCAACCTTATTAACTTTATGATAGGATATCCATTTTGGATGATGGGATTCATTATCTTCATTTTTCTTCCCTTCACCTATTGTTAAATCCTTATATGATCTCCCATACACCTACTCTCTCCTCGCTAGTTCTTATCTTCCGTTCCTTTTTCATTGTATTGTCTCTGAGCTATACCTTCATTAGAACCTCTTTTTAACTTTGCCTCACTAGTTAGTATTCTTTGACCTCTAATCACGAAGCCATTCAAGTTGCTGATCACCCTCATGGCTTTGCCTCTACAAGCACATCTGACAAAGCCAAACAAGGTTGAACTCCATCTTCTTTTCTCCCTCAACATGAAAACATCCATGACATGACCTTCAAATGCAAACAATTGTAAAAGCCACCTGCTAGTCATCGATGTAGACGAGTTGTCTACGAAAACATTGTAACAAGTTTCCTCTAACTTCCTAATGGATTCCCATGCTTGATTACATCCTGTCCTTGCATCCTGTTTGGCACCCTTGCTTCTTATCCTTCCTGTCACTTATGAGTGTTATTTAGCACCATTGACATATCTTCGGGACAAAGCTATCCCTTGCTGCTTGCTTAATGGTTAGAACGAGTTACTATTAGATCTAGAAAATTGTTATATTTTACCCTAGATAAATTGCCCTGGTGTTAGGTCTTCAAGATTTTGGTTGTTTGTGGTCCAAAATAGTCAATGGCTGTGTCCTTTTTGGTTTGTTTAAGCTTGCATCTACTCCACTTGACTTTGTCTTGTTTTAAATACAAATTAGATAAAAATCCATGCATAGCATGGTTAGCACAATTTTCTCCCTATAAGAAGTGAATATAAAAATGTATTTTTTTCAAAGAAAAAAGTTATATAACATGGATGACAATAACAAATAAAATGTTATTTTAAATTGATTAGTCCTTCTTTTAGTTCTAGCTAAAATTAAAATGTGTAATTTAACTGATTAAAAGAATTTATCAATTCTATCTTTTCAATTGCTAGGAAAAGGAATATATAAAACTAAGTGTACCATTAAATTACATTTTACTAGTTTAATTTCAAATTAATTTAATCTTATATGAACTTAATTTTGGATAAAATTATGTTTGCAATGATTTTTTTTTTGGAAATATTTATTTGAAAAGTAATTTTCATTACCAGAAACACACAGAAAACTAACGAAAATTATCAACAGCTACTCCAATAGATAACAGTGAGGGAAGAAATTTTGATGAACAATATTTTATCCGTCGGTAATGTGGCATGAATATGTGTCACTTGGTTTTGGTGTCACATACTACTGATAGAGTTATCGATGGATAATGCCTTAAAAATGAATAAAAAATATTTAATAGAACTAGTGATGGATTAGATGTCAACAATTATTAATTTATTTTAAGTTCATTTTATTCGTAATCAATTACCCAAGATTTCTTCCTCAATACTTTTTATTTTATCTTTTTTATTCTTTTCCAACAACTACTGACAATACTATCATCGATAATTAATAGTTTTTTACTAAAAATTGTTTAACTATCAATCAGCAGATTTGCATTTTTGTGCACCATTTTATTTGCCAAATTATTCAAATACCAACGGCATTGAAACACACTATTTCACTAACGTAATTACCGACGGAAAATTCATCAGTGAGGACTTTAAGTGAAATAATGCATTTCATTTAATTTACCAACGAATTTCTTGTCCGTACTTAACGAATATGATCTTTCACATGTGAGCCCTTTTCCCTATTTCTTCTTCTTCCTTCTCACTTTTCGCTCCTTTTCCCCTCTTCCTTACCTACACAACTCTGACAACCACCACTGTTGGAGCTCTAATACTGCCGTGGGAGACCGCCATTGTCTTTTAGGTACTAAAGCATTTTAATCTATTTAGTTTATTGATTTGGCATTTTTTTGTATTCCATCTTTTTACTCAAAGTTGTTAGTTGACAACCTTAGTCAACTCAAAGTTTTGCTTATTTTGTTTACTAGGGAGCACATTTGGAGCATCAATTTTGTAGCATTTGAAGCATTAGTTTTGTTGATTAGTGTTGTTGGATTGTTAGTGAGTACAATGTTTCATTCTTGAATTTATGTTTTGTGATAAGTGCAACATCCCCACCTTCGTAAACAGAACGTCAAGGAAACTTTGAATTATTTCCCTTAGGCAGTGTTATGCCATAACAATCTTCACATAGAATTATAGGGTAGTGTAACATTGCCGTTGAAAATACGGCACTGCCATATGTTAAAAATTAGGAAATGACAAAAGTGCTCCTATAAACTATTGTTAATTGTAGCGATGCCTAGAAATTTTAGAAATTATATTTTGACCTCAAAAACTTATTTTCATAATAACCCTAGAACTTTTCATGAAATGACTTTTATATCCCCACATCTGTAGAATTAGTAGGATAGGATTTTAAACAAAGCAAAATCACATGGTGAAACCGTAGAAGTTTAAATCTCTGCCGATTGGGCCATGGAGGCAGGCTGGTGTGAAATAATGTGGGGTACCCCTGAATTTGCTCAAAAGTATGAAAATGCCATTAGTTATAGAAGACAAAAAACAAAAAGGCTTCGAATTTGCGAAAATGTCTAATTTACACCGTTAATTTATTTATTCAGTTTCAATAGTTATGTAAGAGCAATTAGGAGTTAATTAAACATTAATTAGGAGTTAATTAGATGTTAGTTAGAGGAATAAGGCTTAGGAACAATTAGAATAGAGATATAGAAATTCTCTCAGAGTCATTTAGTAAAGTTTTGCCGATTTGAAGAAAATCGGCGAAGATTCGATATTTTAAATCATCAGAACCGAATCAGTAGAATTTCACACTAACAGCAGTAGTTTGAATAGTTGATAATTGAGCCACTTCTACCCTTATGGATGGTGCCAATTGGCTACCAAGTGAGTAGAGAGTGTAACGTCCGAAAAATTTTATCGTTATTAACCGAGTTGTTCGATTTTCATCGGATAATTGGGATTAATTAGGATTCGGTTAAGCATTCATTTAAAACCAATTAAGTGTGATTTAGAAAGATTAGACTTGATGGAATTAGATTAGAACCATAGGAAACTTCATAGGATTTTTCTAAAATCGGCTTACCGATTTAAAAGAAATCGATAAGATTTCAGTATTTTAAACTGTCGGAACCGAACCAATAGAAATTATACTGCGAGAACCCTGGGATGGATGGTCAAGATTTAGCCATAACATCCCTACAAGTGGCGCCTCAATTAGCCTTAAAAGGGGCAGCCACAATCCATTTGAATTACCAATACACATCCACCAATCATGTGAGACTTGCTTCAAAAGTTTGTGATTATTTCCTTCCTTCTCCCTTGTGTAATTCGGCTAACATCAGGAGCTGAGCTCTCTTTATTTCTCTTCTATTCATACTCATCTTCACTCCATCTTTATCAACCCGTCAAGCTTCATCAAGAGTTTCTTCAATCCAAGACACTAATCCAATAAGATCTCACCTTAGAAAGGTAGGAATCTCAACTTTCTCCTTCTTTTCTTTGAATTGGGGCTGCCTAAAGTCCTTATTCATCCATGATTCTGATGTTGTGATGGGTGGGGATGATGAATTAAGCTGGTTTAAGGTGTATATGTGAGTTTGAATTGAAGATTGGATGGATTGATTTAAGGAAAACATAAATTCAAGAAGAATTCAAGAAGTTGTTAGGGTTTTTCCATCAATAGTCTGTACAATGGAGTATATGGCTCCACCTACAGCCATTTAAATTTGATAAACCTATTTTTATATAAAACTAGACATTTAGGACTTTCCATACATATAAAATATAAGGCCATTGTATTAGTATAGAATTAGTTATGAATTTTTAAAGTTTGACCTAGAAATCTAAATTCTCATCTAGGCAGTATGAGTTGAGAAAGGTATAACTCACCCTACATAAGTCTAAATTGAGTGCAACCAATTCTATTTGAAATTTAACATGTAAAAATACATTTCATAAAAATTTTAGAGTCAG
This sequence comes from Pterocarpus santalinus, assembly GCA_031439595.1. Lineage (NCBI taxonomy): Eukaryota > Viridiplantae > Streptophyta > Magnoliopsida > Fabales > Fabaceae > Pterocarpus > Pterocarpus santalinus. The sequence continues at coordinate 54,932,397 of CM062527.1, forward strand.
ATTCATTATCCTTTGTTCCCAGCATATCAATGAAATTGACTTAAGTTCAAACTAGGTTGGAAGAGGGTAGTCCAGTAGGGTCAAGTTACAGGGCTTATATCTCAAAATATACTCATGAAAATGATATGAAACTTCTTTCATTTGAAATCTTGTTCTATTAGCTTTAAATTGATATAAATTTTATATGATTTCACCTAGATTTCTATTTTTAGTGAATTTTCACTAATAAGAGTGCATTTCTGACTAAGTACAAGGCAGTCTGAAGTAAAATACTAATAACTTGAGTTATACAAATCAAAATGAGATGGGACCAAAAGGGTTAGAAACTAGACACATAAAGCTATGATATATCCAAAATTAAGGTCTAAATGAGTTGAATAAAAGTAAAGGTGGACTTTACAAAATTCAAACAGAAGAGGGTAGAGTGACCAGAAAACTCTGTTGATATTTCTATTAATTTTGACATACCATGTAATTAATAATGTTGCTATAACTTGATATTTTACATTGAATTGCATACTTAATTGATTGTATTGGTAGCCTAACACTATTCACGAGGAAGCGGACTGGATCCATTATGTTGCCGAATTTTCGGCAGAAATTTATGAAAACTTATGCCATAGGTGATTATGCTTTGAGTATATTTGCATTTACATGTCATGTTCATGTACGTCATGCATGCAAGCATAATTAGAATATGATATGAGAAGTAACGTGTGAGACATATCCATGAATGCATAAAGCATCCGCATACATGATAAGATATGGAAAGGAAAAGACAATAAGAACTTGCAAGATGAACGTATCAAACTACCACATGAGGCATGATATAGACCCAGCTAGCGCGGGCTCTTGACCAGATTTAAGAGGAATAGACCGGTGTGAGGGTCGGCTAAAGTAAACTTGTCGCTCATGTATAGGTAGAAGCTCGAACCTGAAAAACGGGCTATTACCCAGGGGTGAAAGAGGCCATTCACCTCCGAGGTACCAAGTATAGAAGAGCAAGATTAAGTTGCAAGTTAAAGAAAGAGATGAATTAAGTCAAGTGCACTTGCATACAATGAAGTACAAGCATCTATATGTACACCTCTAATTATTTCATTATGTCATGATGTTATTATGATTCTCACTGAAGTATATTACACTATTCATGTTTCTATGTCTATCAAATAATATACCAAGTGGTTGTTAAAATATTACTCGCTTCGAGAAAGATGTTTTCTACCTAAAATTGAACCACTGCTTGCATATATGTGCTCACATTTTCATAAGAAATTGAAGCAACTAGAATGTTTATAATAGCACCGTATGAGTAATAGTTCGAGTTTACTTACTGAGAATCTTAGGTTCTCACTGCTTGCTTGTATGTTTTTCTTTTCCGTAAACATTCCAGCACTTAAGTTAGAAATCAAGTGCGAGGCAGAGTACTAGGACATTTTTTTAGCAAGACTCGGGCGTGAACCAGACCAAGCGACTACTGAAGCTAGCTAGTTACTAGTCCAAAGCAAGTTCTGTATATTATGTTAGTCACAATTTCTTTTAAATTGTAATTATTTTATCCTCCATATATCAGAGATGACGAAGTTTATGAACTATTAGTCAGAAATAAAGTGTGCAATTAAAGGGCCATGTATTATATTTTTCCATATTTTAAAAATTTCTTAGCACAGTGACAACCTTTTAATATAACTCCATGACTCGAGCATAACTTATATGATAGAGGTTGTTATAGTAAGACAAGAGAATTATGATTTTAAGGATAGAGTTGTAGGATTGAAGAAGGAGAATGAGATTACATGATTGGGGAAGGCTTAGCATTCCTTACCAATTAATTGAATTTTGTGCCATGGTGTTATGTGAATATATATTGTGAAGTAAGGGTTGCGTTTTAGAATGGTTTTTAGGATTAATTGAATTTCAGAACTACATATGTTTGTCATTGAATATGTTTGTTTGAATGTTTAGTCCATCTTTGTAGAGGCTCCTAATTTAATGGGAGACTCTGCTCGAATTTTTGTAAATAATTTGTTATTTAATTCATTAACGATTAATGGTTTTGAATTAAAATTGATTCAATATAATTAAAGAAGACTCCTAATTTTAGGGGAGACTCCGCCAAATTTTTTTTATTATTTAGATTATTGTTTTGATTGAAATAGTATTTTAATCTAATAGGTGGAGACGCCTAATTATTTAAAGGGAGACTCTACATAAATTTTGATAGAAATTGAAAGTGATTATATAGTGTAATTTGTGATTGATAGTTGTTTATGTAATTTTTAGGTTTAAAATTTATTCAAGAGCAATATTCTTTGCAAACCAATCATGGATGTATAATAGGCTACACCCAGACGGGGGGATTAAACTAGAATTTTATGAGGTGTTGAGTAATTTGTAGTTGTTGCAATTCAAACACAATCTTTTGCGACTAAAGGGAAGGTTAGGTGTCCATGTAATAAGTTCAAATGTAGAAGGCATTTTGATATTGAGACCTGCATCATCTATATAAATATGGGTTCAAGCATGATTATTCGGTGTGGATTGAGCATGGAGAAGTTGAAACAATTAATCAGTTTGGTATAGGTTATGTTGGAAATAGTTCCAACAAAGTCAACATAGGTTATTAGGATATTGGTAATTTGATTTGGAAGGATAATTGCAATTGTTATCAAGAAATGATTAGAGATGCTACTAGCCCCGAGTTTCGGATGTGTCCCTAACCTTCTATCGAGGTCCCTAATCTAGAGGCTGAGAGAGTTTATTCTTTGTTAAAGGCCGGGTATGTATATTCAGAGTTATCTTTGAATGTAAATATGTTGAGTATCAAGTCCGAAGTGAACCAGAGTCAGAGTTTATTTTGGTCAATGGATTGATTTGATGAGGGAGATTAGTCTACAACTTGACTCCATTCATATGGACTTTTACCAAGCCAAGAAGTTAGTTTCCAAACTTGAGTTTAAAGAAGAAAAGATTGATTGTTGTTTGAAGAGGTGTATGCTTTATTACAAAGATGGAGAAGAACATCAAACTTAGGATTGATGATTTATTAATGATGGAGAAGAATATACCTATTATTCTATATAAATTAGAGAGAATTTTTCCTATGGATTTATTGACTCCATGGAGCACTTGTCTATATACACTTAGCATATGAAGTACAAGTATGTGGACTAGTTCAATACAAGTGGACGTATTTGTTCGAAAGGGGCATAGAAGGGTTCAAAAAAATTGTGAAAAATAGGGCTCAAGTTGAGGGGTATATATGCCATGCATATATCTTGAAGGAGACATCAAACTTTTGCTTCTATTACTTTAAGCCTTATATCAATTCCAAAGAACTAGGGTTGGTCAGAATGATGATGTAGGTGAAAGCTCAATTGAGCCAACCTTGTCTGTATTCAACCATCCTGGTCGTGCTGCTAGAAAATGCAAAGACCGATGGTTGATAGGAAATGGATAAGTGACTTGCCACTTTCTTATAATTCTTGTTCTCTTTTAAATCAACTTATATATATATATATATATTGATAAATTGTAATAAAGTGTATTTCGTTATATATGTTGCAATGTTTGCAGGTTATTTGAATAGATACATGGTCAAAAATCCCTTGAACAATTTCATCATTGTTTAAATCATATGTATGTGATCTAACAATTTCACCAATTTTTATAGGTCTTTTTTTTATTAATGCCTTAAAAAGTTTCATCTTTGAATGTTTGTACATAGGTGCATGATACGAGGAATTATATAACCAATCCTCACTTACATAATTTAGCTTGGGGTCCAAAAATAAAGCCGATAGTTAGCCCATATATTATGTTAATGAATATAAGTTCCATATAACTGAATGGGAAAGAGGAAAAACAAAATAGATAACAGTAGGGTTTATGTCGAAGGCGATGCTGGTGAGGGAGAAAATGATTGATATAGAGTGCTAGCAGAAATATTTGAGTTGGAGTATATTGGTGAGCCCCTAAAAAGGGGTTGTACTATTCAAATGTGAATGATATGATCCAACACGTTCAATTGAAACACATAAGTACAACCAGTATAAAACTACTGAAATTAACCATACTAAAAGATATTGTAGATATAATCCATTTATTATTGCCCAAAATGCAAGACAAATATATTATCTACCTTACCTTGGAAAATACAAATCAAATTGGAAGGTGATGATTAAGACTAAAGTAAGGGGTCATGTCGAAAATGAAGAACTAACTGAGGATGCTTAGCAAGTGGATGATCTTATCCCTTCGAGGATGGTTATCGATATAGATATTCCACCTACTCTAGTTTGTGCTTCTAGGGAAGTTGACATAATTCAACTTTCGAGCCATCATTCGGAGAGAACAAGTGACAGCATTGAGGATGAAGAGGAAGAAGAATTTAGGGACTATGTTCAATTCGAAAGTAATGAAGAAAGTTATGAACTTTTGGATTAAATAAAGTTAAAATTTACCTCTTCATGTTTTGTTGCTACTATACATGTGATTATATTATGTTTTGTTATGACTTATAAAAATGTAATATGTTAGTGTTTTAGATATGACAGGCAAAGATATGGGTAAATGTAGAGGTGAAACCAGCCTCAGAAGAATGGTCCAACCCATTCCTCCACCACACAATCTTTCAGCATGACCCAATGATCCACCTTCAGCACGACCCGATGATCCACCTTCACCATTCCCTTCATCACACAAGCGCATGATATGCCACCACCAATCTACTCCACTCTAGTCATGTGTAAGAAAGAATTTAACCCAAAAAAGAAAAAAAAAACTTAGTTATTAGCAATGGACATTCCATCAGTAATTTAATAATGGAGATTTTTTTTTACTCAAAAATCAAAATTACAACTATTATGCCATCGATAACTAAAAATTAATGATTAAAAATCAAAAATTATCGACGGATTGCCATTGATAATATTAAACAATCCGTCGGAATTTATTATTAGACCGATGAAATAGGAGACCAATTTTCCAATTAATTACTGATGGAATTAATTAATATTCCATCAAAAAGTTCGTTAGTGATTACCGACAAATTTTTCTGTCATAGTTAAGTTTTTATTGACATGTGTTTTATCGTCATCCACAATCCATTGATAAGGTCGTCGATAATTTATTTCCCATCAATAAATCTATCGATAGTGCTATCTATTTTTCACGTGTTTCTTGTAGTGTTTAATAAAATAAATCTTATTTAAATAATGTTAATAAAAAATTGTATATCATTTAGAAAATGACATCAATTGGAGACAAGTGACCAGATAGGGTATTTAAAGTGCTTACACTACAATGTCAAGAATATTGTCAATAAACAACGGCCAAATTATATGAGACAAACACCTATAATTACTCACTTAATAACTAATATTTTGTCCAATAAAATGGCTACATTTTTTTTTCGCATATCTCTTTTATTGAAAGCAATTTTGATCAAGACATGGTTAGATACTAAATATTGACATCTTTTTCAACTAAAATTTAAACTCTAATTCACTATATGTGGAGAATTAGTCATTTTTACTAGACCCAATGCTTATTGATAATGATTACATATTTCTAATTGAAGGTTAAAGAGTATAACCAACACCAAAAATCCCAACCAAAACTGTGTCTATGAAAGATCTTCATCATATTAGCGCAATCAACGTGAGAGAAAATTTCAATTATTTAGAAGTTGGAAAAATTATTTTTGTGCTTAAAGTATATATAGAAAAAATCTTTAGGTAATTTTCGTTGAGTATAAACGAAATATTTTTGTAATATAAAGTTTTGAATTTTTTTATAAAAAAAAACTATAATACATTGCAATATTTTAGAACAAATTAGTTAATTAATTAATTATGATTAAATCATTTTTATTAAAAAAATTTAATTTAGATGTGCTATTAATATAAAAAAAGTTTACATAAATATTTAATCATATAAATAAAAGTGTTTAATTTAATTATCTATTATATTAAAAGTCTTATAAATCAAAATATATAATTAAATAATAATATAAATATCTTTTATATTGATAATATATTAAAATTAATCTTTTTATTATAAATAGAATTTAATTTAAATACACTGACAGTGTAAAATAGTTTTACACTGTCAACCATTAGAAATAGTGAAAAGTGTCAACTCATATAAATAACTACCCATTATAATGAGGGATCCACCATGATTTCTCACTTTTTCCTATTTTTATTGGTTGATAGTGTAAAATTATTTTATATTGTCAATGCATACATGTGAACACCATATTTTGTCTGAGACACCAAAAAAATATAAAAAAATAATAAAATAAAATAATAAAATAAAAAATAATAATAAAAAATAAAGAGAAAGAAAAAAAGAAAAAAAACTGATCCATTTACCTTTTGGAATAAAAGAATAGCCCAATTATGAAATATTTTAATAAAAAACAACAAAAAATAATAAAATAATAAAATAATAAAAAAAAATCAAAAATCAAATCAGAATAAATAAGATTAAATTTGGGCGAATCTCTTAATTTTGGCATTTGTATCCAAATCAAATCAAATCGCCAATCATCATTAAGGCCGAATTTTCGATTATGATCAATCAAATTTAATGGCAATTGATGTCTCCAACACTTATAAATAGAGCCAATGTTGAGAGGTAAAGGGGGCTAGTTTTTTTTGAGGGGGAGAGCACCAGTCGTAGAGATTGCTAGAGAGGCTTAAGCACTGAGACCGTGGTTGTGTAAGTGTGTGCACACTTACTAAAGTAAGGGTACTAGGATACAATCAAGCCTTTGGAGATCAATTAGAGGTATATTTTCATTCATGTTCTCATTCTTGGTTGCATTTTAACATCCATCACATGTAAAGCCCATCAATTATTCGCAATACCATCCACCCAAAACACCCAATGAATTATCCAAGCTATCACTTCCAAGCCGCCATCCAGTTCTCTTTTTGAAACGATCAAGTTGATGCTGATCCCCAAATCAATGTTTACAGCTCGCCAAATTTTTTTGCCAAGGTTGTTCCTATAGTGCATTGCATCACACTAGAGCTTGTGTGTGCCCTTGTTTAATTACTCTTAATGTTTCGGCTGACGCTGATCCCGCCACAACTCTTCATGATCTTTTGCCAAGGATATTCTTATGATACACTGCTATTATGCAAAAGCTGGCATGTGCCTCTTTTCTCTTTTTTTTTTCTTTTTTTTTTTGTTTTTTACGTGTTGTTGCTTTTTTTCTTCTTTAAAAAAAACAAAACAAAACGTTGGATTCTTTTTCTTGTCTTGAGCGGTACTTTTTTTATCTTTCTTTTTCTTTCTTTTGTTTTCTTTTTATTTATTTTGGCTTTTAATTTTATTTTCTATTTATTTATTTATTTTTAATACAAAATAAGCTCTCTCTTTTCTCAAATAATAAAAGTTCTTTATCTTTAGAATTCATGCAACAATATCTAACATTGATGTGTGGCTTAGTCATCCTCAAAGATTATGAGAATTGTAAGGGTTTATTGTATAGCTCACGTTATCCTGAACCCTATGCAATAGTGGATTTGTTTTCTTTCCTTTTTTTTCAAATAAAATCTTTTCATAAATAAAATCAATCCAATCCATAAGTATTTTCTACAAGAACTACGTGATTTTGAATTCCTCATTGCACCAGAGGATACGTAGGAGCAGACAATATCTGTCAAATCAAAAGTTAAATTTTCTTAAATTTGATTCGATTTTAATTCCTTAAATAATTGTAACATTAATTTCACTTTTTTTTCCATTTGTAAATAATTGTTATATCAATTTTTGTTTCTTTTGTAAATAATCATAATATTAATTTCACTTTCATTTCTGTATGTAAATAATTGTTATAACAATTTCTATTTCTTTTGTAAATAATCATAACATTAATTTTACTTTCTTTTTCTTTTGCAAATAATTATTATATTAATTTCTGTTTCTCTTGTAAATAATTGTATATTAATCTTACTTTTTTGGAAAAATTATCATATCAATTTTGCTTTTCTTTCTTTTTATAAATAATTATCATATTAATTTTATTTTTCTTTTCTTTTGTAAATAATTATTGTACTAATCTAACTTTATTTTATTTTATTTGTAAATAATTATTATATCAATTTTGCTTTTCTTTCCTTTTATAAATGATTATCATATTAATTTTATTTTTCTTTTCTTTTGCAAATAATTGTTGTACTAATCTAATTTTATTTTATTTTATTTAATTTTGCTTTTCTTTCCTTTTATAAATAATTATCATATTAATTTTATTTTGTCTTCTTTTTTGTAAATAGTTGTGGTACTAATCTTGCTTTATTTTATTTGTAAATAATTATTATGTTCTTAAGGGGAAAAATCAATATTATTAAAGTTATTAATTTGCATGATAAGCTCTAGGGTAACCGTTGTAAAACGGACGTATTAGGGGTGTAGTGGGATTAAGTTTCCACCCTTCCCTGTGCATAATTGGACTCCCGAATTCAATCTCTTTAAAAGACCAGTTTTGCAAAACTAAAAGGTTTTTCCGATTTTTTCCATAAATAAAAATTGGTGGCGACTCCATTAAAATTTATTATTTTTTTCAATATTTTTGTTGACTCTCGTCGCAGCGCCCTCCAGACACGTTGTGACAATACCAATTAAACTCTTATAAATAAGTAATAGTATAAAAAAAAAAAAGCTATCAACATTTTATTTTTCTCACGGAGAAAGTTATTAGTATAGTTTTACATTTTGTCGGAGAAAGTTATCAATAGTTTCTTTTTCCCTTATTGCTTTCAGAAGTTAATCAAAATGATCCACGCTACTAATTCTTGAAACAAGTTGATAAAGTTTGACCTATTATTGGTCCCATTATACACATCTTGGCCTTTCATTCGCCAACAACACCACTTCATGGAGAAGCAATTGGTGTGTGCTTCACCAGAGAATCACCTTATTGACATCTAATAATGGGTGATTGCTTTGGTGCATATAAAAACAAATCTGCACCATGAAGACATAAATTGTATCAAATGAATATAAGACATGTGGAATAGTTTATCATGGAACTAATGATATGTAGTACACCCCAAACATTCCCTTCTCTTTCCCCAACTACCCCATCACCCTTTCTCTCCCCATCAGCGATTCATCTTCTCCAATCTTGTAACTGGTAAGGCCATGGTGGTCACGTCCACCCCTCCGGGCACAATCGCACTGCCCTACCCCCAGCCACCGACACACCACGCATTCCTCCACGAGACGCCGCATCGCCCATTCCTCTACCCTTTGTCTTCCTCGCCACACCGCCTTTGTCTTCCTCTCCACCGTGGCAACCTCTTCATTGTGGGAAACGTCATGGACAGCCAGATCTGCGAGACCACCACCGCTGTATGTGAAGCTCCATGGTAACGCTCGGTGGTCGTTGAGGAACCTAGGGAAGGAAGTGGCCGACCAAAGAAGTGGGGAATGGAGAGCGTCGCTGTGTTAGGGGTTGCGGTTGTGATGGCGAGGTCGGCAACTGGTGGTGGTGAGCTCGCCTGTGGCGGAGGGAGGAAGTGGCGAGGTCGACGATCGGCGGCGGTGAGCTCACCTGTGGTGACGAGGTCGGCAACTAGTGGTGGTGAACTCACCTGCGTTGGGAAGATGATTTGGGGTAGTTGGGGAAAGAGAGGAAAACGTTTAGGGTATACCATATGTGATAAATTACATGATAGACCATGCTACATGTCATCTAAAAAAAATTTGCACCAGAAAATCCGCCCTAATAATGATGTAAAAGATCGATCATTACTACATCAACATGGTCACCTAAGTCCAAAATACCTGTACGATATAGCATGTGTTTTGACTTAGTGCCCGTTTGGATTCCAGTTTGGGATTCCCAAAAGGCCTTCTAGGAGAAAGAAAATGACTTTGTACAGTAAAGTGGAGTGTTTGGTTTAACTTTTTCCAAAAGGCCTTCTGAAAGTATCTTTGAGGTTACTTTTCATTTTAGAAAAAAACTTTTTGAAAAGGAATCTTACTATTACTCTCACATCAACAACCAAAAGTAATTTTATTTTATCCTATCCAAATGAAACTCATTCTCCTAAACTTACCTTTGATATATTCAAACCAAACAAAAATTATTCTTTTAAAAGTAATTCCTCTAAAAGGCCTTTTTTTAAAAGATCTTCTTCCAAAAGTTAAACCAAATGGACTGTTACTAGTTAGACATCCCTGCTGTTGATTCCCCAAATTGCAATATTGTGGCCAGAATTCTAAATTGCAACGTGGGTAGATCACACTTTTTGAGCAAAATTTACTTATTTGTCCCCATCAAAATTAACATTTTTCATAATAATAATAATAATAATTCAACAACAATAATAATGTAATATACAAAAATATGTTTTCAATGTATTGAAAAGTTCATGAATAGTGATTTAAAATCAAAGTTGAGGATTAACTCAAAAATATATTTTTACCTAAAACTTAAAAAGAATTTAATTTTGACGTATAATTAGTGTAAAATAATTTTTATATAGTCATTTAATTATATATTATTATATCATCAATAATATTTGATCCTCATGGAAATTATTTCAGAAATTAATATATAATAATATTTGAATTAATAAATAAATAAATAATTTAATTGGTATATATTAATAGTGTAAAACTGTTTTATATTGTCAATCAATAGAAATAGGAGAAAATGAGAAATCATAGTAGGTCCTTTATTATAATGAGTAGTTATTTGTGTGAGTTGATATTTTCCACTATTTCTATTGGCTAACAATGTAAAACTATTTTACATGTATTTAAATTAAATTCATAAATAAAACATCCTACAGTAAGAGTGTATTTAAATTAATTTCAAATTTTTTTATGTCAAAAAATTAATTTGACACTTAAAACTTTTTTAAATATTAGATTTATATGACACAGTGGACAAAAAGTGGTGCACTAGGGAGATTGCAAAGCGGTGATGGGAGAGAAGGAACCTGGAGGACATTTTTGTTTTCGGATGAAAAGGAATTGATAGCATGTTGGATCATTTGGAGGGTTTATAATTAATTTTGAATTCCTAAAATTGATTTTCTTAATTTTTTATGGTGTTTGGTTTTAAAAAATAAAAATCAATTCTTATATTTAGAATTGATTCTAGAAAAAATAAAAAAATTTTATTTTATATCAGAATTATTTTTAGAAAAAATACTAAATATAAATCTTTTACCTTAAAATTAATTTTAACCGAATCAATTTCAACAAAATCAATTATGAATTTGTTTGTTTGGATTTTTTTGGATAAAAAGTTACTTTTTTCATTGAAAAAAATAAATTTAGTATATTTGGATAATTTTTTAAAAATAATCAAAATCTCAAAACTTTAAATTTTCTTTTTAAAAAATTAAAACAAACTCACCTTATATCTAGCACCAATTCTATAAAAATTAAACCAAGAGACAACTTCCATAACAGACAAATGCACCGAACGCCAACAACAATTGGGGTTTACATGTAACAGAGACAACGGTGTCGTTAGCTACAGACACGGTAGCCACTAAGCTCACAAACTAACAATCCATGGACTTGTGTTTTTCTTATCCTACACGTGCAAGCAAGCTGCAACAACATCTAAGTAAACCCACATCTCACAGTTTTGACACCCAAACTTACTTCTTGGAGAATTTTTAATAGACTATCAGAATATTACTCTGAAAAAGGTGATTGTTCAAATTTAATTTGATAATGTTTTTTATTTTTTTACTCAATAACCTTTATAATTATACAGAGTCTATTATTAAGTTTTAATTGTGGTAATGCACAATCCTCAGAACATTTTATAATTTTATTTCTTATCTAAACTATTGAATTTCTACTAATTTAACTCAAACAATTTACAGAGTAAAACTTTTTCGATGCTAAATTTTTCTTCACAAGACGAATACAAAATCTTATTTAAAAAAATAAGCGTAGATTAATTTGAGTAACCAAAAGTTGTTCATTTAATAATGTCTCTATGTATCGTAGTGTAAACCTCTTTTTTCTTTTTGGGGAACAAAAGTACAAAACTGTAAACTGCTTATATTTTGGGGCCATTAAGTGTAAACTGCTTCACGTTGTCCACGATTACAGTTAGCCCAGTCCATTTGAACTGGCTCATACTTCGATGGTCTCAATGAATGAAGTATATTGGTTTGGGTCACTCGTCACCCAACAAAGTCACTATTCATAAAAGGCTCGTGGGCTCTGAAGCCCTTGTTTGTAGACCAAAGTCGTACAAAGCTTATATTCCTGGGTTTCTAATTCCCCGGGCCCAACTAGCAGTACCACTCTATCATTTTCATTTTTCTTTTTACATCACTAAACAACATACATAATTCTTCCATAAAAAAAAAATTAATTCTTATACTTCAAAACTCGTTTTGTATTTTTATTTTTACATATACCTTCATTCTTTTCTACAAACTTAAAACGATCTTAAGCAGAATAAATCAACTGCTCCCAAAAAGGATATAGGTGTGTCTGTTTCAGCTTTTAAAAAAGGTGATTTTGAAACATAAATTTTATATAACTGAAAAAGTTAAAAATTGATTTTTTTAAGAATTTGATTTTTTTTTAAATTTATCCAAATATACGAAAACTGATTTTTTTACATGAAAAAAGTGATTTTTTACCAAAATAATCCCAAACAAATACACCCTTAATTTTTATGGGTGAATGTTTATTTTGATACTTGAAATTGTATGCATGATTCACTTTAACTCTTGAAATTAAGAATTTAATAATTTAGTCTTCAAAGTTGTAAAAAGTGATTTAAGTTAATCCCTGTAAATACTATCTTAGGGACTAACTTGCATCACATTTTCCATCTTAAAGGATTAAATCATTAATTTCTTAATTTTAGGGATTAAAGTAAAGTACAAATACAACTTTGAAGATCAAAATAAACATTCACTTAATTTTTGTTGAAAGCAAAAGGTTAACTTGAAATTATTATCACCATATTCAGGCCAAAAAACAACTCATCAAAGGAAAACAATAAAGCTTAAAAGCTTCATAATGGCACTAAATATGTGTCTAGACATTCTTTGTAATGGAAAAAAAAATACTAATTGAAATGCCAATGGAATTTTTTATATAACCTTTTTTTGAATATGGTATTAAAGGTTACGTAATTGCTACTTCGCTAATAAATAAGAATTGGAGAGAAAAAAAAAAAGGTCCCACTTGGGAAAATGGGGGGAGGGTGAAGTGAACACTGAAATCAAACAGTAAGCAAGTACTTGGCACTTGGGTGTGTGGAGGGTGCTAAATAGGTTAAGAGAGGCTACAGAAAGGAGGTGCATGAAAGGGTGGCATTGAGAAGTCTTTCTCTTTTGCTGTAACATAAATACATATATCACCATGTGTTGTATCAAGTTTGTGTCAGCTTAACCCAAGCTGCTGCAAAAGCAACATGCCACTGAGATCAAGCGGGGCCCATTAATCCAGAGTCATGTAAGAGGGAAATTCTCTTCTGCTACCCTGAATCATATATTTATACATTAGCTATGTCCTTAATATATACACACCCAAGGGAAAGGGATGGGGGGTGGGGGACCCTTCGCTTATTCCCATGTCATCATCACCTCATCACTGCTCAAACCAAAAAAATCAAAAATCAAAAAATTCCAGCAATAATGTATTTAATACGTAGTTAATATACGTACGTACAGCATCAATAACAGTACATTTGATGGGTAGTTGTGTGCGTAGGTACATGCATATATACACAAGGAAAATGCTTAATGCTATGCAATGGCATGCATTCCATTTTTCTGTACTCACCATCAGTCTTCAACCTGATTCTGATCTGATTATGATCAGTACATATGCATGCCATGCCATGCCAATCTATACTTTGCATAGATACGCTTCCTGCTCTGTACGCATAGAGCTCCGTAGCATTATTTCACGCGCGTGTTTGCTTCTCCCACTGTGTCATTTTTTAACCTATATAAATGCCTATAATGTGCATGAAATCATAAAAAACTTGAATGGAAAGTTCACAACTTAGCTATATAAATTAATTTTTGACATATATTAAATTATATAAAAAATTATTATTTTTATTAATATAACTTATATATTAAAAGTTAATTGATGAGTTTCTTTAATTACTGCCCTAAAAAAACCGATTAAAGAATTAAGAGCAAATTTTTTTTGAAAAATAAGATTTTAAAATTTTTCGTACATTGAATACATTAAAAACTTAAAACAAATTTCACTTTTTATCTTTTAACTAGTATTTTGAGTCAAGACTGCTTAGAAAAAAAAATTTAGGATGTATCTTTTAACTAGTATCTTTTAATTAATATATTTAGGATATATTTGATATAGAGATAAAAAAGTAAAAAATTTATAAAATAATTTAATACATAAAACTACTTTATGAAATTTTCTATTTCATTTTTACTTTGATACCAAATAAACTCTTAAAGTTAAAATATTTTCACTAATGAATTTTTAAAATAATCATGACTTTGAAGTAAACAAACGCGAGCCGAATCGCGTGGGAATTTTTGGAAACGGGTGACATCAGAACCATGCAAAGAGTTATGAAATGAATCTATCAAGGGAGTAGAATAGGCATATGGCATAGGCATTAGCCACAGAGAGAGAGAGAGAGAGAGGTTGCACTTAATGGAAAAATTTTAACATTTACCAGAGAAAAGCGTGCTTCTTTCTTCGCAATAAATTTTATAAAATTTCATATAAAACTTATTTACTGTATTTTTTTGTAGAGATTTTATGATTAAAAAATAGGTGGAGGAAGAATTTTATCCCTGGACGGTAAAAAAATCACTCCACTTAATGTGTCTCTTTATTATTGCTGAGTAGAGGTGTAAACTGTTGGTTTAAATCAGGTTTTAGGAAAATATAAATCCTAATCAATCAAATTTTAATTGGTTTGATTTAGTTTGGATTTATAAACTTTTTTGACCAAATTTAAACTAAATTAAACCAATTAAATTTGGGTTGGTTCGATTTGAATGATTGGATTATCCATTTAATTTTTTTCCAATCTCTACCAAAAAATACAATAAAAATTAATCATAATACATCAAAATTTTCATGTAAGATAATTTCAAATTCTATTCTAACACTAAAAAACTAAATCATTCTAATATTGGTATTAACACAATTAAAAGAAATACAAATATCAAATAATTGTTATTCTAATCCATTACCATCAAAGATTATTAACATAATAATACCCAACTTTAATATCTATTAATACAATTAAAGAGAAGTAAATTGTCCATATCCAAATTTATACGTCAAGTAACATAACTTATATCATGTTCATAAAGCCATAAATATAAATTTTAAATTCATGAGGGTCACTGATTGTAAGAATAGGAAAGGAAAAGTGTTACCTTAACGTGTTATTATATATATATATATATATGAAAAAGGTTTGGGTTAAATCGAATATCAAATTATAAACTCTCATATCTGATGACTAAATCACTAATTAATTTTAATTGGATTATATTTAATTAATTTAATAACTTAAATTAATCTAAATTAATTTAATTAATTCAGTTCGAATTAATCGAATTTATTGGACGGTACAACCCGCTTATTCCCCTATTGCTGAGTGATGAATAGAATAAAGGCAAAATGCAAAATGCAATGTTGCGGTCTGCCCCCTAAGTCGTCTCTCTATCTTTCCTCTGTGTGTGCTTAGAATGGCTCAGTAGTGAGTCAGTTTACTCAGTGGCAGTAATAAGCAGGGGAGAGAGAAAGAGAGAGTGCATGACGTAGTTAGTAGAAAAAAACACTGAAAGGCGTGCTTGGAAGCGTGTGATGGGATTCTGGAATTGAATGCCCTCATATTATAATATACCCAATTTATGATTTAACTTGGACCATACTTTTAAATTGCGGTACGAAAGTGTAATTTAAGTTGTAATATTACTGTTATAGTACCTTCAACAACTGCATTGTGGCGATAATTGCAATTGTATTAGATATATCGCAATTTTTTTCATCGTAGCATAATTGCAACTACGACATCAGTCACAATTTAAAACTATGTGTTGGACTTTTCTCCATCTCTTGTCTACGAAACTCCACGGTCATAGTCCATGAGGGGAACCCCTAGTCGAGCAAGAAAGTAACAGTAGCGTATGATATATGGCGGCAGAGAACGCAGAGAGAGTATTGTATATAATAGGAACGGCAAATGTTTCATCTACATATGCGGGATTTTACACTCATTATACTCAATTAATGGAGTAAAATTTTTCGTTTTTGTGCGGTATTGCTTAAGTTTACAAAGAAAGTTCGACTAAAAGAATAGTTTATTGAATGTGGGAGCTTTATGACCTAAGAATTATATTGTCTAACTCTTAATGAAAGCGTCAATTATAGCTTAAGAGATTCATAATTTAAGTATCATATTAAATATTTTTATTTGCTTATTAATATGAGATCTGTAACATTTTCAGTGTTAGTGAATATTTTACTGAAAATTTGATCATAAACCCAATAACAAAAATGTATATTATGAATGAATTCAATTTTAATATATTATTAATAGAATTTTTTATATTGTTATTATTATATCATTAATAATATTTAATATTTATAGTAAATATTTTAAAAAGTAATATAAAATAAGATATAATTAATTAATAGTATAATTAATAACATATTATTTTTTTATATATTATAGTTTAAATTAAGAGAAGGATTTGTTCTATTTTAGGAACATGGTATATTTTGTGAATTTATCGGATATTTATAAAAATACCTATAAATTATTTATCAATACAAAAAAAAATTTAAGAATCAAATTCAAGTAACAGCAATAGAGTAGAAAATTAATAAGGCAAAATTAATTTATTATTAATTTAAAATTTATAGTTTAAGTGATTAAAATTAAATGTGAAGACTGAAGAGGAATGTGAGTATACGTAACAACTAACAACACTGTAACATGAATAGTAATAGGAGCGTGATTGTCATCGATAGGGAAGAAGTTCATGTGATGAGAGATGGGAAGAGCTTATACAGTACAATACATAGCTCTGTGATGAGGTAAGAGGGTAGTGGAAGAGAAGGCAGAGCTGTCAATCGGGGACCTGAGAGCTTCGTACAAACGTCCATGTGGAGAAAAGAGTGGTCAGAGGCCCATCATTGTCTCAATTATCAGCGTGAGAGAGAGAAACAGAGAGAGAAACTCGGTACCTGTACATACACATACATACATATAATAACATGGACGTTGCTGAAACGCGTCATACCTCAGCTAACGTACAAAACCTGGTCCAATATATGCGTCTGATACTGATAACCAGCATGGTAGATACCCTGATTATTCTAACCCTATACATGCCAATTTTTTTAAAAATGTTATTTGTTCGTGTGGAATAGATACATTTCTGATGTATTATTAATTTTTTAAATTAAAATTATTAATTTATTCGATTAAATTATCAATTAGTTACAGCATATAAAATATCATGTAATTCTATATTATAATTAGTTAATAATTCAGTTAAATAAATTGATAATTTTAATTTAAAAAATTGATAACTAAAAAAAAATATTAATAATGCATCTGAAATATGTCCATTCTACATATTCATATATCTTTACTCCAATTTTTTTTTCTTCCCTCACCCCGCTCCTCTTCTTTAATTCTACGTAATATGCAATATGAGATGTGTGCAGACTTCGTAAGAGAACACCATACACTAATTTAAGTGAAGTATTGAAATGAACTGTAGCTGAAGTTACACTTTTTACTTAACTTTTGGGTTCAAAAGATTGTTAGTTTTAAGTAAGAGGACATTCCATTTTCGTTTGTTCATTCGTTTCACATCTCCAGCTACATCAGGCTTTCTCTAAGCCAAAAAGAAAATGTGTTTATCAAAATACCATAAATATATTAAATACTAATGTGAAAAAAAATGTTATATTTAACGTCAAAATCTAATATACAATTAGAGATTTTTTTTCCCCATAATTGAAACAAGCTCATAACTCTCTTGAAAAAGAGAAGCAGTATAGAGTACATAAAAAAAAAAACAAACAAACAAATAACTCAAACACCAAGAAAAAAAAGAAAAAAGAAAAGCAACTTAATGCATATAATTCTTTATTTTCTTTATGTGAGAGATAGAGATAATTCTTTATTTTCTTCGAAGGCTTCACTCATCGCCAGTTTTTAACCTAATGCATATAAAATAATACAAATGTACGTAGTTATATATGCTTTCAATGTAAAATTACTTATTATATGAGAAAGGGAGCGATAGGGTTAAACAAAAATATAAGTATTATTCTTGCTAGCTTATGAGAAATGTTACGTGAATTAATTATTTTCAATAGTGGATAATGGATGAGTCAACACAATGTCTCAGGTAAAATGAGTTCACTTAATATTTCTCCTAACTTATTGATTAATCTTTCTCCTTAGAGGTATAAATAAATCAATAAACTTGAAGGTTTACTATGATAACTATATGGATATTTTTCTAATCTTTATCCCTTTAAAATCACTTAATTAATGTAAAAATTATCCTACAATACTAGTATCTTATAACTAATAATAATTTTTTAGGAGCTAGCATCAAAATACTAGTATAACTTTAAATATACTTATACCATTTTATAATTTTTTATAAAATATATTTTTTTATCAATCCAACCGTTGAATTACAATTACCTACCATAAAGTTTATTTGTGCAAAATTTTATAAAAATTAAATATCAATAAGAATATGATCAAATAACTTTTATTCATATATATATATATATATATATATATATATATTACGTTGATTTTGATATATATAAAAAATATGTTAAAAAATTTTGGATTAATATAAAATTTTATAAACATAATTTATAAAATATAAAATTATAATCTAATGATAGATTTTATAAAAAATTACACTAATAAAAAATAATTAAATAATATAATAATTATTTTAAGTTAAACTAATTTAACTTGACCCTGACCATTCTTTAAATATGTATTGACAATGAAAAATATATTCGGTTGCAATGAACTAGCTAAGGCCCATGTCATGTGCGCGGTGCGCATGGTCCTTTTAGCGTGATTTAGGCGAGTTGAATTGATCGATCAATTTCAACTTCCACACCACACGGCAAGGTGCAATTAGCTTGATGTGTCATTAGAATGTATCCATAAATTACTCGGGAATAATTTATATGCGAGCCTGCGTGTTGCGAAAATAAATAAACAAATTGGTTCAGATTTTGCTTAGTTATAGAAAGAATTGGTACTATTTCAATTAAGTTAGTTAAAAGCCATGAAACTTAGTTAAATTGAAATGGTCGGAGAAAAAATGTGTGCTTTATATTTTAATGCTTTAGTTTCTCTTCAAAAACAAAGTTTTCTCGATATTTTAAGTAAACTTAAAGATCAATTGAAACAAAAAACACAATTAAGGCCACATGAGGTGGGTGACAATATATTGGTGCTGAGAAAGAAATCAAGCTGAAACGAGGTAGATTAGAAGGTGATAAGAAACAGAATATTAAAGATAATGAAATAATAAAAATCGGAAAATTGATAAATTCATTATTAAAGAGTCTTTGAATGTACACTTCATATGTATAAAAATAAGAATCAGGTTTCTAATGCTTGAGAATTATGAAGTTATTATTGAAAGGGAGTTGCCACGGGTAGCGGTACTGAAACTAAATTGCTAAATATTTATTAGGTGTTAATGTCAAATATTAATAGATTAACCTTTGAAACACATTTAAGACTCTCATATTTACTGCTGGTGCTTCACTTTTTTCTCTTTTTTTTTTTTAAAAAAAAAAGCATAACATGACTAGCTCATTAGCTTTTTGGTATATTGGTGGCAACCAGATTCGAATCCTTGGTCTTTTGTATATTACCTAAGCCCCTCAACACTAATCTTTTTTCTCATTAGCTGGTTTCAAGCAGTGGATTGATAAGGCATAAGGAAGGTAAAAGAAGGCGATTTCTTCTCATTTTTCCTCACTGTTAAAAATTTTGAGATAAGTTCTTTCGTGGTTCAATTCAGCCAATAAAAGGCTGTGCCTCCAATTGCCCAAAGAAGTTGTTTTTACTCTTTCACACGTTTTCCCAAATTAACAGTTCTCACGGTTCTAATTTTTCAGTATTAGAACTGTCATTTGTTTATTTTACCAACAGTTTCCATTTCCTCTCTTTTGGAGGACCTTGTTTCATGCTACATTGAAGGAAAGCTGCAATCACAGTGAGTATGAAAATGTCTGCATGCAGAGGCTGCTGTTGTCCGTGTATTATCATATTCCAGTGAATCAGGTGTTATGCACGTGGATCCCAAAATCCACCAATTCAAGCTAAATACTTATATACCAAGAAATTTATCTTTGCTTCCATCTTTGGCAATATACCATGCTTATTCCTTTGTGCTCTTTAAAACACAAATTACTTATTTATTAAAGAAAAAGTAAAGTGAAGTAAATTATGTAAATTAATAAATAATAATTTAAAATTTAAAATTTATCTTTTCAAAGAAAAAATATCAGTATAACCACACAAAAAAATTTAAAAACAAAATTCAGTATACACAACTCTTATTTGTAGTTCTAGATCTGGCTCCTTCCTCAAAGGGGACTGTGAATTTTTTCCCCTCATGCAAAAGAGGATTTTCTATATTTTTTAAAAAGGAAAACACAGTTCAGCTCAATGACACAGGAAATGAAAGACAAAGAGGGCCTAATCCCATTACGATATTATTTAATACCAAATGGATTATATATATTAAATATTTATTTTTATAAATTTTATTTAATAAATAAATATTTAATATCTATTTTAATTTATTTAAAAAATTATAAATAAAATATTTTAATTAGCACAAAATAAAATAAGACAAATATGATTACAATATTTTCAAATATAAAATACCTATTTTTAAAATTTAATAATTATTTGACTGATTTTAATTTTTGGTTGGTAATAATATTTATATGTATTTTTTTAACTTTACATATATAAATTAAATAAGAGAATCATTATACCCATTTTGATATTTTAAATTAGCATTTCTATATATGGTATAAACTTTTATAATTAGTACTCTTAATTTTTTAATTTTATAAAATAGTGTTCAACTTAATCTTATTCATATTTTGATAATTATTTTTGCTTAAAGACACAATATACTAAATAAAACCTCAATTTATCATGTTAATGAGTACACTTTAATCGTTATTTTAAGAAAAAAATTAAAAATAAAAATTTAAATAATCATGTAAGAAGAAAAATTAAGAAGGATGTATCGTAAAAAACTAAAGGTTAAAATATAATAAATTAAAAAAAATATAATTAATAAGAATTACACAAATTTATGAGAAATATCACATGATAATTATAATAGAAGAACATTATTAAAAGAAATAGAAACTAATGAATAATTATAGTTTAAAAGGTTTTCCTAGTTTTAAATTAAGAAATAAATGTGTTGCATGGACTATCTAAATATAATATTGATAATATTTGTTACTATCAATATTATATTTAATAGTCTAATTCAACTATATACTTATAATTTTATAAA
Organism: Pterocarpus santalinus; assembly: GCA_031439595.1. Classification (NCBI taxonomy): domain Eukaryota; kingdom Viridiplantae; phylum Streptophyta; class Magnoliopsida; order Fabales; family Fabaceae; genus Pterocarpus; species Pterocarpus santalinus. The sequence continues at coordinate 54,953,969 of CM062527.1, forward strand.
GCATAATATAAAGATTTATATTAAAAATTTAATAATTGTATGAGTTCTTTTTAATAACCAGTATATGCAGTCTATTAGATTTCAATTAATTTGATTTGAATAGAATTGGTTCATTATAGGAATAAAGCTCTCTTAGAACCAATTTTTTCTATACACAAAACTCAAACTTAAGATTTTATATAAGGAGAATAACTGAATCACTTGAACTAATTATAATTAAGCATTGATCATACCAAAAAAATATTTTTGATAGCCATAATCTATTGCTTTGCCCCTTCCTTAATGCAATTTCTACATCTGTCTCTATCAATCGCTCCATGTTCTATATTAATTGATGTAAAATACCTAGATTAAATATACTTTTTAGTTCTAATATTTTAAAGTTGACATCAATTTAGTATTAAAATAATTTTTTTATATCAATTTAGTCTTATGTTAATGATTTGATGGAAATTTTGATTTTACAAAAAATTTGTTAGGACTAAATTAATATCAAAACTCAGAATATTAGGATTGAATTGATATCAAAATTTAAAGTATTAATTAGAACTAAATTGATATCAAAATTTTCTTCACGACCAAATTGATGTTAACTTTAAAGTGTTAGGACTAAATTAATGTAAAAAAATTTTTCATATCCAAATTAATGTCAACTTTAAAATGTTAGTACTAAAAAATATATAAAACTTTTAATGAGACTAACACTAACACAAGGAAAATTTCTTTCATAAGTTACATATGTTTATTTGAAAAGAAAAAGAAAAACACCCACTTTCAATGGTGAGTGAAAATTGTAACACTCTCCTAAACACAATACCATACTTAAGTCATAATACTACACCTAGGAGTTGTTACTGTTAAATAAACGGACCTTATCTGATAACAACCCTCAGCCATATTCTAATCTTAAACAACTTTGCCCAATATGACCATCTTACCTCCTGAGCTATCTGGAGACAACGTGAAAATATACATAGAGGTGAAAATTACAAATTCTCAGCAGGATTCCCTAGACTGCTATAAATAGTATTTTCGTCATTATCTCCAGCTACTTCAGTTTATTTCAGAAAAGTATAAACAATATAAAGGATAGAGCAGACATTCCAATTTTATAGTTTGAAACCATATTATCCGAAGCAGAGTTCATCTTATTCGTACATTTGTTAAACAGAGAAAGAATCTAAACATAAGTATAGTAGATTAAAGTGCTCCTATCTCTCTTTAACTTTTTTTACTTGGCATACTTAGCCATTATGTATCATCATCCCTAGAATACCTACAGGGTCTACATTTGAGTGCTGTGTATTGCCGTCCTCAAATGCATCCTTTACTTATCTTTCCTTTACTTACATCTTGCTTCTCTATACTTGGTCTCCAGGAAGTGAACGACATCTCTTATCCCTAGGTAATAGCCTGCTTTTCAGATCTGAACTCGTATTTATACATGAGTGACAAGTTTACTTTTCCTGACCTTCACACCGATCCATTCCCTTTAAATTTGGTCAAGAGCTAACCCAAGTCTTAGATAATACCGCCTTGACCCACTACAAGATGGAGGCTTGGTACATCTCTTTGCAAGTTTTTATTGTCTTTTCCTTTCATACATGATCATGCATGTAAATGCTTTACATTCATGCATATGTCTCATATCATATCTCAATTATACTTGCATGAATGATTATTATGGGCATAATATATATAACTTCATATATTTTTGCCGAAAATTCAGCAGCATAACTATTGTATCATAATACTTCCAAAAATGAAAACAGAATAATTTTAGCTTGCCAATCAGATACTAGAACCATCATAATCATATATCAACATTCACATCAGTCTAATAAAGAATTTTCAACAATAATGTCATCCATTGACTATTCATGGTTCAAAAGCTTTCAACTAGGCCAGATCTGTCAATGTACTTCAAAGTTTCTAAATCTATCCTATTTTATAAAATGTATCATAATTTCATTTTTACTCATTCAAATCTAAAAATTCAGTATGTTATCGAATTATTAGTCTATTTTTGTTCTCTTTAATCTCATTAAGTTTTGATGAATATAAATTGAGTTATTGAAATTTTACTCAGAGCTGCCTTGATGCTAAGCGAATTTGGGCACTTAAATATAAAAATTCACTAAAAATACAGTTTTCATTAAGTTTATCTGAATTTTATATCCAAATAAAGCTAATTAAATCATCTTTCATTTCTTATATCTTTCATTTCAAATGAGTAAGTAGAGCCCAAGTTATAAGCTCTCAAAGTAGACTAAAAGGAACTACCCTGTTTTATCTAGATGGAATCTTAGGTTAGATTTAAAGAATTACTGAGAGCAACACAATTTAGATTTAGATCTAAAATTTTTATGGCATAATACTCTATGTGTAGGCTTCCTAAAAAAGTTTGTTGCACTCGATTTGAAGTTGTATAGGGTGAGTTACATTCTTTACAACCCTTACTGGTCAGAACTATGGGCAGGATTCAGAGGGTTACTTAAAAAATTTGTAACTTCCTCATTTTAGGTCCAATAGTTTTATAATTTATATAATTAAAAAGCTCTGGATGTCTAGTTTCATTCAAAATAGTTTCATTAAATTTTGATCTCTGTAGATCAAAACTTACCATTTGTGGTACGAATAAGTCCTTAGGGTCTAATTCCAGCAATTCTATTTCCTTGAGGTTTTGGTTAATTTTCCAACCCAAACTAAGAATTTCTATATTAATTCATTAAGAACAAACTCTATAATCATCATATAACATTATATAAAAGAGAAAAAAAGAAACCATAATAAATCACATTACCCTAATATCCAACAAAATTCAAGAATCCTATCTCAAATATCAAGCTTGAGCTAAAAGGAAGCAATTTTGGGTATAGATGTAGAAGTGGGATGAAGAAATGAGGATATAGAGATGAAGTTGAGGAAGAAAAATGGAAGGGAAAAGGCTGATGGTGGCTACATGAAATTTTGGGGAGAAATTTGGAAAAATTTTGTGTGTTGATCATAAAGGAAGGATGACTCATGGAGGTGTGATTGATGGACTTTAATATGTGCTAAATTTTGGTTGAGTTTCCCTTTTTTGTGGCTAGCATGATGCCACTAAGAGGGATATGAGTGACTGAATTATAGCTACTCATTTTAGGGTTTTAACTAGTATTCTTATGATCCAACACTATAAATTTTCACTGATTTGGTTCTTGCGTTACAAAACACTACAATTCAACCAATTTCCTCCAAACTAACAAAACAATACTAAATGGCTACATGAAATTTTTCTACAAGAAAACTTGATTTTTTTTTTCTAACCCTCTAACCCTAAATTCACATTTTGATACTGACTATTCGTATATCTCTAATGCACTATAATAAATCAATTAATAATACTAATTAGATATATCATTTTTCGGGATGTTACAAAAATCAAACTCCTTTTTGAACCTTAGAATGTACAATTATAGAAAACTGCAGGAAACCGCATTATAGTATTTTATTGGTACAAATAAATAAATTATACCTTTTTGAGAATGGAAATGTAGTGGTTGATAGTTTGCTACATTTTTCATTCCATAACCTAACCACCACTTAATTAGTTGCCCTTTAAATTGTACTAATGTATATGTAACGGAGAGTGGATCCTCTGTATATGTAATGTAACTACACTTTTTTGTACTTTGTACTAAAGGTACCATTTCATTTATGAAACTGTTCAATTTGTACAAAGCTGAAACCTGAGTAGTTAGCAAAGCGTATGGCTCCGAAATACAAAATTGTACATACACAGAAAACCAGGAAAGGATGACGAAAAAAAAAGGGCAGAAAAGCTAGTGCAGTTAAACATGTGATCCCAACTCCGTATTCTCGTCTCTCATTTCTTCTCCTTCTTTTTTTTTTGGGTTATGTTATTTGTACATATCCAAAATCCAAACACCCCAACACCCTCTCTCAGCTTTTTCTCTCTCCATCAATCATTTCACTCTTTTCACTTTCTTTTATAATTTTTTTTTCTCCTTTCTATCTCTGGGTGTCCAAGATGTCTACCTACCCCAGTGGTACAAAAAACATTTCTCTTTTTTTTTTTTTCCCTTAACAAATAAATACTTGCACATTTTATTGGGGGGGTATACTTAAGGTCTACGAATTCTTGAGTAGGATGATATGTGAATTACTGTAACTCTTATCCTTAACAGTCTTCCACTGCTCAGCTACATCATTAGCAATCTTAACGGCATCAGAAGAGGTTCCATGAAGACCTCTTCTTGTAAAGCCCACTGTGTATAACCCATGCTTTCCTTTCCAACCATTAGGGAAGGGCGTTTTCGGCATTCCATCTTCGGTAAAAAAATCACAGCTCTGAAAGGGAAAGAAAAAAAATATCAAATAATTTGAAAATGAATTAAGTATGTGTCCATATGATGAGCTATACTAAGATACGAAGAGAACTTAAATACGATGTGTAATCTTGGAATAAAAAACTAAAAATGATGCATCATACTTTGGATTTTAGTGACAGCACTCATATGAGACAAAATTTTTCAGACGATGGTAGCCAGACCCTTTACCCACAGAAAAAGAAAATATATTTTTTAATTTGATTAAACAATATTTTTTGTCAATGATTAAATAATAATTAAATTTGAAGAAGAATGAATTGACCAAAGGTGGGCCCGAGCATAAAAAGGAGGTTTCCGCAGAGCACCACCGCCTGTGTATTAGTCAAAAAACAGAGCATAAAAATACTCTTTTGGTGTGACTTTTACGAGTTGCAACCGAGATATTTCATGACCATTACCACATCATGAAACGTCAAAAGTGCAGAGCTTTGAATTCGGTAAGCAATTTATTAATATGAAGAAAAGTATGCACGTAACTATATACTTTAAGAATTTATTAACAAGTTTTTCTAAGAGCACTTATTAATAATATAGCTTTTATAATAAAGTAATTTTTTATAATTTGTATTAAATTATAAACTATAAAGTTATACTTTTTTTATATATTTTATTTCAATTTCAATTTTTAACAAATGTTCTAAAATCAGTTCTTTAAAAAAAGAAAAAAAAATTTAGTGGTAGAACCCAGCACAGACCCCAAACTGATTTTATCCTCTCTTTTGCATGAAGAAAAGAAGACATTTGTAGGTTTCTGCTCTCTGCATGTGTCCCAAAGCCTAGAAAGTGATAGGTCATGAGTGCTTCATAATAAGATAGAGCTAAAAACGCAACAGATCAGGTCAAATTTTTAACCTTGAGCCAAGTAGGCACGTTGCTCTTGTATCCCGTTGCCAAGATTATAGCATCAAATTCCTTTTGTTGTCCATCCACAAATTTGGCACCATTTCTTGTTATCTCCTTCACACCTTCCATCACCTGCAAGAAAAAACCCTAACAAATCTTAGCCTCAACTATGGCAAAATTGATGTGCCCCTAGCTTTGGTAAGTACAATACTCTTAAATCAATAAATCGGGGTTGTTTCATTTCCCTTAAAATATTGTACCTTAATGTTACCCGATTTTATTTGTGCTACTTGACCAACATCAAGGACAGGGGTTTTCCCTGTGGCAAGTTTTAGTTCAATTGGACCGGTTTTGGGCCTTCTGATGCCATAGTGAGTTGTGTTGCCCAACATGATGCTAGCCATTGCCAAGAGGAACTTGTCTACTACTTTTAGGGGAAGCCATTTGTAGAGTGCCATAGCTATTCCAAATGATGAGAAGCCAAACATCTCCCTAGGAAGAACATGTACCTTGCATCATTAAAATTGCACACCCAAAGTCAGAAAAAAGGACACACTCTCAAGTATGAGTGTATGACGATTAGTTACCCAAACAGGAAAAACGTACACATGACGTCAATCATCAGTACTCGAACAATTATTACACATATCATGATTAATGATTAATTAATAATACCAACAAAGACTACCATTTACCAAGAACAAGAACTTACAGAAATTTGATAGTCACTTTTAGAGTACTCATAAAAAATGTTATTGTCTATATTATTTAATACTCGATACTTCAACTTTTTCTATTAAAAATATAGTAATAAAAGAGATAAAATTGGCACACAAAATAAAGATGTTAAGGTCTTTAATAATATAAAAGGGAATGTTACAAATCCGGAAGGATGTAATTAGACTTTATGGCAAAAATCATCGTGGTAATTTGATAACATAAAATGAGAGAGTCCATTATTCGTGTAAGGATGACTAACAATACCACATCATTGACAATTAAATTATGGCAAAAGTTGCGATCCTCAAGCATTTTTTTCTAATATAAAATAACAATTATTATTATTAGTATTATTATTATTATTATTAAAAGAGAGGGAACTTACTGTATTTCTTGCAACCATGTAAGGTGTGGCATTGTGCCTACAAAGGTCCAAGCTAACTTCCATACCAGAATTCCCACAACCAATAACCAAAACCTTCTGGTTCTTATACTCAGAACCAGACTTATACACACTCGTATGAGCAATAGGTCCATGAAAGAGCTCCATCCCATGAATCCTAGGAATCACAGGCTCAGCATTCTCACCAGTAGCAACAACAAGCCAAGGCGAAATGTAAACAAAATCTTGGGTCCTAACAACCCAAATCTCCGAACTCGAATCAAACTCAGCACTCTCAACTTCTTGGTTGAACCTCGGGTGAATGTTGAAGTGTGAAGCATAGGACTCCATGTAAGAGATGAACTGGTGCTTTGTTGGGTACTTTGGGAAGCCTTGAGGGAACCCCATTAATGGAAGCTGGCAAAACTCTTTGGGTAGGTGAAGTTTGAGACGGTCGTAGGTTCTGTTTTGCCATAGAGAAGCTATGCAATCGCTTCTCTCGAGAATCACGCATGGTATGGAGTGCTCTGAGAGGCATGCAGCTACGGCTATGCCTGAAGGTCCAGCACCTACGATGATAGGGCCATGAACCCACACGCACTTTGCTTGTTCTTGTTCTTTTTCTTGTTCTTTGGGAGAACCCATAACACTGATAATAAGGAAGGACCAAGAAGGGTAAAGGGAAACCTCTTTTTGTTTCTTCTTTTGTTTTTGGTTTTGTTTTTCTGGTTGAAGTTAATTGCTCTACTCTGTGTTTCTTGACTTTATAGTGTGTGTGTGTGTGTGGTGGTGGTGTGGGAATTTAAAGAGGTAGGAAGGGGTAGCGTGACGTGGGAAAGATTGTCAAAGGAAGGGCTTCAGGGTGTGGTTCGAACGTTGAGCCTTTTAAATGCATGGAAAGAAAGCATGGAAGAGAGAGAAAGAGAGAGAGAGAGAGAGACAGAGACAGAGACAGAGATTTTTCGAGAAAAGAGAGCTAGAGAGGGTATGGCGGTGGGGGAGGGGAGTGGTGTAACTGAGGCGTGAAGGTTAAGAAAAGGATTTGATTCTGTTTCTCAAGGCTCTTTCTTCTCAGCAGAGAGAGGGAGAGAGAGATGAACTGCAATGGCCAAAATATATAGGTGTATAATATACATGTTTGACTTATATTATTTGAAAATGTATTTTTTTTATTTTTATATTAATTTATTTTTATTTATTATTAGGTGGAGTGTAAAACTTAAATTAAATAAGATTTATATCTTACTAATAATAGATAGGAGTGAATTGATATAGAACTGAAAAAAATAATGAGTTTAAATAATATTTTTTTACATTTTTCTGCATACCATTTTTTTTCTTTTTTTTTTTTCGTTTTGAAGTTGATTTTATCTGAATGACTTGGAGCCACCACACATCATTCAATTTTTTTTTTTAACTTTTAACTTTGACACGCTTTGTCAGTACTCTGTAATTTATGTGGCTCATTTTTTTCGACAGCCATATGCAAGGTTTTGTTATCCTGCGTATAAATGCCGGTTGTAATTTTTTATAGAATATATTTTTTATTAATTTAATTATTGGGTTATAATTACTTATAATAAATATCAGTTATACTAAATTTTATCGAAATTAAATATTAATAAAAGTATAATCAAACAATATTTATTTATATATATTTTAAATATATATATTATGTTGATTTTGAACTGCATTAAAAATATATCAAATAATTTTTGATTAATATAAGATTTTATAGAGATAATCTATAAAATATAAAATTTTTAATTAACAGTGAATTTTGTAAAAAATTACAATAATAAAAAATTATTCAATAATATAACAATTACTTAAAGTTATATATATATATATATATATAATTTTTTGATAAGTACTATTTATTATTTATTTTAATTTACATTTTGTGGTAATAACTATGTTTTTATTTAATTTTTTTACATGTATTCTGAAAGAACATATATTAACAAAATCCTTGATATACTCATCATTTACAAATATCATAATTATTTATAATTAATCTGATCTATTGTTTATGTTACACTTACACTTTTATCACATGCTCCTGATTTACGAGATACGCTGCTAGTGTGATATACGTTTGTTCAATTAACAATTTATATCGGGATTTTATTTTCTATGTGGGATTTGAATTTAACACATTTATTAATATGGGATTTGGGTTGTATTTACAGTAATATGGCTTTTATAAAATTGGAATTCTATTTTTTGTTTTAAAATATTTTAATGAAATAGAAAATTATATTTTTGTTTTAAAAATATTTTAGATTTTTTGTTTGTTGTGAAATTGGAAATTTTGATTTCTAATTAAAATTTTTTATTAAACCAAAATCAAAAGTTTTGATTTTATTTTAATAAAAAATTCTATTAAACAGAAATCAAATTTTCTAATTTTATTTAAATTTCATATCCCTATAAAATCCTTTAATTTCCATATTGTAGTACATATAATAAACAGATCCCATATTAAAAAAAAAAGACCCATTTATATCAGCTACCAATTTTCAATAACTGAAATTTGAAAAGAGAAAAAGAAAAAGGCCTCTTGGCGAAAATTTACTGAGGTAAAAATATTATTCATTGTACAGCTATTTGCCCAAACTGCCCTAATACAAACAAGTGCTATTTCGTATGTGGATTAAAATATAGATTTTGGGTTTTGCAATATGTTACGTTATATGACTGTTTCCAAAAGTTGGAGGGTGGGAAAGGACATTTTGGAGGCATTGGAGGCTCCAAAATGGCACAGCAAATAGTGGTGTTGCAACTTGCGAAACGAGAAGCGCGTGTGTCGGGAAGCCGCGCGTGGGGTCGACGTGGAAGTGCACGGATGCATAAAAGGGGAAGTGGCTTGTGTTGTGCTGTGTTGCGTTGCGGGGGAAGAAGTAGACGGAGATGCCAACATTACGCACAAAGGAAAGGAATTAAAAGTTGCTGCATGCTGGGAAACAGCTTGGAGAGCTTCTTTGTGCGACAAGAGTCCTAGTTTCCATTTCGGGATACTTATAAAGTTTTCTTTTTTTTTTTTTAACGAATCCCTTTATAACTTATTATAACATCTATAAAATATATATATATATATATATATATATATATATTTTGTTTGAATTTTCAATATACAGAGTTTAGGTTTAAATATATTTTTAGCTTCTTTAAATATAAATTATTGTAATTTTGATCCTTCTAAAATGTCACTATTAAGGTTAATTTTTTAGTCTCTTAATCTATGTATATTTTTGGTTTTGGACAGGTATTTTGAAATGAAGGAAATATAATTTAATATTGAGTCTAAATAATATGGACCAAAAACCTAATATAATGAAAAAAAGAGGAACCAAAATCATAACAAAAATTATAGAGACCAAAACTAAAATGACACATAATTATATGGATCAAAAATATATTTAAATCTAAAATTTATTAAATTTCATTTAATCTAACTCAAGTTCGATGGATCAACTACGAGAGTTATTTTTCTTACAATTATTTTTTTTAATTAAACAAACATGAAATTGAAGCTTTATTTAATAGAAACAAATGTCAAAATTATTGTTGTCCCAGTCAGATATGGAGAGTGAGGCGAGGGAAAGGCGTTGAGTATATATCCATGAGGTGTTTATATCATAAGTAATTAATATGGGGATCCAATGAATGCATAGATTATAGGATCTAAGTGAGGGAATCATGGAAAGATTAACGGGTGGGGGATTTGCCCACGTGGGTGTTATGCAAGGCTAGAATTCTAGGTCTTTGGGGTTAGGCAGTTACAAGCAACAAACAAGGTCATGAGTTGGGTTTGTGAGGGAATGCCCATGGTTGGGGGATCAAGTAATCCAAATAGATCATAAGTCTCTCAATCTTGAGCTTTTAAAGGGTGAAGAGACTTAAATGGGGTATCCTTACTCATCAAGTTAATAAGGAGTCTGGGTGGCCTAGTAATTTGGAAGAATCATAAGCACCTTTCAGCCCCTCTAGCTCTTAACGAGTGAAGAGGCTTAGATAGGGCTTCTTTGCTAGAGTAGATAGGGAGGCAAGGTGGTTTGGTAACCCAATGGACTTAAAACACTTGAATCAACCAAGTTTATATTAATAGGAGATGATCTAGTGGGAGAAATGATTAATTGTGAGAGTAAAATGAGTAAGTTTTGACCATTAGATTTTATATGAATGGTTAAGATTAAATAAAAAAATTATATAATTTTTTTAAGTGAGTGTGTAACCTTTAAATAACTTTTAATTTTACCATCCGCATATAGTTATACGGCTAAGATTTGCTCCTCTCATCTCTTATATAAAAACACCCCTCTCACTTGATACATTCTATATATATAGGGAGAAGATCGAGTGAGAGGAGTGATTAATTATAAAAATGAGAGGAACAAATCTTAACCATTAGATCTTACATAAATGGTTAAAATTAAAATATAAAATCTTAAAATTAAGTGAGCCTAACTCAAACATAAAAACTAGCTCATGGAGAAAGGGTTATCCAAGTGCTTATAAAGACTATCTATGTCATATCCTTAAGTGATGTGAGACTTTAATACACCTCCTCACGCTCAGGACTACACATTTGGAGGTAAAGTTTACAGGACTGGATATTTGCGAGTAGGCTAATATCAACCACAGGATGGGCTCTGATGCCATCTTAAAATTGAGTAGGTCTAACTCAATCCCAAAAATTAACTCATATATGGGAAAAGGGTTGTCCAAGTCTTTATAAAAGTTATCTATGCCATGTCCTTAAGTGATGTGAGATTCTAATATAAAGTCATATGACTTTTTTAAGTAATCATGTAACCGTTGAATAATTTTAAATATTGACAATCTATGTATGATTATATGGCCCGAATTTTCTCCTTTTACTCTCATAATAAACCGCTTCTCTCATGTGTGTGTATATATATATATATATTTTCGTAAATTGGTTAAGGAATATATCAATTATATTAGTTCATTAACTAATCAACATATTTATAAATTATAAATAAACGACTGAAATAATATTACCTAATATAAAAACAAGTATTTTTCTAACCAGGACAGCAGATCTCTTCGAATATTGGTTGAGAAATTAGAAAAAAAAGAAATTTTAATAAAATTATTGCATTATAAATATTTATTATAAAAAGTAACAATTAGTAAATATTTAATGAGTTTAATTTTGATATAGTGACAATATGAACTAATTTTACATTATTATCCAATCAAAACTTATCATATATAAGATTTTTGAAATAATAGGTGTGAGAGTCAAACATGTTTATTAATATGACAAAATATGATTAGATGATGATATAAAATATTTTATATTTTTAATATATTAAAATTAAATCCATATTTAATATCATATTAACAAGAATTTAATTTTTTTTTGACAAAACAAGAATTTAATTTTGATATATTATTAATATAAATTTACTTTTATAATATCATTCAATTATATAAAGTTATACCAGAAAAAATATTTGACTTTTATAATTATTACTTAAAAAAGTCACACATAACATAATATATAATTTGATAACAATATAACACTCTTTACACTATTATATTAAAATTAATCTTTATTAACTCATCAAATAATCATAGTTAATTAGAAAAATATGAACACTGTATCAATTTCACATGTACGTGGCTTGGTAAGTTGGCTGGTGAGAAACTAATGACACGTCGACGCCATATTGCTAGCCGAAAGGTGCTCCACGGCAGGAAAAAGGGTGGATATATTGCTCTACCAGCTGAATATTTTTGTTTTCCCTCTTTTAATTTGTTGAGTTACACAATTGAAGAGTTCTTATATATGATTAACAGTACCTTTTTTTTTCGATACTTACGATTAACATTACCTATCTACACGAATGTAAGGGGGATGTTTTCGGAAGGAGAGTTTTTCTTCCGCCATAACTCCATTAATATGGGATAACTTCTTACAATATGCATGCGTCCGTTCAATTTAGAATTTTCTTCCTTTTGAAAGAAAGAGAACTAAAGAATTTTCATGGATTCAATTATATACTTGCATGCATTTTCATTCTTTACACATATTTTAATTTATGATTTTATTAAGAAATTATACAACATGGTTCGTTTCTATTGAATGATGTCAAATACGAGAAGTGATAATTCCTACACTTCTTTCTTCCTTTATTCTTTTTCTATAGAATCTGTTCTTTTCTCCTTCTCAATAGCATAACAAACAAAGCCTTCTCTAAATCATTAATTTAGATTATAAATAAAAAATTCCTTCCAAAAAAATTACTTTTACAAATTAAAGAGTATTGTTTTTTTCCTTTTGGATGCGTGTAGTTTTATAATGTATAAATAACTTAACTTCATATATAATTTCTGCTGTAGTTAAACTCTTTCAATGATATATAACTAAAATAATATTATAGAAAGAATAAATTTGATAGTAGATCTAAACTATTCATATGTAATATATCTACGTATATTATTTATATAATATTACTAGTAACCAAATCAAAATTCGCTATACCAATATATGAAAAGCATAATAACAAAATAGTGTAAAAAATATAACGTCTGAATAAGGTAACTGTGCCAACAAAACCATAGTCAGAAAAATAAAAAGAAAAACTAGGTGCATAATAAAACTGGATAGAAAATGACAATACTTGTTTATAGTATCAAGGATGCGTTTTAGAAGAAACGTTTCGAGCTAAATCCAACAAGAAATTTGGTCTTCGTACCATGTTGCATTTAAAAGTTACAGAAATTTCAATTTCCCTCAGGACAAAAGGGAAAAAAAAAGTTGGTTTTCGATTATTTGTTGCCTTGGTTACGCTGATTCTTAGCAACAAGTTAAAGATTTAGTTTTAAATTTACCGACTCTTATTTCTTCTGCGCATTGACTAGTTTCATGAATGATATATATAACTAACCATACCATAATATTTCATCACTCTATTCTTATCTCCTCTTACTCTTATAATAAACTACTCATCTATGTAATATGCCTCCTATATATAGGGAGAGGATCAAGTGAGAAGAGTAGTTAATAGCGAAGATGAGAAGAGTAAATTTTGATAATTGGATCTTACATGAATGGTCAAAATTAAAATATAAGATCATGTGACTTTTTTAAGTGATCATATGATCTTTACAAAACTTTAAATCCTGACCATCCATATACGATTATACGGCCCAGATTTGCTCCTCTTATAATAAATCACTTCTCTCATGTGATATGTTCCTTATATATATATATATATATTGAGCTAGTTATAATTGTTATAATAAATTCAATTTCTATTACCGGTAATTTCACGTAAAGGAGGAGTATATTACTCTTAGATTTAGTGTAATCCTTTGTCAACTCTTCATTTGTCAATTCACAATAGATTCACTTAGAGATTTCTCTTCGTTTTCTTTCTTAGCTCATTGCCCTTTTCTTCCTTTGGCCTAATACCTTGCATGGTATCATATAGATAAAAAAAATCCTATACGATCTTTTGGGTCACTATTAGCTTTCACCCCAAGATTCACACCTTAAAATTTTATCAGCTCTGTCTCCTTCAAGCTTGATAAGGAGAACTTTCTATCATGGAAAGAGCAACCAATGGCAACCATAAAGGGTTTCAAGCTCTAGAGTTCTATTAACAAGAGTAAAATCCCTATAACAATTATACATCATATCATGATTAGGCTCTAAGAAAAGTGTCATAAGAATTCCTAAACTGGGGACAACAGGATTGTCCTGGCTTCTAGGTTCAATGTTTGCTCGTTTACAATAAGAATGGTTAGTTGTGAAAACTCCTCCTAAATTTAGGATTGACTAAAGTCTATTTTGTCTCTTAAACCAAAGATAAGGTAAAGCAATTGAAGACTCAATTTAGGTTCATAAAGAATCATGGTCCAGTACTTGATTGTTTGTTTCAAGTCAAAAAGATTGTGGACAACCAACACTTGTTTAGTTCACAACACTTATTCCCCTTAAGCACTGTCTCGAGTTCAAATCTTGTTAATGGAAACAACTAGTTTTGACAGAGCTTTCCGTCCATAGTGAGCCAACCAGAGTCAAGTTAGATTAGTTGAAGTCAAACAAATTTTGGATTTTGGTGATATAGACAAAAAAAGCTTGTAAACACTCTTGCTATCAATAACTCCTATTAATATAGCAGATCGAATTGAAGTTATTCTTGATGGCTTAATAGAAGATTGTGATGCTCTTGTACACCAACTATTTCTAGATTTGACCCATGTACTGTGTATGAGATAGAAGCCTATTTATGGCACAAGAAGAGAGAATTAAGAAGTAAAGAAAGTAATAAATAGGTATAGTCTAAGCCAACCTTGCTCAAGCTCAGCAAGGACCATGAAAGGTGGTCAACATACATGGAATAATGGTGGAAGTGGAGCCTCTAGTTATGGAGGAGGAATTGGAGTGGTGGTAGAGTCACTTGCCATGGCATACAAAGTTGAGGAGTTAGAAGAGTTTGTGGATAATTTATCAAAGACAGTAGGTTCAATTAGGCTAGCAACACTAAGCCTCAATGTCAATTTTGTGCAAATATGGCCACATATCTTTGCATTGTTATCACAAATTTGATCAACATTATCGTAAAAAATTGGTAGTGGGCAAGGTATGACTTTTACATATGTTTCACTATTTAACAATCTTACATATGTTCGTGGTTTGACCAAAAGTTTGTAAAGATAATGAAGTTTTCTTGAAGTTTCATCCTAGTATGCACCTTGTTGAATCTTAGATTACCAAGGAGATTCTTTTCCAAGGAAATTTTAGAGATGGCCTTTATGCCTTTGACATTAGCTGAATTACATTCTTAACATTTATCTTCTGATGTTGTCTTCCAATTATGGCATAATATGCTAGGGCACCCTTTTGCTAAAATTGTACATAGAAATATTGACTCATGTAATATTTTATTTTCATATAATGAATTGAATTATGTTTGTGTTGCTTATCATATGGGCAAGTCACATCAATTGCCCTTAATTACATCTACTATCGACTATCATACTCCTTTGGATTTAATTTTTCCTAATATTTAAGGTCTAACCCCTATGCGTTATGTACAGATGTGCTTGCTAGTTAGCGAATCTTGGGCCTAGAATGTTTTTCTTTTTCAATTTAAAGTTATAATTGAGCTTCAATTGACAGGAAAATTAAGGCCTTACAAACTAATAATGGTAGAGAATATATATATCCTCTACGTTTACTAGTTTATGCACAAGCATGACATACTACATAAGTTGAAATATCATTACACACATCAACAAAATGGTTGTCCTAAGAGGAAGCATAAACATTTCATAGGAGTAGGGCTAACCATCCTTGCTACCTCTTACATATCATTAACAATATTAGAGTGATGCATTTTTAACTGCTACACAGCTCATCAATATGTTGCCTTTACCAAATCTTAGCCATCTTAGTCCCTTTGAGCTTTATTTAGCAAAATCAAGACCATAGTTTCTCAAAAATATTAGGTTGTGCCTGTTACCCACATATGTATCAAACCATATAACTCCCACAAACTATACTACAAATCACTTTAGTGTACTTTTCTTGGCTATGCCCTATAACACAAAGGATATAAGTGTCTAACACCTACTAGCAAGGCTTATACATCTCAAAATATGATATTTGATGAGCATCTTTTTTCATTTAAGCATCATACTGCATTCTATCCTCCTTCCTTATTGATCAAAATAGCACCATACTTGCTATACTTGTCATTTCACATTCACTCTCTCCATAGAATGCCCCAATTGATTCTAGTTAATTGCTGCCTATATTTGACTCTCATTATATTGAGGTCTCCAACAATCTTGCTAGCAGAAAGTCATGCAAGATCATTACTAATGCAACATGCACCTTCTTCAACCATTTATCCAAATCTTGTTCCATTCTTCTTGCTCAATCAATTCCACCTAATAACCACCCATGAACTCAAGAGTCATGTTTGGTATCTTCAAATCAAAATCATAACATATATTGTACAATTGTAGCCTTCTAAATCCTTTCTTACTGTATCTACTATGGAACTAAGTACTATCAAACAAGATGTTCAAAGTCTATACTGGTTAAAATTCTTGCCATAAGAATACTCGACCCTCCTTAAAAATAACACATAATCCTTAATCCTTTTGTCACCCGATTGACAATGTATTTGCTGCAACAAAACCCTATAATGAAACCATTCAATCATACAAGCTTAGACTTGGGGACAAAATCTTTCACTAGAGCGAAGGTGTTGATTTTGTAAAGATTAGTAGTTTCATTGTTAAACCAGCCATAATTCGACATATGCTCATTATTGTTCCTTCCAAAGGATGGCAACTTATGCATTTGAATTCACTAGTGCTTTCTTAAATAGGGAGTTTGTAGAGTAGATATTGATGACTCAACTTGAGAAATTTCAATTTGAAAATCCTCAAATGGTTTGCAAACTTCTCAAGACTTTGTATGGGCTTAAACAAAATCCAATGGCATAATTTGACAAACTTGGCTCTGTATTGCGGCAATTTGGCTTCACTAACATAAAGATTGACAATTCTATGCTTCTTAAAGTTACTCCAACATACACTATCTACATTATGATATATGTTGATAGTATCTTGATAACTAGAAGTGGTACAACTAAGATTGACTCTTTCTCTTACTCGGTCAAGTTTTGCAAAAATAAAAAACCCAGCCTAGTTTAATCGAATGGCAGGTCATGCATATCTAAAAATCAAAATCATTTGGTTTTTTTAAAATAAAAATATATGATTTTATAAAATTTTAACTTTTTGAAAAAATAATTGGTGGGGATTTACTTACTCTAAGAATAAGTCTTGTACATTCACTCTATTAAATAACCTTTTATGGAGATTGAATTTTATCAATCCAACCATTAAAATATGTGATATTATCTTATTGATCAAGGTTACTAAATTTTAGCAAATTTGGACATCAATAGGAATATAATCTAATAATCAACATTTACTGATATTTCAAAACTATATTATATGTCAAAATAAAGTTATATGATGGAGCATCAACACATTTTTAAATTTTATGAAATTTTATACATTTGATCTACTTAATGGGATGTTTCAATTTAACAATTAGATTAATAAAATTCAATATGCACAAAGTTATTTAATGGAGTAAGTATGCCAAGACTCACTCTTGGAGTCCGTGGATCCCCACCCAAAAGTAACAGATAACTTTCCTAAGTCATTATTTAGCCATTGGGGCCTTGAAGTAAGAGTTACATTAAGGCTAAGACTCTTTCATTTATAACTAAATATTTGGTTTCCAACTCCTCCACTATTTGATACGGGACTAAAATTATGGGGAACAAGCCCTTTCATTTTATAACTAAGCATTTCACTTTCAATTCCTCCACTATTCAATGTAGGATTAAAATAGTTGGAAGTAGTTGCATATACGTTGTTTTCTATAGGGGTTTCTACTGCAAGTGATATGTTATAGGATATTCACTAGCTTGTAATTGACATGCTTTTTATTTTATACCTTATGAATTTTTATATATGTATTTAATTATATTCGGTTTAGTCAGTGACCTAGTGCTTTGGCCAAGTTGATCATCACGTTAAGTTTTATATATATGGCCTTTGGGGTTATCCATCTCACCCATCCAAATATATCTATGACTTCCTTACTAAGGCAAGCATGGATAATAGTGAACCAATCCTAACCCTTTGGTCAGCAGTGTTAAACATTTTACATATGGCTACACAAGATTCCATAATATATCCCTTTATAGATTTGTAGTTGGTGCTCTTCAATATGCCACTATAATTAGACTAAAATTGCCTTTGTAATCGACAAAGTTAACCAATTCATGCAAAATGTAATGAAGATAACCGAAAGTCAACCATCGTAAACCTTTCATAATCTTAGTGACTCCTCGTAGAATGGTCTAATTTTTCATAAATGTCATGACCTGAGAAGCTCTTAGCCTTTTGTGATTTTGATTGGGCTTAGATGTAGATGATAGAGAGTCAACCATTAGGTACTATATTTTCTTGGAATCTAAACTCATATGTTGGTCCTCAAAGAAGCAAAGTGTGGTATCTAAATCAAATACTATAGTAGAACCTCGTAGCTTATATGTTGTTATGGCTAAAATGGCATGGTTGCAATCTTTTTTTGGTGCACTCCTTATTTCCTACGAAGGTCCTCCAATTCCCTCCAATTGTCTATGGTGATAACTTGAGTGTAGTCCTCTTAGTTGCTAAGCCTGTTATCCACAAATGCACCAAATATTTTGAGTTAGACCATTTTATAAGGGTGTATTTGAGAGAAAAAATTTAACAGTTTGATGTAAGGAATATAATCGTTATAGTTGTTATGACTAGTATTTAGTTTTATGCCACTAATAAATTCATCTAAAAGAGAATTATATAACCTACATTCAGTGTAATTGTTTATCAGCTTTTCATTTCAGAACTTACAATAGTTTCAATAAGAGATTTATCTCTTAGCACATAGCCTTCTTCAACCTTTGGCTTCATACTTAACAATTTCACTTAAATATGATTAATTATGTTTATTTTCTATTTTCACTACTCAAATTCAAATCTTTAGTAGATATACAGAAGATTTCATATACCTGTAGCTTGTGGTGGCATTCTTCATGATTCTTATGGTGGGTTCACTCATGGCTTCTTAGCAAACTTAGGTTGCTGCCTAATTACTATTGGAGAGATTTGGGGATTTTCTATGCTCCAGATATTGCTTGTTGATGGGTTTTCATTATGTAGTGATGGATCTTGATTCCTCCAGTGCTCTTTATCTCATCCACAGGTCCATAGAATGCACAAACCCATACGTTAGTCTCATTGGCAAAGTGTAGCAGCTTCATTGAGATTGGGAGGTAGTTCTTACTCATGTCTATTGCAGGCAAATCACATAGGTGATTTTGTTGTTGGTTATAGTCATCCATAATCACTAGGGCTAAAATAATTTATTGCTTCTTTTGTGGGTCTTGGCTTTATTATTAGGGAGGATGTTTCTCATTTAGCTTTCTCTTTGTTAGTTGTTTAGTTTGTTTATGTTTTGGGTGTTAGCCTTGATCAATTACTAAAAAAAGGGAAAAAAAAGAAAGATAGAAAGAAAGAAAGACTCATTCTCTCAAATGCACAAGGCTAACATGAGGCTAAGCCTTTAAGACTATCTTCGAAGATATTTACTATTGATTAGCATAATGACTGACTAAAAAAATACTCTTATAATAATATTACATATATACATACTATATACAAACATCCATTCATCCATCCATCCATCCATCCATCCATCCATACATACATACGTACATACATGCATGCATAAAACATATATACATATATACAATATTGATGGACCATTGATACAATTTTTTAGTTGTGTTATTAATAATTTGCCTTTGACCATGGGTTTACATTTTACATTACTTTTATATGCATTGTTATGAGATTAATTCCTCAATTAAATATCTATACTACTATATAAAGGGGCTGAGTCACTTTAAATTCCACTAGGTCACACTTATGTTTCCTATTTTACAAAATTTTTTCTCCATCCACTTCCTCTCTAACGTGGGCTTCCTTAGAGATGAAACTGCAAACATATACATAGCATTATCCATGTTCTCGAGTAGTTTTTGTTTTGATTAGGTGGTAACTTTGTCTTTCTTTGGTTTTCTTGTATTTCCATGAACACATTTATTCATTCCTATGCACAATTGGCATATACCTTTTATAGTGATCAATTAAATTTTAGAGACAACAAATAATTAGAACTTCAGATAGAAGGGATTGGGCTAATATTATTATTATTCCATGAATATAGAGGGGATAGAAGGGATTGATCGATCAGTTAAAGTTTTCATTAATGATGATTTATTTTAGATGGGACTTGGGATCTGTCGTCATCTCTCATATTGAATTTGTTAATGTCTTTTAGAACTTAAAAAATCTATGGTTAATAAGAAGGGGAAAGAAAAGGAACAATAGATACACCATATATTCTTAGGATAGGTCACAAATACTTCTAGGCTATAGTTGGCACAACCATGGCTTCTGCTTTGAATATTTATCGATTATGAATAATGGATTATGGATTATGGCCTATAATTTGATAAAAAAGAATAATTGAATTAGAAATTTTCAAGTATATGTGTGAAATTTTCAAGAATTATTAGATTGGTGCATAGATATAGTGCTAACTAATGGTCTTATATCTTGCTCTTCCATTGTATGTGTTGTTTTAGATATGTAATGTTGATTGAATTGTACTCATGGTGTCACTTTGAACAAAATTTATGGTATGGATTATGACAATGTTATTAGATTATATTGCTAATGGATGATGATTTGCAATCTAATGGCAATGAGCCAATTTCAGGGAAGGAGTTACCACTAATGGTAATCAACATTCCAATGGAAGATAGAAGCATCAAATTTCAATTGCTCTTGCTGCATCAGTTTGTATAAATGCACAAGTTATCGTTAATACATTCATTACTAATTTTGATGTGAAAACTTTTACGGTTGTAGATTTTTATGATATTAAATTGGATGCACTGTCAGTATAAAAGAATTTTACACTATCTTCCAATCATATTTTTTTTTATTTGAAGGATATTTAAGGTAATAGTTGGCTGAGTCAAACACTTTTGTTGATATGAAAAAATTAAATTATTAAAATAAATATACTGACAATTTTTTTGAACAAGATGCAAGGAAATAAAAAATATTTCAGATATGCAATCACATTTTGATCTCTCATTTAGAATCATGACTCATAACATGACAAATCAATGACATTTGCAGAAAACTCATTTTATAATTATTTATAAATATATAATCCATATAGACATATAATACTTACACAAAAATAAAACAGCAAAAGGGGTCACTATCAGCTTATATACTTTTAATGCAAAATAATAATAATACTGATACTATAATAGTTTTCATTAATAAATCCTTGAGTTTTGGAAAATTGCAAAATAACTTATATATTTTTATTGATTTTCCACTAATATCTTCCCATCTGAGGCAATTTTATTCGAGCACTGTGGGCTACTTAAATATGAGCATTTCTCTTAACTGAGATTCGAACCATAATTCATCACGTTGTGGGTGGACTAGCGCCCCCTTACCGCTAGACTAAACATCAATTGATAAAATAACTCATATATCAGAAATATATAAATGGGTCATATAAACTTTATAGATTAATAATAGATGATCAAAGAATATATGAAAACCTACATATCCTTATCCTACACTTTTTTATTTTTAGGGTATTGACATAAAATTGGTCATATAACATACAAAATTTTTTTGGATAAATAAATTTTGAATTAACAAATGAGAAAAATATTCATATTGACCCCTATAATTATTAAAAATTTATTTATCCAAAAAAGTTTTGTATATTATATGACTAATTTTATATCATTACCATAAAAATAAAAAAAAAATGTGGGTTGACAGCAAGATATTCACATAAGTTCTTCAAAGCTAAAATATATTCGTGATGCAATATATCAAGAATTGATAATGTTTCTTAGTAGGTGTAAATTGATTTTATTGTATACTCTTATAATATAATTATGAATTACTAATAGTTATTTTTAATTTATTACACTTATTTCTAGAAATCTCAACCTATAATAATGTTTGAAAAATTAATTGTTCATTCATAAATCATTTTACAATTATTTGTGAATACATGTGTTTATGTTAGCAAACATACCGATATATAATATTTATACATTATTTTCAATTTGTCGTGTTTCTACTATATATGACACATCACATCTATTTGTACTTTTATCTTTTTATGAATTACATTAATATCTAGAAAATATAGAAATATAGAAATATAGATATACAAATATATTGAGTTATATTAATCCCCAAAAAATTACAAAAGACACCTAATAGGTAGGACAGTGCCCATTAAGCAACTAGTTATCATAATTATGCTGTCCTTCACATAATTACCTTATTTAATATTTATCTATTTACATAATTAAAAGGTAGCATGACTGGGATTTTTAACATTTCTTAACTAAAGTTTAAGAAAATAGTTTTAATCTAAAATTCAGGAACATAGAATGTACACAAGCAAATTTGGAATAAATTTATGAAGAGGACGTATGTGTTCAATTTTTAAAAGTTAGAGGGCGAATTTAAATTCTTTATTACCTAAAGAATGAATTTGGAATATTTATTACTTAGATGATGAATTTTTTTGAAAAAAAGAAGTTAAGGAACAAATTAATTATTTTTGCCTAATTTCAATGATGTGGACTATTTTGCACTATTTCAAATTGAATGTAGAGATGATAAAATGGGTTAAATCAAACATGTTGATTCCTTTCATCCACCAAAAATGACAGATGGTTTGCATTTTGTAACTTGTTTTCCTATGCAAGTTATTTTGACATACACCGCATAACTTGCGGGTGTGACCAGATGGGGTAGCTTAACCTATCAAGTCTTTTTTTTTTTTTGGTATGCATTAAGTGTTTCAATCTTGTTATTTTTTCAATCTACTTTTAAGTTTGGTGGGTAACCTGCTTAACCTGCCAATTTTGTTTGATATGGATTAACTTGCCAACTCATTTTCCTTTTTTTTTTTTATAAATTTTAGATGGATTAACCTGCTAACCTGCCATAAAACAAAATGAGTTGACAACTACAAACCATTTTAGCAGCAAGAAGTCAGCTGGAATTCTTTCATATGCACTTTTAGACAAAGAAGGGAAATATGGATCAAAGAATGCTATCTAGTTTCTAAAAGGCTATTGTTTACATAATGCATTTGTAGTAAATAGATTTTGCAATTTTGGATGAATGGTTCTTGTGGAGGCTCATAATCAGGTGTGGCATGTTATAAAACCTCAATGGTCTACAGCAACTAGAATACTCGAGGATATATAAAGGGTGCTACTTTAACCTTAGTTGTAGTGTGGGGTTTTATCTTTTGTGTGTTGTTTTGTTTTTACTTTGATTACTTGCTTGCATATTTTGAACTTTGGCTGCTTGCTCCCCTTAGGTTGAGCCTTTTATTTTCAATTATAAAAAAAAAAAAAACTTGAAACCATTTTTTTGAAATAAGTTAACTTGTCCCATCTTATTTTTAAGCTAACTTCTAGCATCATCAAGAAGGTTTACCTTTTTTGTTTTGCAACCAAATGTATGAACTCATAAAAAAAAAAGGTTCAATAGTAGTGTGAAGGGAAATTCCCAAGTCCAAAAAGTTAATATAGAGTAGAATGAGAGAGATTTTTGGGAAAGTTTGCTAACATATAGATAAGATAAGATGAGTTTGTTGAGAGGAAATTTGAAAAGCAGTTGATGACGTAGAGGAGCAAAGAGTTGGCGGACAATGGCTCACAGTGGGTGCAAGAGGGAAGGGGAGATAGAGAAGGTAGAGAGAATGATGGAAGACATAAAAAGTGTAGTGTTATTTTGTAAAACTTTAAGGATATGATTAAGGAGAGGAGTTGGAAGGAAGTGAGTCCAATATTTTACGAGTAATTACCTCTCTCTTCATTGCTTCTACTTCTACGAGAAGCAGGTCCCTATTTGCTTATCAGAAAAGTAGAAAAATTGATTAATTTTTGCTCTGAGCATAAACAAACAGCACTAAAAGTACTTTTTTTCAAAAGATTTTTAAAAAAAGTAGTTTTTTTCCTTAGAGAAGCACAAACAAACAAACTTATCTCATTTGCATGGTTGTGCCTCTTTTTTCTTTCCCGCACCATATATATATATATATGTATACGAGATTTTTGTGAATTTAAAATAATTAAATTTGGGATAATTTGATTCCTTTTACCATATTAATAATAGTTGAGAAAATACCTAGATTAGGCATGTAGTTTGGTACAATACATCAAGCTAAAGAGTTTTGGAGAAACTTTGGTGGAGTGGTTGACTTCAATATTTGTCAATTATATGCAAATAAGAGTAAGGTTGATAATTCTGTGAATAGCTTTAGGCTTGTTTGTGCAAGGGAAGATCATCAAAGACCTGACAAGCGAGATCATTTAACAAAAAATCCTCGTGCAGAGACAAGAACAAATTGCCAAGCAAGAATGACACTCAAGTTAGTTTGAGAAACATGAAAATATGTGATTTGAAACTTTGAGTTAAATCACAATCATATTTTGAAAATTCTAGAAACCATTCATATGATGCCATCACAAAGAAATATTTTAGAAGCACAAGCATTGCTGATAGATTTAGCAGATGATGCTGGCATAAGACTAAAGGAAACACATGAACTAACTAGTTTGCAAGCATATGGGAAATGTCCTTGGATATATCAAACATGCATGATCAAAATAACTATCTTTGAAGCAAACAAAAGTGAGAATTGGATTATGGTAAAACAGGTTGCTTATTAAGGTATTTTCAACGTCGATTGCATGATAATCCCTTATTTCAACATGCTACAATTAGATAACGAGAGAAAATAATTTTTTTTTTTTTTTGTGGTTGATGCAAGATGATTATTGATTATGCTATCTTTGATGATGTAATCATCTTTGATACCACATTTTTCACAAACAAAAAATAATAATAATAATAATAATAAGTCACTAGGTGTTTTTTGTGGATTTAATCATCATTGAGAAATAGTATATTTTGGAGCTTCTCTTTTGTATGATGAATCGGCTGAATCTTTTATGTGGTTATTTGAATCATTTCTAGTAGCTCAAATGCAAAAAAAAGAAAGAAAAAAAAAAGCCTAGAACTATTTTCACTAATCAATATCCTACTATTTAATCACCACGGGTTGTGTGTTTGGCATATCATGCAATAGGGTATAAGACATTTAGGGGATATGATGAAGGATGGTTCTTGTATTTTGAAAGATTTCAAGGATTGCAGGCATAATTATGAAGATGAATTAGAACTATAATTCCATGAGACTTGGGCTACATTGCTTCGTAGATGTAAAGTTGAGAATAATTCTTAGATGGAGAGTATTTATATAAAGTGGAGGAAAAATGGGCTTATTTTTATATGAAGAAGGTTTATACCTTTAAAATGCGAAGTAGTCAGCTTAGTGAAAGTTTTAATAGTGACTTAAAAGATTATGAGATCAAGCTTAGAATAGTACCTTTTTTAAGCAATTTGAGCAGATTGTAGGTTCTAAGAGATATGAGGAGCAAAAGCTGAGTACAATGCTAGGAAAAAGCTACCTTGGCCTAAGATGAAGCACTCACCATTATTGAAATATGATGGATAGATCTATACTCCTGTTGCATTTGATTTATTGCAAAATGAGTTTGATTGGAGTTCTGCTGTTTATATTATTTCTTGCAATGTAGATGATAAAATGTGTCAATATTTAGATGCCATTTTTGATAAAGTTGGAGAATACATTGTTATTGGCAACGTGAAATTTAGGATGATTACTTGTAGTTGTGGGGTGTTTGAAAGAATGGAATTGTTATGTTGTCATATTTTGAAAGCATTAAATGTGTAGGATGTGAAAAAAAACTTCAAATCAATACATTATGAATAGAGATGACAAAGCAGGCCAACCCGCTTTGGTAATATAGGTTAGTCAAGGCAACTACTTTATTTTGGGGTACGTTATTAGGTTGGCGGACTGGCTTGCCAAAAAAATTGAAAAAAAAAATGAAAAAAAAAAACTTGCTTTTATGTTTTTAATGAGTTAATTCAAACTCAAAAGTTTAAAAAATTAATGAAATTCTTATCCAAATACAATGAGATAATATCCATAAAAGGTTAAAAAAATTATTAATTTACATAATTTACATCCAAATTCAAATACTATAAGTTAATAATATAAATCAATCATAACAAAGCAATGAATCATTAACAAATCTACATTAACCATATCAAACTAACATGTAGTCCTCACAAATAAACCATAATTAGCTTATGAAAAAGGTCCATTGACATACTCATCTCATGTCTAAATGTGTTTATACTTTTTTTTTTTTCAAAGAAAAACACTAGTCCATGGGTCAAACCTGCCCACCTTTGCTTCAACTCATGGGTTAGGCAAGGCAAGTTGACCCAAAAAAAAAAAAAGATAGGATGAAAATAACAACCTAACCTACAATTTTTGATGGGTTAGGTGGGTTAACTCGGCGGGTTGTATCCATTTTGCCATTTTTCATTATGATGAGATGGAGTAGAGAAGCAAGAGGGACAGCTGTTCATGACACAAATGGAAAAGTTGTTCAAGGTAATATTAGACTAGATACCACAAAAAGATATAGAAATATATGTTCAAAATAGGTTAGATTAGGTGCTTCGTACAAACATCATCGTTTTCCTTTAATTATTACTGCAACTTGATTCGAAAGTCTCATTCTACTGATTACTATTTTGTCAGCGTCTTTAAATTTGGCCAATACTCTTGACTTGAAAACACATGTTAGAAAAAAAATTTCCGTTACTCGAATTGAGAACAAGAACCAAATGATATCATCGAACCATAATTTGACAAAAATATTAATAAATAAACAAGAATTAGGGATTTTGGTAGTATAAATAATGTTATAAGTTTAAATTTTATTACCATCAATTAAAAAAAAAAGTGCATAATCAAGAATTTTCCCCCACATTATTCCGATTAAAACTTTTTATTGGTGTCATCTTACGTGTCCTTTTAATTTGTTGGTTATATATAACAGGATCCCATTATCCCTTCTTTTGAACCAAACTTAGAGATTCTTAACTATTTTAAAAGTTTAAATTATGCTTCCCTCGCCTGAGGTAACACGTGCCTCTTTTAGATGAAGGTAAACGGATCAAGGTTGGTTTGTAGTAGTGTGTGGCGTCAATTAACTATTTTGATGTGAAATGTCTTCAATCCAAAAACCACTTTTTTTTTTTATTATATCATTATTGACAATAATGGTATAAGAACAAAATAAGCACAAAGTTTATATTTGGTTTATGTACTCTCAAATATAAAGAAAAAGACTGACGGAGACATAGAGACCTAGAACCTAATTTCCTAAAGTGAATGCACATAGTCCATGGCAGCGAGCAGGTGCGATAAGTTCTTATTATTGAGAAAGGATAAATGTATAAAATAGCGTTTAATATGTGAGGTTTGATATTAGTGCTCGAATAAGGATAGCACAACAATCGACCTATTCATCTAAGCATGTAGATGTCTAGCGAAGTAGAGACACCCAAGGAACATGCATTGCCAAACTATGATCAATGACGAAATGAAATCCGTGTACATGACTAGCTTTCAATGAATATATGATGACGAAATGAAATCCGTGTACGTGACTAGCTTTCAATGAATATATGATAGTGTTTGGATTCGGGGATCTAGAGTAACATGTTTTTGGAGTCATTTGGTAGAAAATCTACCATAGAAAATGATATCTATAAGAATCGATGGGGATCTTTGATGGGATATATATACTTAGCTGGAGCCCATTCAGGCTGTAAAATTCAAGATAACATCATCATAGTGGCTGTGATTTCGATACATATGGCGCAATTACAGTAGATTGCCTTCAATGGACCAAAACAATAGCCCGACCTAGAATGTCCTTTTCTCTTTTCCCCTTATATTTTATATTGACAAATATTTATCATGATTCATTCATTTTAATCTGTTGAAGAGTAAGAGTTCTATTGGAAAATTGACTTATATATGCTAGTTTTATCTAAACGTGAAAACAATTTACTTAGGAATGTGATACTCTCTCTATTTGGATATAATTGTTCAGTTTTAAATTTGTATATAAATTAAAGAAGTAATTGAAAAAATCTCAATATTGGAAAAATTTAGATTTATTTTATAAAATTGCCTTTATTATTTAATCTTTTCTCTTTCTTAATTATCTCTTTTCATTTACTTTCTCTCATCCACTTATCTCTCTCCTTCACTTATTAATATAGGTATAATTGGAAAGAAATAATTAATATTATCGATATTTCTTAATTAAAAGAGCAGTTATATTCGAACCGAGAGAGTAATTAATAAAGAGAGAAGAAAATTAGAGGTGTTATATCATGGAGTTTTGGTATTTGTCTATCAGAAGTTTAAATCAAATATAATATATTCCCAACATGAATATATAATATATTTATTGATTTTAATATATACACGTATACACTCATATCTATATTAAGTGTTCTATACCATGTTTATACATCTCAAATTTAAAAGCATTATTCTATAATGAGGAGGCTGATTAATCTTGTGTGGTCATGGCCTTTTTTTTTTTGGGTAAATAGTATAGACTTCCTTGAGATTTCTTAAAATGCCACTTAATTTTTGTTCGAAAATTGCACTTTATCCCGTTATGAGATTGTTCTCACTTATTTAACTATGGTTAGCTCAATATATATATAGTCTCATTCTTCAATCATTGTTTACCTTTAGCAGTTTTTGTTATGTCTTTTATTAAAAACTTACAAGAAATAAGGTAAAGCATTCTATCTTACAATTTTTCCTATATTTTCATTTGTTCGACAATCTCTTTCTATTTTTGAAAATTTTCACATGCCTTTTATTTTTTGATTTTTTGCCTTTCGAATAAGTGAAATTTATTACAAATATAGGAAATTCAATAGACGAATGTTGAATATCTTAGAAGATACTTTTATAATGTTCTAGATTTTTTAAAATAAAGACAGTATATTTCATGATTTTAATATTCAAAGGAGACTAAAATAAATTTTATAAAGTATAATATAAGCAATCTTTGTAAAGAAATTTTATTTATGATCGGATTGAAAGGTCGAAGAATCATGATAACTACATAGTAAATTTTGAAAGTTCAATTTTGTTTTGAAAACATTGATTTATTTATAGACAAAATAAACAAACTATCTTAATAAAAAAAAAGAGAGAGAACAAAGGAATTATCTTTTTTTTTTTTGTGAGTGAGTAAATTACCTATGCAACTAGTTAGAATTTCATGTTGAATTTAATCAATATAATTCCATTTTTTATAGCATCTTAAATAATGAGAGTATAAAAAAAAATTATAAAATAGAGAAGCTTCACC
Source organism: Pterocarpus santalinus (assembly GCA_031439595.1). NCBI lineage: Eukaryota > Viridiplantae > Streptophyta > Magnoliopsida > Fabales > Fabaceae > Pterocarpus > Pterocarpus santalinus. Next base: position 54,983,356 of record CM062527.1, read on the forward strand.
TTTATGAGTTTTTAATAAGACATATAACAAAGACAAGTGTGGATAAATGGCAACTAAAGAATGAGATTATGAATCAAGGTTGGTTAGTTTTTTTTTTTTTTTTTATTTGGTTTGACCATAGTTAAACAGTAAGAATATTCCATTTGAATATTTTTATAATGGAGTAGAAAACAATTTTTGACCAATAATAGATTTAAGTGCTATTTTGAAAAACCTCAAAGGGGTTTGTACTATTTAGTCTCTCTTTTTTAATTAATTGTTGCATTGAGAAGTATAAGTAGTAACTAATAAAAATTACAAAGGATAAATTCTTTTTAATTAATTTTCAATTAAGTGATATATATGCTTTTCAACTAATTATTACTTATTAAGCACAAAAAAAAAAGAATTAATTATTACTTATTGACGGAAACCGGATTGGAGGCGATAAATGGTGAAAAAGATTTTTTAAAATTTTTAAATAGAGTGATGCAATTAGCAAAAAAGATTGATTCAAAGTAAGAGACACACATCAATAGAAAAACATGTTAAAAAAAGAGAAAAATTTAAGATAAAATACCTATTTTAGTTCCTGACAAAAATTTTGAGGGATAAATTAGTTTTTTAAAATTTGAAAGTCTACAAAAAAATTTTCATCATTTAAAAGGGGAAATATATTAATCTTTTCGTATAAAAATTTTAAGAATTTTTTGGTTGTATAAATATGTACAAAAGGATTAATATGTCCCTCTTTTCAATAGTGAAGAATTATTTATAAACTTTCAAATTTTAAGGGATTAATTTATCCCAAAATTTTTTTAATGGACCAAAATAAATATTTTATCAAATTTGAAAAGAAGAGGAGAACAAAATGGGCAAGTACATCCTACCTGATCGAACCCCCACATGTTCCACCCTAATTGGGGGGCCAGTTGAAGATATCGTAAGAGGCTAGCATGAACTGACAAAAGAAAACGCTGTGGGTATTTTATATTTTGACAGGGCTATGGGTATTATTTCACTTTGCATAATGTGATATAAATAATCGAATGCTACCAATTCAAATTTCTGAACTGTAATGAGGCAGTGTGCAAAAATACATGTGCAAATGCTTTACAGAAAAAAACAAAAAAGAAAGACTCATAATTCTTTCCTCAGAAATGGTAACATTGCCCCATTTCGATCATTGACATCGTAAGCTAGCTAGTTCAAGATGATAACAATTCAAGACATATAAACATAAAAGATAGTATTCGTTTTTATATTAATGATATATATGAGCCAGCAACAACATGAAGCATGTATATGATGACCATGCTATGAGAAATTAAAATCTATAAAGGGAATTTACAATGGGAATATGCGATGTGAGACTGAACAGAGGGACGTTGTGCATTTCTTGGCCACAGTTTGTTCTGGCACATTGATGCTCACAAGTCCTTAATTTACTAAAGGTCCCCCACTATTCCCCATCTCAAAATACTTAACCTCTTACTCCTGCGCATGAGCAAGATATTGAAAGAGAATGAAGAAGCAGCAAATTGGTTCGCAATTGCTTGTTTGTTTCGACCAAATGGGTTGGCACTGGTTCAGCTGTGAGATCTTCAGGGATAAAAACATGCATGAAATGAACATCATTTTGGGACCCGAGCTTCCACTTCCTCTCATCCTTCTTCTTCGTGACAACAATCACTCATCAGTCATTACTCATTACGCATCCATTTAGTCACATCACCTGAATTATTAAGATCTAAGCAAAATCATAGCATTGACTACCATAACGGACATCCTTCAATATATATATATATATATTCAAAAAGAGTATTACTCCACATTCCGTATTAACTGCACTTTCTACGGATAAAGCTACGAAGCAATTTTGTAGAACAGTCATTTGATTTTGACAGCTTATAAATTCAGGGAAAAAAAATTGTGGATGTAATTTTCTTCCTAAATCTCTGCGTATATAGCATTACATTTATTTTTCATACATTATTAGTGACACTACTATTATATCATATTATATTAAGTCATTAAAAAATGAGTTTGATTTTGGTACAAGTTAAAGTCACAATGTCATTTAATCAAAATTTTTTATTTATATAATCATTTAAATAGTAGGTAGTTAAATTAAATATTATTATCGATATGATAATATATAACTAGATATTCGTGTAAAATTTCTTTATACTGATAATATGTATAAATTAAATTCTTAAAAAATTGGCTATTACAATTATGTTTTTCAAATCTAACACTTCTGGAGAATAATATATAAAACTTAATTAACACTAAAAATCAATCAATTACACTAATAAAAATCATTACAGACTACAGATTGTTTAATAACAAACCCTTCTTTACACTTTTTAATTATTTTCTCTTGAAAAAGGTTTGAAAGGTGAGTTTTTCCTTTATACACGCATATCTAAAGTACATATACTTAAAATTGGTGGCACTTACACTCAGAATGGATCTCATCCAATGAAAATATGGTCAAGGGACAGAATATATAAACGTTTATATATTTTAATTTTTAAGAAACAAAAAATTAGATGTGGAAACCTTTTTACTTTCGAATGCCTTATAGTATTACTCTCTTAATTATTACGTGGCTATGCAAGAATATCTATATAATTAAATTCAGTTCATAATTATTTTTTTTTTCCCTTACAAAACGAGATCGAACTTGAACCCTCCGTTTGAACTAATCAAAGGTGAGATGATACATTTTCAATGATAATAACATGATTCGGATGATCGAGAACTATCAATCACACAAGAAAAGGTACGAGCGCATCTTAAATCTAATGGTAATAGGGAAGGTGGCAGGGTCACGTTTGCGTCATGGGCAAAGAGGATGATGTCACGTGACGTAACTCCTTCGTCACCCCATTTCACCCCTTGGCAGTCACGTGTCTCGATTCAGCCAATAGAAAATTAGAATCCCTCTAAACAATGCATGCTGCGTTTTGGTCACAAGTCGAGGTCCCACTGCCACTGACAATGACCAAAACGACCTCGGCAACTTAACCTTGATGGCAATCCCTCAGAAAACACGTTAGCGGTGAAATGACACAAACCCGTGCCATATTAGGATTGGGTTCCCATGATTTGACGGTGAAGGGCATTCTCGTAATTCAAAGTATGTATACGTGTCGACATACTGTTGGATTAGATTCCTTGCTATAGAATGATTTGACTGCGATGTTAGGGTGTGGTGGGGATCTTGACGTCACAAAAAGCATGCATGAATAGGGTCCGTCCGATGGAGATGGGAAAGATGTGATCACGCGGACTACGAGGCTGCATCAGAGGCTCCAAGTTGGGTCTGAGCGTGCTATGTATATTTTGACGTCTTGTGTATCTCTGACCGAACGAAAACCCTTTCACTTCCCAATTCGTTTGTTAAAATGAAAAATCTGTACTTATAATCTTGCATTTTTCATTTACTCCCAGGACATGATGTCACGAGAATTTTCACTCCATCACTCCATCTCCCCACATAGAATATTATAGTAATTTTATGGGAGTTGCCATGTTAATCTCGACCTATGAAGTACGGATAGTATTCGAACATCAGAAAATGAAAGGTAGTTTTATTAATGCAATGAAGTACATATATATATATATATATATATATATATATATATATATATATATATATATATATATATATATATAGGCTACAGTGAGTGACCATCGTATCTATCCTAGGTTAGCTAATATGAGATTATTATACTCTAATGACCGTTGGTTCCTAGCTAACTATGTATTGTAATGAGATGTCTTGTAACAAACTCCAACTATAATTTCTAATTATAGAAACTAGCTCTTAACTTTAATACTCTCCCTCAAGATGGGAAGTAAATGTCTTTAATTTCTAGCTTGGACATCATAAATTTAAAAGACAGTGTAGCTAAGGGCTTTGTCATTAAATTTGCCAATTGATGATGTGTTTTGACATGAATGAGTTTGAGAAGTCCTAATTGAACTCTTTCTCGGATGAAATGACAATCTATGTCTATATGCTTGGTTCTTTCATGGAAAGTGGGTTTGAGGCAATGTGAATAGCTGCTTGATTGTCACACAGCATCTTGACTGAACCAGTAGTTATGCCAAAGTCCTAAAGTAGCTTTACCATCCAATCGACTTCACTAGCTGCATTTGCCATGGCTCTGTACTAGGCTTTTGCTAAGGATCTTGCTACAATAGGTTGCTTTTTAGATTTCCAAGATACCAAGCTATCTCCAAGGAATATGCAGTATCCCGAAATTGATTTTCTGGTATCTAAACAGTTCCCCCAATCGGAATCTGCATATGGAGTGAAGTTAAGATTGGACTGAGTAGAAAAGAGTAGACCTTGTCCTAGAAAAGACTTGAGATATCTGAGGAGATGATGTACTGCTGCAAGATGATGTGTGTGTGGTTTGGAGAACAATTGGCTTAATTTGTTGACTGTAAAGGCGATATTTGGTCGTGTGAGAGTAAGGTAGGATAGTCCTCCAATTAACCTCCTATACTATGTTATGTTAGCAAAAGGTTCTCCATTACTTTGGCTTAGTTTGAGATTAGGATCCATTGGGAGACTTGCAAGTTTACAACCTAAAAAGCCAGTATCATCTAACAAGGAAAGTGTGTATTTTCTTTGGGAAAGAAATATACCTGTTGAGGATTGTTCTATTTCAAGTCCAAGAAGTGTTTGAGTGGACCACGATCCTTTAGTTTGAATATAGATTTCAGGAAGGTTTTAATAGCTTCTAATGTAGTTGCATATGGTCCAACTAGGATGATGTCATCTACATAAACCAGCAAATTACCAAAGTATTTCCTGGGCCTTTATAGAGCAGCGAGTAATCATTTTTAGATTGATGAAATCCATGATTCATCAATGTTGAAGAAAATTTAGTAAACCATTGTCGAGAAGCTTGTTTGAGTCCATAAATAGACTTGTTTAGTCTACATACAAGCTACTCCCCCTCATTAATAACTTTGTTGACATTGTAACCCAAAGGCAATTTCATGTAAACCTCCTCAAATAAGTCTCCATTGAGGAAAGCATTGTTTACATCCAATTGCATCAAATGCCACTTTTTAACAGCAGCTATGGAGAGGAGAACTCTCACAGTAGTTAATTTAGCTATTGGAGAAAAAGTTTCTAGATAGTCAATTCCAGCTTGTTGAGTGAATCCTGGGGCTACTAATCGAGCCTTATATCTAGATACAGTACCATCTGGGTTATATTTGACTTTATGGATCCATCTACAACCAATAGGTTGTTTGCCATTGGGAAGTTTAACTACAGACCAGCTATTGTTCCTTTCCATGGCATTCAACTCCTCTTTCATAGCATGCTGCCATTTTGAATGTTTAATGACCTGATGAAAAGACTGTGGCACAAAAACTTTGCTGACATTAAAAATGTAATTCTGGAATTGAGGTTGTAGTTTATGATATGACAAATGTTGTGTTTTGGGATATTTGGAAGTGCTGGCCTGATCACATATAAAGTCACTGAGGTGGACAGGTGGTCTAGTAACTCTGTTAGGCCTTCGAATGGGAGGTTGAGCAGGTATAACTGGGAGGGGGTGCAAGTGGTGGCTGATGAGGTTCAAGAATATTAGGTACATCTATGGTCGCAGGAACAATAGGAATGACACTATCTGGAAATGGGTTAGTCTTAGGTTGAGTGTATTTTTCTACTTGAAAAGGAAAAATATGTTCATGGAACATTATATCTCTAGATATCTAAAATTTCTTTGTAACTAAATCATATACTTTATAACCCTTGTATCCTTTGGGATATCCAAAGAAGACTTATGGATGAGCTCTAGGAGAAAATTTATTTCTGCTAGAGGGCAAAGTAGAAGTGTAACATATGCTGCCAAAAACTCTCATAATGTTGTAATCTGGGTGTGTTTTATACAATAAGCAGTAAGTTGTTTTGTGATTTAAAATTGGAGAAGGAACTCTATTTATGATATAAGTAGCAGTGGCAACACATTCACCCCAAAAATTTAGGGGAACTAGAGATTGAAAATATAATGTTCTAGCTACATTGAGTAGATGCTGAAATTTTCTTTCAACTACAGCATTTTGCTGTGGTCTTTCCACCACATAAAAATTGATGATTGATACCTTTTGTCTCCAAGAACTCAATAATTTTGAGTTCTGGGGCATTGTCAGATCTAATTGACTTAGTTGTGATGTCAAATTGAGTTTCAACCCAAGTAACAAAGTTTTGCAGGAATTTACTTGCTTCAGATTTAGAATGAAGTAAATGAATCCATGTATATCTAGAATGATCACCTACTATACTTAAGAAATATTTGTGACTAGCATGAGTAGAAACATGAAAACGGCCCCATATATCACCATGTATGAGATCAAATATAGAACTACTCATATGATTATTTGATAGAAATGATAATCTCTTTTGTTTAGCTAAAGGACAAACAAGACAATTAGTAATAGAGGAAGATTTTTCGTTGAATGTAGGTAAAATGTCTTTAAGAACATGTAATCTTTGATCAGAAATATGGCCTAACCTAGCATGCCATATTTCTACAGAAACTTTACTCAAGGTGTGTATATTACAAGTAACAGTGTTCTGTGAAATTGATGATGAAGAAATATGCTATGATGATGGTTCAGGTTCTTGATCCACTTGGAGGACATATAAGCCTTCAAGAAGATTACCCCTGCCAATCATCCTCAGAGTTTATGTGTCCTATATTAGAAAGGCATTAGACAAGAAATTGATAGATCTATGTGGCTATTTAAGAAAAGCACTAACATAAAATAAGTTTACATTGAAACTAGGCATATAGAAAACATTTTGTAACATAAATTTTGAATTGAACTTAACAGTGCCTACAAAATGCACATGAACACGAATCTTATTTTGGTAGAGTAATAGGTATACCAAAAATAGGTAATATGCTGTTGAAAGATGCAATATTATGTGCTATATGACATGTAGCACCAGAATTTATAATCCAATGAGTTGTAGAATGCAGAAAAGAACTGTGTGCAGACAACACAATACCTATCTCAATTGGATGGGAATGTTCATGTGCTACAGTGGACACTGGATTGTTCTGATCAAGATGAGAACCCAACAAAGCTAGAAGTTGCTGGTACTAATTGGCAGGTACTGAAACAAAAGTTTTAGCATTTGAATCTTGAATAGCAGCCTAATGCAGTGTGAGAAATAGAGGGATTCTTTCTTTTGGACTTATATCCAGGAGGATATTCGTGGATTTTGAAGCATTTATCAATTGTGTGACCTGTAATGCCACAGTGAGCATACACAGGTCAATCTTTCTTTTGACCTTTGCCGTTTTGTGAAGTTGTGTTAGCAGCAAAGGCAAGTTGTGCATTAGCATGATTTTTAGAGGTATATCCAATAGATATTTGTCTTTCTTCTTGGATTACAAGTGAAAAAACCTTGTTCATAGGAGTTATAGGCTCCATTAAGAGAATCTGAGCCTTGGTTTGATCAAATTGCTCATTCAAACCCATGAGAAACTGCATGACTTGTACAGATTGAAAGTGATCAAGAATAGATCGAAGACCTCCACAATTGCACTCAATAGCAGGATGATATTCTTGCATCTCATCCCATAGCTCTTTTATCCGTGTGAAATAGTTGCTCACAGATAGGTTTTCTTGTTGGAGGTTCATGAGATCTTTCTTGATCTGATAAAGTCTTGGACCATTCTGCTGCTGAAACCGATCCTTGAGGTCCTTCCAGATCTCAATGGCAGTGAAGTATCCTGTAACACCCCAGCCTGAGTTACCGTTAGCTGTCGAAATCGGAACTTGAAAAATTCTGAGTTTGAACCCTATGCCTCCTTGGAGGGCTATAGGTTTGAGGCATTTTCTTAAGATCAAAAGTCCCGGTAATGGTTCTCTAGGCATCAATGTGTTGAAGAGGGATTTTTAACGAATTTTAGGGAATGGATAACCCCTTCGTTTTCAACCCTCAAGTTTATAAAAACGTAAGTTTTCAGAGAATTGTACTAAAACCCAAAAGTTGGATTCTAATCCTTAAGGATTTTGAATTTTTAGATATTTTTATTGAATCCAAATGGGGGGGTATTCCCTTATTTACATTTATGTTTTAAAGTTAATGGAGAGTAAAGTTAAAGGGGACATTAACTTAATGTAAATAAGTCTGTGCAGTATTCTGGACCTGGGAAAGGACTGCAGAAGGAGGAAACCAAGTTTTTGGAGTTGGTAATCGATTACAGAGGACCTGTAATCGATTACTATCCTCTCTGTATGCCATATGTTTAAAATTTTTCGTGTGGTAATCGATTACCATAATTGGTAATCGATTACCAGTTTTGGGTTTGCGGTAATCGATTACCATCATTGGTAATCGATTACCAGCTCTTTGGCCGTGGTAATCAATTACCATAATTGGTAATCAATTACAATTTCTTCGTGGTAATCGATTACCAGCCCTTGGCAATCGATTACCAGAGGCCAATATATAGGTCCGGACGCGTCCTACGCCCTCATTTTCAAAATTCTCCTTCTCTCTCTAACCCAAACTCTCTCCGTTCTCTCTAAAACACATCTCCCTTCATTCCTAAACACAATCCTTCACATCTTTCCATGAAATTACACCATTCCCATCCATTTAAACTCAATTTCTTTCTTTAATCTCAAATCACATCTTCAACAAGAAATCAACACATTTGGTCTTGGAGCTTGGAGGAGGTGACACCAAGGCTCCCAAATCTTTCTTCTTCCTTTCCCCTTCTAAAAGGTAATCCTTCAACTCCTTTCCTTTTCCTTTCCTATGAATTATAGATTATTTGCTCAGTAGTGAGTTCCTGGAGAACCCTAGGTTAGAAGAATTAGGAATTTTCATATATGGGAGTAAAGTAGATTAATCCATAGTCTAAGGGACTGACCTTAAATCAAATTGTCATATTATTGATAGTATATGCCACTAGAGGACTGGCTTTGGCTCTCAGAGTTCATGGGATTAGGATTCTGCTATTAGTGTTAAGTCTGTGAGTAGATAGTTTATCCCTATCTTAGTTTTAACGTATTTTTGTCTCTCTCTCTCTCTCTCTCTCTCTCTCTCTATATATATATATATATATATATATATATATATTCATATGCAAGTGATTTAATATGTCTTAGCAATATAATTTAAGTTTTGGTGGCTTATCTATTTTTACTGGTTCACATGAGACAATGACTTGATTTCAAAAAGCAAAATGTGGCACATGTTTATTATCTTGGTTCTCTATTAAACTTTGGAAAATTCTCTTTGTTTTGAAAGACTTTTGGATAAAAGCTTCGGACTTTTACTCATTTTTGATTTATTAAAATGTTAAAGCTTTACTTTTCTTTAAAGTTACAATTCTATTGTTTTATATAAGGTATATTGGTTTGTCTTATAAGAATCTTTATTAAATATTCTGTATAATGGAAAGGAAAGACTTGGGAAAGTCTAGACCAGGATCTGTAGGCTAACGGCAATAGGCGTTAGCCCTGGGTGCACCTAGGATGTTGGATTTCATGGCCACTCAAGGGAGTGGTGCGTGTTTGTTATTCACGGCCACACATATAGTGTGGTGCGTGCCTGATATTCACGGCCACGAGAAAAGTGGTGCGTGCCGGATTACGGGTTTCACACGAAGGAAGGGCCACCTAAGTGTGATTCCTGACGGATTATCCTGGAATAGATGAACTCTGTTTTTGGAAAAGAAAAGTTGGATAATATTTGATTAAGATTTCTATTGTTGTCTTATTATATATATTATTGTAGTACTTTGGTATCCCCAATTTTGCACATTGTCTCATGTGGGTTAGGGACACTATCTCTCACTGAGTTTCATAAACTCACCCTGTTGTTTTCTTCCTTTTTCAGTTTCAGGTGTTCCAGTAAAATCTAATTCTTCGGTCCGTGTATTTCGAATAATGTGGGTGAGCCCTTCTTGTTCAAGGGCCTTTTATAAATTAGTTAAGACTGAGAAATTCTTAGAATTGTAGCTCCATAGTACTACAGGTAGGGTCCGACATTGTTCTATTTTTGTTGTTGTTATGTATTCAGTCATATATGTATATGTATATTTCAACTTGTTGGAATTAAAGTTGTTTAAAGGATTTGTTTTCTGAAGAACTTGAACTATGTATATTTGGACATACGATTGTATATATGTATTTTACTATTATACTATGTGCTGAGGGGTGTATTCTGAGAATACCTGAATCCCTGATGGAAAATTGTGTTTGTTTATCTTGTAGGGTAACCTTTTGTAATTGGGAAATATCCTAATTATAAAGGGGACTTTGTCAAAATTTTTATAAAATTTTGTGGCGGAAGGCTTGCATAGGGACTTGTCCCTATCTTGGCCGATCCTGACTTGAGTTTGGGTCGTGACAAAGATGGTATCAGAGCTTTAGGTTTCCCTGTGTACAATGGAGCAAGTGTCCTTTGGTAGGACCATGACTGTGCAAATGGAAGCGCACCCATTTTCACAGATTGTGGTACTACAAGAGGCCTCTACGAATGTCATCTTTGTTTACACTCTGTCAATGTTGTTTATTCTTGTTTTGGTCACGCTTCTTGTCTTTACCCTCACTCTAAATGTTCATTTCGCTAAGTGAGCGTATTCCTCTTAGTACGTGTGGAAGCAATCAGACGCAGGGCTTCCATTGTGCGATCTAAGTGCGGTATCCTCTCTTGTGGCAAGAAAGTCTGAGATGAAATAGGGTTGGAGATTAGGGCATAGTGGATTAGGCAAGTTAGAAGGCTATTCGGGCAAAGGACATGGGTCGGGTATTCGTGACCCGGCATTAGGAGGTTGTTAAGGTAGAAAAGATCAAGAGGGCTTGCTACGTCGTTCAGTGATAAGCAGGTTTGGTCCAATGGGATTAGATGAAGTATGAGAGTACGGAGAACCCCCGTCTCAAAGGTTGTTTCCATGGCTTATGAGAAAAATGCTAGAAATCTTAGAGAGAGGACAACTTAACAATGATCAGGATGCATAAAGACCTTGTGCTTTATTTCTTCAAGAATGCAAGTCGCATGCTTAGAATCTACGGTGAAGTTCATCATATCGTTTGTTGCCAAAAAGGGGCATAGAGTAGCTTACTATGCAAAGTTTTCGAGTATTGACTGAACATGCTGACTTCAAGAAAGAAGATCACCCTGGTTACTGCAACAAGCAATTGGCGGGCTCGGGCCAATGAGTAATTCTCTCATTTCAAAGGATGCAAGATGTTGGAAAGTGATTACCAATTACCTTAATTGGTCTTGATCATTGCCTCAATTGAGAAATATGTCGCATGAAGTTTGAAATCGCTATTTGACTTGTCAAATGGATACACTCCAATCAATTGGGGCTGCTTGAACAATGTGACCTACCTAAGAGCTACTTCTTGTATTGGTTATTTTGATTCTGGTACGATTCCAGGCTCTCAGGGATTGTCGTAGCCATTGCAACCAACAGAGTCAAGGGTTTCCCCCTAACCGTGGCCGACGGCAACTTATGTTAAATATTCTCAAGCAAATCATGTTAGCACCATGGGTATTGTTTCCATATCACGTGGAGCTAGAAAGAAAGGCTATCTAGTTTTTAGTGGCAGCTTAAGGCATATCTAAAAGCATTTGGTGGAGCATTACACAGTGTAAGTTACACTTGGAAAGTGCATTGGAGAGTTTTGAATGGTGACAACTATACTCATGATGAGGTTTTTCAAATGGGTATATTGTTTGGATAGAGAAGTTTAATAGGCCGAAGGTAGCAATTAGGATGTACAGTGAAGACAAAGCAGGAGTTAAGGAGATATCAAAGCTTGAGATTTTGGATTAACCTAAGATCCAAGGGTGATGAAGTGGAGTCTTAACAGTTGCGTTAAAGGGAACAATGTTGGGGAAAAGCCAGAAGATCTAATGTTTAAAAGAAGAATCTTTGTTTCAAGTAACAAGAGGAATCTTAAACCCACTTGGGCCTGATAGGAGAAGAGAGAGAAGGATCAGGATACACATAGATGTTATAGTGAGGTTGACTAGACGAATTAGAAGGGACTGGTGTGAGGAGCTCTACGAATATAACTATTGAAGGCGAGTATATGCTTAGGCCACTTGACTTTCATGTCATATCCCAAGTGGCATTAATGAAAGTAAAAGGATCAAAAGAGTAATTCTAGGATCTTTTGCATATGGCTTCATCACATAGAGAGGAAGAATTAAGAGACATAAGACTATGGTGGAATATCAAGGTATAGGAGATACCTTATAGTGTGAAATTACTTAACTCTAAATCTTATCAGCAGTGTTAGGAAGTGAGGAGTATTGATAGGGAATTGGCTTACTTCAATGGCAACGGAGTTAGGAAAGGTTATCCAATCTTGAACCAGAGAGGTCTTGGATGCCACGGAGTTCCCAAGGGCATGATGAGAAGCTAGGATGGAAGTTGAAGCTCAATCCCTGATGGTATGCCAAAAGTTTGAAATCTCTCGATAGTTTTGAGAGATACCTTAGATGGAGGAGAAATAATAGATTGGTAGCAGGATAAGGATGTTCCAGGGGATTAGATGATGACTTCCCCGTTGATTGTGGTGCAGGAAAGAAAAGGAAGGAATTTACCTTAATTGTATGACTAAGCATAATTACAATTGGAATAAATCATTCTAGGCTAAAGCATGGGTGAATAAGTAGGAGACAAATTCTAAGTGCGCTAGGATATAAGTAATAAGGATCGCGAGAAAAGAAGGGAACTAGTTAACTCAAACAGGTAAGTGTTGGAATTGATCGTAGAATTGAAATTCGTAACGGGTTTCAACAAAGGAAAAAGCACATTGGCATGGTTTTTTCGATCAGAATTGATGCACCGAGGGGCTATGATGGGGAATTGGAGAGTTTAGATGTTCTGACATGTACAAGGCAATAAGGAATATGATTAAAACCCGAGTAATGATCTGAAGGTTAGGAGTTTATAGAAGGAAGGTAATAATCGCTATTAATGGATGGTTGATGCTTGTGTGATGTTTAATGGAAGTGGTTAGCTAGTTATGATTCACCTCTGGTTAAGATGGAGATTGGAATAATTTTGAGTTGTTTAAGAATTCGAGGACAAATTCTTTTGAGGGGGGGAGAATGTAACACCCCAGCCTGACTTACCGTTACCTGTCGAAATCGGAACCTAAAAAATTCTGAGTTTGAACCCTATGCCTCCTTGGAGGGCTATAGGTTTGAGGCATTTTCTTAAGATCAAAAGTCCCGATAATGGTTCTCTAGGCATCAATGTGTTGAAAAGGGATTTCTAACGAATTTTAGGGAATGGATAACCCCTTCGTTTTCAACCCTCAAGTTTATAAAAACGTAAGTTTTTGGAGAATTGTACTAAAACCCAAAAGTTGGATTCTAATCCTTAAGGATTTTGAATTTTTAGATATTTTTATTGAATCCAAATGGGGGGGGTATTCCCTTATTTACATTTATGTTTTAAAGTTAATGGAGAGTAAAGTTAAAGGGGACATTAACTTAATGTAAATAAGTCTGTGCAGTATTTTGGACCTGGAAAAGGACTGCAGAAGGAGGAAACCAAGTTTTTGGAGTTGGTAATTGATTACAGAGGACCTATAATCGATTACTATCCTCTCTATACGCCACATGTTTAAAATTTTTCGTGTGGTAATTGATTACCATAATTGGTAATCGATTACCAGTTCTGGGTTTGCGATAATCGATTACCATCATTAGTAATCGATTACCAGCTCTTTGGCCATAGTAATCAATTACCATAATTGGTAATTGATTATAATTTCTTCGTGGTAATCGATTACCAGCCCTTGGTAATCGATTACCAGAGGCCAATATATAGGTCCGAACGCGTCCCACGCCCTCATTTTCAAAATTCTCCTTCTCTCTCTAACCCAAACTCTCTCCCTTCTCTCTAAAACACATCTCCCTTCATTCCTAAACACAATCCTTCACGTCTTTCCATGAAATTACACCATTCCCATCCATTTAAACTCAATTTCTTTCTTTAATCTCAAATCACATCTTCAACAAGAAATCAACACATTTGGTCTTAGAGCTTGGAGGAGGTGACACCAAGGCTCCCAAATCTTTCTTCTTCCTTTCCCCTTCTAAAAGGTAATCCTTCAACTCCTTTCCTTTTCCTTTCCTATGAATTATAGATTATTTGCTCAGTAGTGAGTTCCTAGAGAACCCTAGGTTAGAAGAATTAGGAATTTTCATATATGGGAGTAAAGCAGATTAATCCATAGTCTAAGGGACTGACCTTGAATCAAATTGTCATATTATTGATAGTATATGCCACTAGAGGACTGGCTTTGGCTCTCAGAGTTCATGGGATTAGGATTCTGCTATTGGCGTTAAGTCTGTGAGTAGATAGTTTATCCTTATCTTAGTTTTAACGTATTTTTGTCTATATATATATATATATATATATATATATATAAATATATATATATATATATATTCATATGCAAGTGATTTAGTATGTCTTAGCAATATAATTTAAGTTTTGGTGGCTTGTCTATTTTTACTGGTTCACATGAGACAATGACTTGATTTCAAAAAGCAAAATGTGGCAAATGTTTATTATCTTGGTTCTCTATTAAACTTTGGAAAATTCTCTTTGTTTTGAAAGGTTTTTGGATAAAAGCTTCGGACTTTTACTCGTTTTTGATTTATTAAAATGTTAAAGCTTTACTTTTCTTTAAAGTTACAATTCTATTGTTTTATATAAGGTATATTGGTTTGTCTTATAAGAATCTTTATTAAATATTCTGTATAATGGAAAGGAAAGACTTGGGAAAGTCTAGACCAGGATCTGTAGGCTAACGGCAGTAGGCGTTAGCCCTAGGTGCACCTAGGATGTTGGATTTCATGGCCACTCAAGGGAGTGGTGCGTGCCTGTTATTCATGGCCACACATATAGTGTGGTGCGTGCCTGATATTCACGGCCACGAGAAAAGTGGTGCGTGCCGGATTACGGGTTTTACACGAAGGAAGGGCCACCTAAGTGTGATTCCTGACGGATTATCCTAGAATAGATGAACTCTGTTTTTGGAAAAGAAAAGTTGGATAATATTTGATTAAGATTTCTATTGTTGTCTTATTATATATATTATTGTATTACTTTAGTATCCCCAATTTTGCACATTGTCTCATGTGGGTTAGGGACATTCTATCTCTCACTAAGTTTCATAAACTCACCCTGTTGTTTTCTTCCTTTTTCAGTTTCAGGTGTTCCAGTAAAATCTAATTCTTCAGTTCGTGTATTCCGAATAATGTGGGTGAGCCCTTCTTGTTCAAAGGCCTTTTATAAATTAGTTAAGACTGAGAAAATCTTAGAATTGTAATAGTACTACAGGTAGGGTCCAACATTGTTCTATTTTTGCTGTTATGTATTCAGTCATATATGTATATGTATATTTCAACTTGTTGGAATCAAAGTTATTTAAAGGATTTGTTTTCTGAAGAACTTGAACTACGTATTTTTGGACATACGATTGTATATATGTATTTTACTATTATACTGTATGCAGAGGGGTGTATTCTGAGAATACCTGGATCCCCAATGGAAAATTGTGTTTGTTTATCTTGCAGGGTAACCTTTTGTAATTGGGAAATATCCTAATTACAAAGGGGACTTTGTCAAAATTTTTATAAAATTCTGTGGCGGAAGGCTTGCGTAGGGACTTGTCCCTATCTTGATCCTGGCTTCGGAGTTTAGTCGTGACATATCCTATGATCATAGGTGTAATTTCTTTGGAAACAAAGTTTAAAATCCAAGAAATCACCATATTATTTTTGCAAAGCCATTGTTGATATTGCTGTGGATTTACTTTAGCATTTGGTGCTTAAAGAGATCCATTAATGAAACCAGTGTTGTTTTTCACGGAGAGTGCAAGCTTCAAAGCACGGCTCCAGGAACCATAGTTGTCACGAACTAGTGGTTGTGAAACAAGAATCAAGCCTGGATTATCTGAGCTATAGAGGAAGAATTGACTCGTAGGATCATCCATGGAAGAAGTTAGAGCTTGAAGAGAAAAAAAATGCAAGAAGAAGAAGAAGAAGAAGAAGAAGAAAGAGAGCGCATAAGAGATATTATTCATAAATATCTAAAACTATTGTGATATGGTATTATGAATTATAAATTTTTCTTAAACGGTGTCTGTGTCCTATAAATTTATGAATTTGGTGTGTCTCTGTGCCTACATCCCTGTCGACATTTGTGCTTCCTAATTCTCAATTTTTTTAAGATTGTTGATATTTTGTAATAATAAATGACTATTCTATTTTTAAATAAAAATATAATAATATATATTCTAAGTTTATCAGTTTAAAATTAAATGTCAAACGCACATTACTAAATAGCGTTAATATTTTTACAATAATCAAAGATTTCAAATAAATCTCTTATGTTTTATGAAGCACGAACACATTAACAAAATGGTATGTCCGCGTGTCCGACATAAATTAAACACCGACGTGTATTGGACACTAGTACAACATTTGTCCGACATGCGATCTTATATGTCTCATTTAAAAATATTAATTTTTGGTTCGGACACGTGTTGGATACAGTTGGACATGGCTTGGACACGCATTGGACATGGCTTGGACGCACGTCGAACACGATTGAACACGACTCAAATATGACCGGAACATGACCTGGTACTTTTTTCCAATTATTTCATGGACCAAAAAAGAATTCAAAGACCTAAAAACTGATGTTCATTTAGGAATTTTTTTTGAGATGTGAATAGAAATAGTATCCCATATTTTTTGGAAGGGACATAGGAAGTATACATAACATATAGTAAGAATACTCTATTTTTTTGAAGGGATTTAGAAAGTAATAAAAATTGGTAGTTTGACATCTATAAACCTTGTAATTTTATGAATTTAATGTGTCTCCGTATCCGTATTTGTGCCATGTCGTGTCAAGTATCTGTGTCGATGTCTGTGCTTCCTAGGCTTAGAGCTTAATGTTATTTTTATATTAATACGATTTATTAACATTATATTTTAGTCAATATTTATTAGAAGTACTTATTGATTTTTTATCCTTCAATTATATTAAAATTAAAACTTTCAAATGAATTTTTTAGCTTATGAAAAGTATTAAAATATTTTTAAAATTTTTGTTTTAAAAATTTATGTAATTAGATTAAATTTTTATTCATATATTTGATTAAAAATATCTTTTTTAAAAAAATTCAAATAAGCATATTCTTAATTATAATTAATATAAAATTAAAAATATATAATAATATAGAAAATATAATTAAAATATATTTAAATTTAAAATCACTTAAGGATAATTAAGAAAATAAAAATTAAAAGCAATTATGAGGGAGTATAGTTTAATAAAAAGAAGTGCCAATTGCCCCACCATACATTATATGTTGTTAAGTTTATATTAATACTTTGGAGATTGCTAACGTCCATACATTCATATGGAGGTTAACAAACTCTATATTTTATTTTAGATATAAAATCCACCCTCCTCTTTCTTTAATAGGGGTGTAAATAAGTCAGACAGCTTATTAAATGCTTTCAATCTAGCCTACATTAGGTTTAGTTTGACCAAACTTATTTAGTAAATAAGTTAGGTCAAGTTTTTTAAAAACCTTTTTTAGCCAAAAATGTTAGGCTATAGGCTATGAAAAGAGCCTATTGAACGTAACAAATTAGCCTATTTATATTATATTATTATTACTATTATTATTTAAAAAACCAATGATAATAGAAGTATTTTGGTATATATTTAGAAATTTTAGTTTTTGACTTATTTAGGGAGCCTTTTAGCTTATTTAAAAATATATTTTTTAGCATATTTAGATGCCTTTTAGCCTATTTTAAGAGTAGGTAGTTTGATCTATTTAAAAATTGTATTATTAAATAAGTCTCTAAATAAGCTTTTGTATCAAGTCAAGTTTTTTAAAAAGCCAAGCGTTAGGTCATAAGCCCAATTTCAGGCTACATTTTAAAAATATATGCCAAACCTACTTAAGCCAAAGTCTACTTTTGCCAATTTTCACGACTATTTTTTAATCAACTCACAATTCTAGATAAATTTATAATTTTATATTATCGACGTTAATCACTCAACTATTTTCCTCTGTTTGCACTATTTTCTCTCTCCATTATTGTTCTCTATTTGCATAATATTATTTTTTTAATTTTTCTTTTACTTGAATAACATACACGTGATTTAAAAATAAATAATATTATTATATTTTTGTTAAATAAATTTAAATTTAATTCAATAATTTTTTTTATAAAATTTGTAAACAATCTAATTAAAAATAGAAATCACAATCTTTGTGCTGACGTTGTATTAATTTCCTTTTACATATTACACCTTCCCTAATTAAAGCTAACATGACAAGAGTAGAGGCAACAATATCTGCAAGTTTCTTATTCAATCTCATTTTTGACATAAAAAAGTATGAGAATATTTGCAATAATATATATGTGATAAATTGTGTATTTATAAATGATTTATGCATCTAATATAGTTACTTGTACTTGTATACAAAGTTATAATTAAACTAAAGTCATATTTAAGTTGCCAATGCAAAATTATCACGTAAATATATATCATTTGTTAGTATGACAACTCAGATTTACTAATTCTCCAGTGATTTACGTATCCAATATGGTGGCTTGTGATTCTCGTAAACGATTAAATTGCAACTATATATATATATATAGTGTTAAATTTATTTACCAAGCAGATAACGACATTACTTGATTTTCTAGTCATTTATATATTATGCAAGTAAAAGAAAAATAGGAAAAAGATAATATTATTTAGGAAAGAATATTAATTAGGAGAGATAAATAGTTAAATGAGTTATTAATATGAATAAAACAAAACTACAAATTTGTCGAAAATTATAAATTAATTAAAAAAAAGGAGGGATTGATTTTATGTCTAAAACAAAATGTGGAGTTCGCTTACCTCCACATGAAGACATAGAGGTTACCAATCCGTTGACACTTTTATGTCAAATGCAAAGAAAGATGAACTTTTGTGAACTACAAAGAATGTCATAGTGCTAAATGGGTACTCAAATAATATTTTCAGGTGTATCGACTTAAAACAATGATCGCTCTTTGGAATGAAAAATCATGATTTCACATTCTTATGGAACAACAATTACCACTTGTCATATGTAATGTATTACTAGACAAAGTTACTATTATGCTAAGAGAGTTGTATTCATTCATTCGACAATTATGCTCCAAAAGTTTAAGTCTCTCAGACCTTGACAAGTTCCAGCCTCAAATTATTCTCACTCTTTGTCACTTAGAAATGCTATTTCGTCTATTGTTATTTACAATCATAGCTAATTTAACTTGTCATCTAGTTGATGAATTAAAACTTGGAGGGCCAATACATTATTGGTGGATGCTTCCTATTGAGAGGTAAATATCTCATTCCATTGTTAAAGGTTATTGTGTAAGGCTAAAAAGCATTTAATTATGTCCATTTTGTTAATTTTCTATATTTTTCTTAGGTAATTGGCACACTTAAAGTCCTATGTATGAAACAAAGCTGAACCAAAAGGTTCCATAGTTGAAGGACACCTAGCTAAAAAGGCTCTTACCCTTTGCTCTCAGCATGCAGAAGAGATTGAGACATGAATTGATAGGCCAACATATGTTGATTATTATCCTGATGATAGATACTTTTCACATATGCATTCCATTCCCATCAACGGGTAAAGCAACTGGAGCTTTCTCAACCTTTGAGTTGTCGAGTATGGAGTAAAAGCAAGTGCATCGATATATGCTACTAAATTGTCTAGAAGTCAAGTAGCACAATGAGTGAGTACTTTACTTAAGTGAACTACAACTAACACTTATGATTAATATGAAAATATTTCTTTGAAAATATAATGTGAATGTCAATTATCTGCATAATGAATTTAAGGATTTCTAATGAAGGTGGTCTAAGGGTCAAAGGCCGTCAACTATAGAGATAGAGAAAATAATGAATAAGGACTTCATTCATTGGTTTTCTTGAAAGAAAGGCGAAAAATGTGATGAGATTTTATTAATATAGATTTAAAATAATATTATTAGTTATGACCAATACATTTTAACACTACTATTTTAGATTATGAAACTAGGCATTGCGAGCTTTGTGTCAAATGATTTAAAGTTTCTAGCAAATGGTCCAACACATATGCTAGATGGTTTTCTACAATTAATATTAATGGGTTTAAAGTTTGGACAACCACCAACAACCTGAGACCATGGGTTAAAAACCCAAAATAGTGAAGTTTGTCTAACTTCTTCTTCATCTTCTATTGCTAGTGGTGTTGATGGAAATGTGAGGCAAGAAGGCGCTTGTCATGTTATGGCAATTTAGGCTAAACTACCATGGTCGATTTTGGATTATGCTATTTAAATGTAAATGGGTTGACAACACGAGGGAAAAAGGGTATAGAAAGGATGTAAGCGGTTTTACTTCTCTTAATTTTTCATGGTTAATTCACGCTAGTGACTGTATAGAGCACAATCCATACATTGAAGCTTCATAAGCTCAAATGGTATATTATGTGGATGATGAGATAGATAAAGATTGGAGCGTAATTGTGCATTTGAGGCCAAGGGACTTGTATGATATAGGAGAAAGGGGAGACAATAAAGTTTCTGAGAATGAGCCATATTCAAAGTTAGAGCAAGATCTAGATCAATTATTTGGAAATGTTGATGATCTACCGATGTTGAGAGAGGATGCAGAAGATAAATTATTAAGTGAGTTTGATGTCGATGATGACGTTAGGGAAGACGAACATTTGTGAGAATAGTTAATATGTTGATTTCTTCATGGTTTGACTTTAGTATGTTAAGTTTATCATTTATTGTGTGTGAAGTTTATTGTATAACTTTGTATAACATATGTTCAAGTATATCTTCAATTGATTTTAATTACTTGTTTCACTAATCAATATAGATAGGCCAAAGCCAAAGCTATTCAAGAGTCTACTAAAATAAGTTGTTGTTTAGAGCTCCTTGGAGGCTATTGTATACCCTAATTCAACACCAATGGATTCGACTACAATAGCCACAAACATCTACCTTAGCACCAATTGTTCCAATTGTTTCACGACCATTTATTGATATCAATCTAGCCCACACTCTACCATAGACATCACATACTTGTCCTTCAACACTAGTTACTCCTAGAAGTTCACAATCATCTAACTCAGTCATAACACCATTTTCCATAAATTTTTATTCCTTTTTTTAGTTTTTTATGTAGAAAAAGTTTAACAAACACATAAGTTAGAACTTAGAAAATCCATCTAAAACTTCTCTAACTGATGCTCTTGGTGTACCATTAAAAAGAGTTGTTAAAGATGGCAATGTGGGCGGGGTTGGCCGAATTAGGAAGGTGGGCTCAATATTTTAGCCCGCCCTATTTAAGGGCGGACCAACCCACCAAAAAAATAAAAAACAAAAAAATTATTTTAATACTTTTTATGAGTTAAATTACTTTAAAAAATTAAAAAAATATATTGAATGAAAAATCTACTTAAATAAAATAGAATAAAATAATTAAACTACATAATTTATATCCAAATTTAACTCAAATACAAGTATAATAAACTAATTAGGATATATAAATAAGTTTATAAATAATAATTAACTATAAATTTATAATATAAAGTTCACAAATTAATAAAAGTATAATAATAACATAATCTATAATAAAAATCTAAATTTTTTTAAAATACTCTTGAACCTAAAAAATGGGGACAAGCTAGGCCTAGCGGGGCGGGTTAGACAGGCCGAAAATTTTTGGTGGGCCAAATATGTCAACTAAACCCGTTATTTTTTGCGAATTTGGTGAGCCAACCCAGCGAATTGAGCCCGTTTTGCCATCTCTAAGAGTTGTCATGACCCAACTCGGGTCGTGACTGACGTAGAAGGGACAGAGTCTCCTTTATATTTGGGATATGTCCCATATATGGATCCTTTTCCTACACAAATAGTCAAACACACACTCTAATCGTTGGAGATCCAAGCATTATCAGAATTCACCCCATAGCACACAAAATTAGAGTAAATGCATAATTACAAATATCCATCCAAAATAAATAATTCTCATTTATTTAGAAATCCTATCGTTCCAATACACATAAAACTCCTATTTAAACACCAACATAGACAAGCAAGGGTCGAACCCTGCTTGTAGTACCATGGAGCCATAACACTCTAAGAAGTCCACCAAAATCTTAAATTTACATTACGCCCTTGACCAAGAAGGGCTCACCCAAAGAGTAATAAATCACTGTTGAGGGCAGAAGGATTAGATCCTAAGTCGGCACTTGCATCAGAAAAAGAGAGAAAGAATATCTTTATGCAACTTGAGTTTATGCAACTCAGTGAGAGATAGAATATCTTTAACCCACATGAGACAATGAATGAAAATTTAAAATAACAAACCATGTGTAAAGTTAAATAAAAACTATAGTTCCAAAAATATCAGTGAATTATTCAAAATCAAGGGAAATTATCAAATCTAGGATGGTTCGTTAGGATGACATTTAGGAGACCTTACCTTCATGTGATCCCGTATTTAGTCACGCACCACTTCGTAAGTGGATGTGTAATTTTGTCACTATGTAAATAATAACCGAAGGTGCATGAAGGCTAATGTCTACTGTTGTTAGCTATAGATCCTATCGTAGGCTTTCCCAAACCTTTTTCTTACCATCATACATACCATTCTCATTTCTTTCAAACATGACAATTCACATAGTTTCATATAAAACATTTCATTGTCTCATGGGTAAAATTTGGAAATAATAGAATTAAAACAGGAGTTTTAAAATAATAATGCCTTGATAATTACTAAATTCAAATATAAACATATAACAAAGTTAGAAAATTAATTAAGGATATACTATCTACTCACAACTTAACCCTAATAGCAAAATCTTAGTCCCACAAAGTCATGGAGACAAGTGAACCTTTGGAGGAATCTAGTATCACAAACATGATAATTGAACCCAATATTAGACATTAAAACCAAGGATTAATTGTCAGAAAACATGAGAAATAAATGCAGCGGAATGAGCAAACCAAAATTTTAATCACATGAATACATTCATATAGGATCAACTAACACACATGAAATCATATTTCATGAGTTTGGTATCACCTCGTGTTATTTAAACAATGTAAACACCTAAAATTTTTAAAAGGATTGTACAAGATATTTATCTCTTGAAGCGATATCCCATAGAAATTTGATGTTCGTCTCACGAACACACAGTCGCATAATCGCACGACCTCTCATCCACATGAACATGATCTGCCAAGAAACTCCTCTTCTCAATCCAAGATCCATTCCTTGTTGCCCTCTAGAAGAACAAGAATCTCAAATGACTTTGGAGTGAGTGGTGGTACCATAGAGTTTTTCAACAAAAAGAGAGAACTTTTGTACGCTCAAAGGTTTCTATCTCTTCATTCTGTTCCTTAGCCTCATCTCTCTATTTATTGTAATCAATAGTGACATTTCCTTTTCTTTTCTGTAGGGTTACAATTTTGCAAAATATGGATTGACATTAATGCCATAATCAATTCCTAATTGATTCCCATAATAAACAAATAAACCATTTTAAAATAGAATTATTTCTCAAATAATTCTTATTTTTAATAGGCCAATTAATATATGAGTCATCTCATGTCTTGTATTAATCCAAAATTAGAAAAGACCAAAATCCCCTTGACATGAGTTTCTAAAATGTAGACCTTCCATTTTATAGAAACTTTCCTTATGAGGATCCACCTTCACCTTGGACTTGAGTTCGGGATGTGCTAGCAACCCTACAATCAAATTGCAAGTCTAATATAATAATTAAATTCTAATTAACTATTTTAACTAGATTTAATTCATTATCGGTGAGTACATGTCCTATTGTGTGTGACTAACTAGGTTCATCTCTAATTGGTAATGAAATTATAAAATAAACCTTTTGATTTTATCTGAAACTTATTTCCATACCTAAAGTAAAATTTCCAAAATAGTCTCAACTCTCATAAGTCATGGGTAATACCTAGCATAGCATGCCATGACCACCCAAATAGGGACAAATATAATAATTAAAATATTCTTATGAGCCAACAATCATATTTACCATGCACTCAAATCCTTTTATTATAGCATCCTGATCTAGCTAGGGTCATGGATAATGTCAAACCCTATAGCTTAGACCATATGGATTTTTTAGGTTTCAATTCTTTGATCAATAGGACATGAAACAGAAACTCTTTTCATTTAAGTCCAAGTACCTTGGCCAAGGATTTCATGATCAAGAATAGCTTTATATCTATAGGACCTATCCTTGTTTACTCAAGGTAATGAATTCCTTCTTGATTATTCACCTATCTCCATACGTCGCTAACTATAGCCACAAACTGCCTAACGCTAATGCATAACATAAGTATATAAGCAGTAGCAAACTATAGTTACCTATGTACAAGATAACCATGCCATCTCAGGTAAAAGGATTATATGCACTAACATGATATATATAATGTTTCATTGACATTAGTAAAATACCATGTAAATATTATCTATACGTCACGTTCGACCTACTTATCATATAAGTGTCCATATATCTGCTTTGACATCTAAAGTTATATAGCATGAGACTCACTATTCCATCCTCATTAGTACATTCTACTAATCATGGAAATAGATAGAGGTGACAATTTTTCGGAATAATAATGCTCAGTTAATATTCCTATGATAGTTAACTATTTTAAAGATCTTGTACTAGACTACTCCGTTACTCATATTCTCAATTCTTGAGAATGAAGTATCTAACAAATATCTTATGGAGTTATTCTAATAAACATACACAAATTATGAATAAAAGAATAATAAATTGCCATTAATTGGAATTATTTATACATGTATCAGCTCCAGAGCATTCAACTAACAAACATAAATCACTCCCAAATATCAAAACTCCCAAATTTGAGCCCTAGATTCTAACATTCAATCCCTCAAATCCAACTCCCATGATGAGATATAGCTATATCCACAAAACAAAGAGAGATTGGAGTCGAAGGAATACTTTTGAAGCTAAAAGAAGTAGAAAAATAGAGTGGGTATGAGTGGATTAGCCCCAAAACTGAGCCCCACTCTACACTGCCTCCAAAATGCGATAAAAGAATGATGCGGCTCCAAGAAGTATACCAAGTCAACCAAGTAATAAACTAGTGAAAGGATATCATTCCCTCGACGAGTACTATGATTAGCTAAATTGGGTATCAAGTGGAGTAGTAAAAATAGCTAAGAAGAAACAATCAACACACAAGGAGAGCAAATTGGAGGAACTAAAAAAAATGGGTAAATATGGATTAAACTTCAATAACAAAAGGATGTTAGGGCTACTTACTTCACCTACTCACTAACTTTGTTATCTTGAAAATCAATTATCCAATCTTTATTTCTCTAGATTTATGGCTGGATTCCCTACGTTAACTACAAGTCTCTCTTAAGATCATGTAACTCTCTCTTACTTAATATTATTGCCTAATCTCTTAGTAGAACTTAGATTAAGGGAGGATAGGCTCTATGGATTCCAACAAAGGCCACACAGGTCATATTTGTCTATCTCTAGTTTTTGCTCTACCTATAGTGATTATGACACGAAGCTTCCTTCACAACTCCTCTCTCAAGTGATTGCTTTGCAACAAAATAATCAAGTGGTGATCAAACACTTAAAAGCATTAAGCACAGTCATAACACTAAATCATAAAGAAACAGAAAATAAGATGTTACCAAACAAGAGTCACATTGTCAAGAGTGGCTACATTAGTGCCTTAACAAAAGGGACTTAGTTCATAATGAAAAAAGAAACAAAAACAGAATAAGAGAAAGCAATAATGAAGAAAGAATCCATTGGGAATAGGGGAAGTGTAGAAATAGGATGAACTTGGATCTCTCCAACTTCCATTATGCTCTTGGAACCGTCAATTTTCACCTCCAATGCTTCCAAGGTTTTTCACAAGGATTAGGGTTGTAAAAGTAGTTAAGGAAGTAGTGAAAATGGCATAAAAATCCTTTAAATATGACCCAAGATCTTCTCTTACGAGATTGCTTCAAAAAACAGACTTTCCTAATTTATCATAGCCATGCTCCAGCTTACTATGCTGCGCTCGAGTGTGCTCCCTTAAACCAAAATCTACATTTTTTGTTGCGAGTTTGCACTCGATCACGGGGTAGCACATGCAAGCATGGTCCTCTTACTAATACTGGAACTCTCTGTTTGACCCCACACTCAAGCAAGAGGTCATGCGCTCAAGCGTACCTCCAAAGCCTTGAAATTCATCTTTTCTTCAACTAGGTCTTCAAACCTTCAATACAAAGGATCAATAATGAGCGCAAAAGCTCAGAAAACATATAAGATTTAGTACCAAGTATCTACACAACTAAACTCGTAACATGGTGCTAAAATGACGCAAAACTACTGTCTATTATGCATGAGAGTCCTAAAAACTATAGGAAAAACACTAACAAATATAACTCTCGTTGGAGATTTATCAAACACCACTAACTTAATCTCTTGCTTCTCCCTAAGCAAGGATTATAACAAAGCTAAGCTACCAAAACAAAGACGAAAAGAACAAAAGTTTGCAGGACTCAAAACAAACACACAAAGCAATATATCGTCTGATTTTTCTGACTCATATGATCCTCGTTATTGCTCTTACACTTCAACTAGGAAGTCACCAATCAATCAAAGTACAAACAAGAAACCATTCAATCATGCAAATCTCAATATCAAGAGGAAGTAACTACGTGTGTGTGTGTGTGTATATGTGTGTGTCAAGTGACTAAGAGTTAAATCACGCCATGCCAATGCCATGATTAAGGAAAAGACAACAATCAACTGCAATTCACCATTCATTCTTTTTACATCCATATGAGTGTTAACTAGCTAAAGATCAATAGCTCTTTCCTTTAAGCTTGTAATGTTAGGCCAAGGTTAAAGCATGATGAAAAGTTATTTAGGCTCTAAGATTACCCTCAACTTAATCAACATTTACTCCTATACCCATTCTCCTTGGGGTATCCCCAACATAGTTGCTTTGCAACTCTCATGCTTTTCTTATTGAGCCTTTGGCTTTTTATTTTTCTTGCATTGTCATTATTTCTTCCTCTTTTCTTCTCTCTCTCTCTCTCTTTCTCCTTCTTATTTTTTTTTTTTGTTAAATGACCTTCCTTCTTTCTTTTCACCTTTTCTTTTCCTTGTAATCCATTCCAATCACTTTTGAAAAGCATGAGGTTGTGGTGATGGAGGTAACACCCTATTCAAATGGATTAAAAGTTAAGACTTGAGGCTAATTAAGGGATCGAAATAGGACAAGAAGGAAAGGTCATTAGGTTCAAGACCTGGTTCAATCAAGAATGAAATCCACTAGGCTCAAAAGAGGTGACAAGTGTTAAATGACATATGGTGGGTTATATGGCTCAATGTGGGGTTTCACAATAATGGTCTAAATCCTTTCTAAAGCTGGAATCCACTCTTGTCTATCTCAAAAGAGTTTCAAGTGCAAAAGGTACATGTCTCAATCTTAATTAAAGCATTGAAGCATGGTAATCACTATCTGTAAGTTGCTTATCCACAAAAGTGCAAAACATGTGATTCTTTCCCAATAATGATAAAAGCACAAGAGAATTTTAAGTAAGTCTAAATCAAGACTGATAGTCACTAAAGGGTTAAAATGAAGAGCAGTTTGTCATACCATGGGAATAAGATCAAAAACTTAGGAGACATAGCTAAGAAAACATTGAAAACATGCAAAATACTACTCTAAAATGCAAAAAATAGAAAATCTTTTTGCTTTGTTTATATATGTATATATATATATATATATGCACAACAAAGAACAAAACAAAACAAAAACTATACTCATAAAACAAAACAAAAAAAATTAAGACTATTAAAAGTAGAAAACAAAAGATGAAAGATAAAAGAACATGGATGCTTTCCTATACCCCTAACCTACAAAATGTGCATTATCCCCAATGCACAAACACAATATCATAAAGAGAAGGTGCGAGAAACTCCCCTAGTCACTGTCACCATCTTCGAGGTCCTAGGCCTCCATATCCTTATCATCCTACTCTGTTGGTGGCATCGATGGAAGATAGGGTAATCATGGCAATAGGTCCGATGGAGCTTGCATCTGCATGATCGCCTTAAGGGTCCTCATGTCAGTAGCAATTAAGGTTAGTTGCCTAGAGAGGACCCATAATTCTCTGTTAGCTCAGTTATGGTCGCAATTTTGAGCTAGCTCAATCCCATGCAACTCTTGCCTGAAAACTCGGAGTTCATGGTAGAAAGGTTGAGTATTCTGTTGAGGTGGTTCAGTAAGAGTAGCTACAGGTGCAAGTTCTAGCTTCGATGAAGATAGAGATGGTTCATTAGCTTCCTGATGTTGCCTTGCATCTTCCGGGATGGTAGGTGGTCATGGTGCTCTCCTTAAAACATAGTCAATAGCAGCATTGTCTAGCCATTCGTCTAGGTAAACAATGTCCTCATTATTATCAACTAGGAATCTTGTTTGCAAAGCCATGGCAGTGAAAGTGTAAGGAAAGGCTATAGTAGCTGTGGAGTTGGCTACATGCTGCATGTGACGGCAAATTTCTTTTTCGAGCTTGATATCTTGGCCCATTACTAAATAGTGGAGGAGAATGCAGTAGTCAGAGTGACAGAGTGGCTGTCAGTCATTGGCCTGAGCTTGCTAAGGATGACCTATAGCCAAATCCTTGCATCCTTATTCAAAAACTTGTTCTCTGGATGCTGAGGTTTAGTTAAAGGTTATGTATAATAGGTCCAGTGACTACTCCAAATGCTGAATAGTCTCCAATAATTCATCCCAATTCACCTCGCCATCAACTATTTGAGTAAAGGCATCATTTTCTACCTCAAGGGTCCGATAAAAATAGTTGATAGCTGCGGGACCGAAGTCCATATGCTAAACTCTCAAGTATATCCTATGTCTGATGGTGTAGCAAAGATTGGCATAAAATTCCTCAATAAGGTGAGGATAGGCTGGTGATGGAACGGCTTGTAAAATAAGCCATTGCCTTCTTTCAAGCTCATCTTCAAAATGCTCATACTCTGGTGCAATGAACTTGATGGCTCTCTCCATTATCGTATTCTGGGAGTTAAATGACATCCTATACCAACTGTGGGCTTCGGCACTAATGAATCGATGCTGATCAAAGTCATCAAGTTTCTATCTAGGATGTGCAGATAAGGGTTGAGTAGCTGTTATTGTCGGGATGAAGATTTACCCCTTCCAATAGCACAGCGAGTGGTGGCAGCGACACCTTAGCGTGGTCTTTTTTGTCCCATTCTTCCTAAAAGGCACACAATAAATGAAATTAAAAACTAATTACGGCATATAAAAAATCAAGATCAATGTACTCCCCAAGATTCCTATCATAATACCTAACTTAAAATGTAGCATCACTCCCAACTTATGAACACACAAATGCACTATCCCATGCAACCCAAAAATGGCATAACCCAAAGATGGATGAAAACAATGTGAAAAACCTAATGTTTAAGCATCTAATGGATTAAACAACTTAAGGAACTATCATTCTATTCAATCAAATCACCCAAGCTTAGTGAAGAACCCCAAACTCATGAACATGTCACATGCAAATATCTAAAAATGAAAATAACTCATCCTAGGGCAAGAATTAGAGGTTAAAGATACAAACCACTCCTTGGAGAGTGCTAAAACAACCAAAACCCCCTAGAAATTTCCAAAAATTTGGCTCAAAGGAGCCTCTCCCTTTCAATTCACAAGTTAGGGTTTGGTGAACAAGGAAGAAGAGTGATGGTAAAGGTGAGTGATGGTAGGATGATGAAAAATGAGTTTGAGAGGGAGAAGGAAATAGGGAAAGGACAGTTTTGATGAGTGGAAGAAGTAGGAGTGAGTTTGTGTGAGAATGGGAGTGGGTTAGGGCTCGAGCAAACTTGGAATTAAAAAAGCCAACGTGAAACATTCATGAGGCCACGCTCAACATGGGGGGCTGCACTTGAGCGCATTCCCAACTTGAAAAACCCACTCTGATACATGCTCAGGAGGGCACACTCACTTTGTTTCTCACCCATGCTCTAGCCTACGTCACAGACTCACAATTTGAACTTTTCTGTTTCTGCCCATGCTTGAGAAAGTGGTCGTGTGCTAAGGCTTGCTCAAAAAAATGCAATACTCCCTTTTTCAAATTAGACCACGCTTGACCCTATTGCCTTACGCTCAAGCATGCGTCCTTAATCCTATAACTCCACTTTTTCTACATAATTCAAAATTGTGCCCTTTCTTTTGAGTCTTCCTATGCAATGCTCATTGCTACCTACAAAAATAAAAGAGAAAATATGTTAAAGTGCTTAAATGGATTAAACTAATCTAAATGCATCCCAATTAACTATATGAATGAAATGTTGAAAAGAAAAATAAGGGAGGTCTCCCAACTAGAATTTTGGTTTAAAGTCCATAAGTTGGACATGGCCTATGTATCACTGAGGATCTCTGAAGGGGATTATAGCCTTGAGCTTATCAAAATTTCCATCAATGTATGGCTTCAATCTCTAACCATGACCCTTGAAAGTCCTCTTGGTTGGATGTGTGACTTTTATAGTTTCAAATGGTAACATCTTGGTGACTTCAAATGGTCCAGACCACCTTGACCTTAGTTTCCCAAGAAAGAGTTTCAACTTGGAGTTGAATAAAAGCACCTTTTGACTAGCATGAAACTCCTTCCTCATGATATGCTTGTGATGCCAAAACTTGGTTCTCTCCTTATATAACTTGGCATTCTGATAGGCTTTTGTTTGAATTCATCAAGCTCATTAAGTTGTAGTGTCTTTTTTCTCATTGGCTTGCTTGAGGTCAAAATTCAGTATCTTGATGGCCTAATATGCTCTATGCTCCAGCTCAACTGGTAGATGGCATGCTTTGTCAAAAATCAACCTATTAGGAGACATCCCAATTGGGGTTTTGAATGCCATTCTATAAGCCCAAAGAGTATCATCAAGCTTTGCTGACCAGGCTTTTCTTGAGATATTCATTGTCTTTTGAAGTATTTTCTTCAGCTCCTTATTAGAGACTTTGACGATGGTAGTGGCAACGTTATGGGGAACTCCATACTTGACAAGGAGAGCTTCAAATTGTTGGTTGCAAAAATATGTACCTCTATCAAGAATGATTGCTCTTGTGGTGCCAAACCTTGAAAAGATATTCTGCTTGAGATCACTAGTAGATGAGGCTATAGCTTCTACCCATTTGGACACATAGTCCACAGCTACCAAGAAGTACTTGTTGCCAAAAGAGGTAGGGAAAGGTTCCATGAAATTAATGCCCCAAACATGAAATAATTCACACACTAAGATATTATTTAATGGCATTTAATGTTCTCTTGAGATATTTCCTTCCCTCTGGCATTTACAACTTCACACATAATGATCAGCATCCTTGAAGATTGTAGGCCAATAAAAACCACACTAAAGAACCTTGGCTGTTGTGCAAGTAGCTCCTAAATTCCCCCCAATCGGTGATGCACGGCAATGATAGAGGATGTTGGCTACTTCCTTTTGAGGAACACATCTCCTAATAATCCAATTGACACAATGCCTATAGAGAAATGGTTCCTCCCAAAAGTAATACTTGAGGTCAAAAAAAAAAAATTCTTCTTTTGGGAGTAGGATAGACCTTTAGGTATGATCTTCTTCACCAAGTAGTTAGCATAGTCAACAAACCAAGTGGTTGCTTTCACTACAAAAAGTTGCTCATCTGGAAAGGTCTCCCTTGTCTATTCTTTCTCCTGAGGATTAATGATGGGTAGCCTAGAGAGGTAGTCTGCTAGCAAATTTTCTACTCCTTTCTTGTATTTAATCTCCAAATCAAACTCTTGAAGAAGCATAATCCCAGCAAATTTTCTACTCCTTTCTTGTATTTAATCTCCAAATCAAACTCTTGAAGAGGCAGAATCCAACTAAGAAGCTTAGGCTTGGCATCCTTCTTTTCTAACAAGAACTTGAGGGCTGCATGGTCCATGTATACAATCGCTTTCGCACCTATCAAATAAGCATAAAATTTGTCAAATGCAAACACAATAACCAAAAGTTCTTTTTCAGTAGCAGCATAGTTAAGCAGGGCTTCATTTAAATTTCTTTTAGCATAGTAAATCACATGCAATAGCTTATTTTTCCTTTGCCCTAAAACAGCACCTATGACATAGTCACTAGAATCACACATAAGCGCAAAAGGTAAATCTCAATCAAGTGCAACAAGAATAGGTGCTGAAATCAATTTATTTTTCAAAAGTTCAAAGGCATGCAAACATTCAACATCAAAATTAAAAGAAACATATCTAATCAATAAGTTACTCAAATGTTTAGAAATTTTAGTGAAATCCCTAATAAATCTCTTATAAAATCCAGCATGTCCTAAGAAACTTCTGACTCCCTTAATATTAATGGGTGGAGGCAAATTTGCAATGGCTTCTATCTTTGCTTGGTCCACTTCAATGCCTTGGGCTAAAATCCAGCATCCAATCACAATCCCTTCCTGCACCATAAAGTGACATTTCTCCTAAATCAAAACAAGGTTAGTTTCTTAACACCTTTTCAAAACCAAAGATAAATTAAATAATCAATTATCAAAGCTAGAACCAAAAATGGAAAAGTCATCCATAAAAACCTCAATGAATCTGTCCACCATATCATGAAAAATGGCTAACAGCACCTTTGAAAAGTGGCAGGTGCATTGCAAAGTCCAAATTGCATCCTTCTATAGGGCTATGTGAATATGATTATACCCTGAATAACCATCCAGGAAGCAGTAATAGGTATGGCCCACTATCCTTTCTAGCATTTGATCCATGAATAATAGTGGGAAGTGGTCCTTGTGGGTGGCATCATTAAGTTTTCTATAATTCATGCACATCTGCCATCCTGTGATTGTTCGAGTAGGGATTAACTCATTATTGTCATTCTTCATCATTATGACCCCTCCCTTCTTTGGCACCACCTGGACCGAACTTACACAAGGGTTGTCAGAAGTGGGATAGATAATCCTAGCATCCAAGAGTTTCACCATGTTGTTCTTCATAACTTCCTTTATAGTAGGATTTAATCTCCTTTGTGGCTACACAAGAGGCTTGTAGTCATTTTCCATGAAAATTTTGTGCATACAAAATATGGGGCTAATGCTACTCAAATTAGAGATCTGCCACCCAATTTCCTTTTTGTGGTTTCTGAGGACTCTAAGCAATTTATCCTCTTCTAACCCACTTAAGGAAACACAAACAATGACAAGGTATGCATCCCCATCACCTAGAAATGCATACCTCAAGTGAGATGGTAGTTTCTTGAGCTCTAATTTAATTTGCTCTTTCTGGGCTTGTTTGAGCTCTTTATCATCCAAGGCCTCAATATGTGGCCTAAGCTTAGAAAGTTGGGCTTTTATCAGGTCAAGGCATAGCTCAAAATTACTGTATTCTAATTTTTCCACCATCTTAGGATTCATCAGATAGGCTTCCAAAAAGGTGGTAAAGGAATTCACTTGGAATGTAGTGGCTACTACATTATCAACAACCTCCATTCTGAAATAGAAATCAACTTCAGTAAGGAACTTGGCTGCCTCAAATACATTAAAGGTCACCTTCTTATCTTGAACCTGCAGCTCAAGTTTCCCTTCTTGGACGTCTATTGGAGCTCTCCTAGTAAATAAGAAAGCCTACCCAAGATGAGTAAGACCTCTCTATCTTCTTCCATATCCAGCACAATGAAATCTATCGGGAAGATTAGCTTATCAACCTTCACAAGCATGACCTCAATAATGCCTCTAGGCTGCTTGATGGATCTATCTGGTAACTACAGTGACACCATGGTGGTTTTCATCTCCCTAACTCCAAGCTTCCTAAAAATAGAAAGCGGCATTAAATTTATGCTTGCTTCTAAATCATAGAAAGCCTTGTTAAAGTAAATAGCATCAATAACACAAGGTATAGTAAAACTCTCTGGATCCTTTAGCTTAGCAAGTAATTTGTTCTATAGGATGGAACTACTCTCCTCTATGAGCATAACTGTCTCATCATCTCTGATCTTTGTCTTCTGGGAGAGGATTTCTTTCATGAACTTCACATAACTAGGCTTTTGGGTCAAGGCCTCCACAAAAGGTTTGTTGATATGCAATTTCTTGAAGACTTTCAAAAATTTAGCAAACTGCTTATCTTGTTGCTCCTTCTTCTATTGCCTCACCTTTTATAGGTAGGAAATGAGAAGGCCGAAGGTAAGAGGTGCTACTGACGTAGAGGTCTTCTTTTCACTTCTCTCCTTACTGCCACGCCTCACAGGAATTTCATATTTCTACCCTTTTGATGCCTCTACTTCAGTAGATGTTGCCTCCTCAGGTTGCTTAGGTGCTACCAATTTCTTGCCACTTCTCAGGGTAATTGCCTTCACATGCTCATTTCTCGGATTAGCAACAGTGTTGGTTGGCAAAGAACCCTGTGGTCTATCAGCTAATTGTTATGATATTTGCTTTAGTTGATTTTCTATATTTTTGATAGCAGTTTCCTGGTTCTTGAACTGGGCTTCATATTGTTTGAACTATGCTTCAGTCCTATCCACAAAGTAGGAGTGAGTCTGCATAAACTGTTGGAACATTTCTTCCAGGTTTGACTTCTTCTCTTGGGCAGGCGAATTGTATGAATTCTTGGGGGCACCTTGATTACAAGGGTAATGCCTTGAGTTGTTGTGATCTCTATACCCAGGGTATAATGGTTGGAATTAAAGTTGTCCTTCTTGGAATTTATATAATTAACTTGCTCTTTAGATAATAGTTGCACATGGCACTCTTCATTAAGGTGATCTCCCTAGTAGAAGTCACACCTTAACACTTGAGCAGGTGAAGAATTAGAGAGTATCCCCAACTTCTTCTGAATAGTCACATTCTGAATGGCTAGAGCTTGCATTTGAGTAAGAAGGGTCGTAGTGGTATCAACTTCCAAGACTTCTCACTTCTAGGTCCTCTTATGAGGCTTCCGGTAGTTGTTGCTGGCTATCAATTCAAACAACTCTTGAGATTCTTCTGGTGACTTGTTGTTTAAAAACCCACCGGCAGCTGCATCTACCATGATTTATGTAGAAATCAATAAACTATTATAAAAGGTGTGAATCTGCATCCAAAGAAGGATGCCATGATGAGGACATCTCGCCAATAAGTCCTTGTATTACTCCCAAGCCTCATAGAAAGATTCCCTTTCTGATTGAGCAAAAGAGGAAATATGATTCTTCATCTTTGTTAACTTGGTAGACGCGAAATACTTTTCTAGAAATTTTTTGGCCACCATGTCCTAGGTAGTGAGTGTCCCTTAGGATAAGGACTTCAACCACGCTCTAGCCTTTTCCTTTAGAGAAAACTGGAGCAACCTCAGTCGGATAGTATCATTGGTAGCTCCATTCATCTTGATCGTGTCACAAATCTTTGAGAAGGTACTGATATGCTCAATAGCATCTTCACTTGGCAACCCCAAGATTAACAGTTGTTCTAGACAAACTAGATTAGTAAAGTCTTCAATTCAAAGTTGTTGGTTTGAACTGGAGGTTTCACTATGCTTAAAGTACACCCATCTAGAACGGGTGTCAAGTAATCTTTCATGACTTTTCGATTCTAATTGTTTTCTTCAGCCATGTTCCTCGCTTGAAATTCTTCGTACTCTCTCCTTTCCGTTCTCAGTTGTCTCAAGGTGCGTTCTATCTCTAGATCAAAGATGAGTTCACTCACTAAGTAACTCCTTCGCATTAACTGCATAGGCCAAGAAAAGAATGAAGATGAGTAATAATTAAAAATAGAAAATAACATTTAATAAAATTAAAATAAAGAATGGCTCAATCTAGCTAAAAAGTGATATTGAAACTATCTTTGGCAATGGCACCAAAAACTTGATGCGGCTCTGGTAAGTATACGAGGTCATACAAGTAATAAAATAGTGAGAGGATATCATTCTCTCAAGGATAATCCAAGTGTTGATGTTAAATAAGTTGGGTATCAAGTTGAGCAATTAAAATAACCAAGTAACTATCAAGTGATGATCAAGCACTTAAAAGCATTAAGTATAGTCATAACACTAAATCATAAAGAAATAAAAATTTGGAAGATGTCAAATAAGAGTCACATTGTCAAGAGTGGCTACATTAGTGCCCCAACAAAAAGGACTTAGTTCATAATGAAAAAAGAAACAAAATTAGAAAAAGCGAAAGCAATAATGAAGAAAGAATCCATTGAGCACAGGGGAAGTGCAGAAATAGGATGAACACAAATCTCTCCGGCTTTCGTTATGCTTTTGGAACCTTCAGTCATCACCTCCAATGCTCCCAAGGTTCTTTACAAGGATTAGGGTTGTAACAAACAACGTAAAAATCCTTTAAATATGACCCAAGATCTTCTTCCACGAGATTGCTTCGAAAAATAAACTTTCCTGATTTATTAAAGTGATGCTCGAGCTTGCTATGCTACACTTAAGCATGCACCCTTGAGCCAAAATCTGCATTTTCTGTCTTGGGCCTACGCTCGAGCATGAGGCAGCATGCTCAAGCATGGTTCTCTTGCTGAAACTGGAACTCTTTGTTTGACCCCATACTCGAGCATGAGGTTCTGCACTCGAGTGTGCTTCCAAAGGCTTGAAATTCATCTTTTCTTCATTGGGTCTTCAAACCTTCAATGCAAAGGATCAATAATGAATGAAAAAGCTTAGAAAACATATAGGATTTAATACCAAACACCTACACAACCAAACTCCTAATATGATGCTAAAATGATGTAAAACTACTATCTATTATGCATAAGAGTCCTAAAAACTATAAGCAAGGCACTATCAAATATAACTCTCAAAACGAGGAGGAAGATGTAGGTGGAAGAAGAAGGAGGTTGTGGAGGGTGAGGAAAAAAGTGATGATTAAGGAGTTCTTGAGAGAAAGAAGAATGGGTCGAAGGCAAGAAAGAGAAGGAAAAGGAGCGAATGAAGCTATAAACTCTTCCTTGCATACTTAAAGCATTCTGCCTATGCTATAGCGCAAGTTC